>CM060461.1:25504726-26104726 GCA_030544235.1 Lepturacanthus savala
TTAGTTTATGATAAATGCATCATAAAAATAAACGGCTTGCCACATCCCAGAATCCTTTGCTTTTGTATTCACAAATGGGACACACACACACACACACACACAAATGTTACCAAAAATAATAATTCAGTGACTAAACTCTCCAATGGATCATTGATATGTCAGTCCTCACCCTGTGCTTAATTTCAGAGCAATTACGATGGCAAAGAGTGACATAACCCTCGAGTGGAGCTGGTTTTGAATATATGGAAACAGTCCAGTGGGGGGTTTGCCAGCTGGCTGGTCCACAATCAATCTAAAAAAAATTGAAATCCAATAAAAGTCCATATGCTGCCTACATGATTGAACTGTCTCCTCTGAGGAAGCCTTGACTGTTGAAGCGCAAATTTGAAAACTGGAGGCAATGGAGATGAGAATAGAAATGGAATAGAAAAAGGAAAAAAAATGAGTCTGGATCTGGAACAGAACATGATGAAAACTGAATTAGAAGTTCTAGAAATTACAGCATTTAGATATTAATTGATCCGGAGCTGGTTCGACATCCATAAGGCTCTGCATTAAATGGGACAACAGAAACGTCATGTGGTGTAACCACAAACAACAACTTAAATTTTTTTTTTTTAAATGAAAAACATGCTGTCAATTAGTTTTATATTATCAGTGGATGAAATATTTAAAATTGATTCTTTTTTCAGACACACCATTTTGACATTTCTTGAATACATGTACATTTTGAGAAACCTGATGAATGTTTTTAAAACTGAATTTTAAAAAGATTTGACTTTCTCATCTTGCCAACCATTATTTTTTTCATTTTATTAACCGCTACAAAGACAATTCCGATTTCATCCACTTTCCGATTTCAGATTCACATCTACATCCGTGCTACTGACGTCATAGATAATCCGTGACGATGTTCCTGAATTCTGATTGGCTCGCTTCCAGTTATACAGCAACCAAATGTTATAGCTACAGAATGTATTTCTGAGTTCAACTGTACACACAAGGTCTTAAATGTGCTCTATTAAAAAAATCCTTAATACTCTTGAACCGTTGTTCCTCAGGACCACTGAGCACCACCAGGCTTCAACTTGCGTGATAAGAACAGCCACATAATGTGGGATTAATGCAAATCCTTAACCCTCGTTGTGTTAGGTGCTTTGTTAAAGATGTGATAAAACAATTATACTGCAGGAAAGATTTAACCAAGAACTGTGTGGTTTATATATAGTTATTATATCATCATTATACAGGAGATATTCTAAAAGAAAGAGTCTGCTGCCACGTATTTATGCAAGTCTTTATTTATGCAATGCTAATATGCTGATGTGGTTTTACCATTTGCTAATTAGATCTCCAAACTCATTAGGACTCTCTGGGGAACAGTAATGTGTGTACAACATGTACGTGGCAATCAATTCTGTTCTTGAAATATTCAAATCTGACCAGCGGAACGACGTCACTGCTCGAGTCAAGCCACGAGCCAGGCTAAAAATGTAATTAACGTCTATGTCTTAAAAAAGAATTCATGGCTGGCAGCGGATATTAAAACAAATAATAAGGCCTGGAAAGGGTCAAAGAGTTTCTGAGCTTGTCCTAAATACCCAAATCTGTTCTTACTTGAGAGGCGAGTGGAGTTTCCAGTGGAGTCGTGGTGTGTTCCTGTATTCTGCTCGTACTCCTTCAGTATGCGCCCATAATGATACCTGCACAAATAACAAAGACATGACAGGAGAGAGAGGGAATGTGTTTCTCAGATCCTATACATGGTAATACACAGAAAATGTTCTTTCCTATTCTGATTTGGAGTATTTCTCGCTTTATCTGCTTGTTTCATTGCATGTACTTTTTTAACCACTTAAGCCCAGGTCTCCTTTTTTAAGTTTTTGTGCTATAAATCATAATAAATATGGAATATCTCTACAACCACAGAGGTTAGGTACTTAAACTGGTATCAGAAGAAATCTACAACATGTGAGGTGACTCCAGAAGTGTCAATAATTGATTCATTTTGCTGTGACAGAGCAAATATAGTTAGAATATTGCATAAAAAATTTAACAGTGTGTTTTACTATAGATAAAAAAGACTGTCTCAAATCAGAAAAAAGCTTCATTAGCCATAGCCACCCTTGGCTTGATAAAGCAAGAGATTCCACTAATTAACACTGATAAGGCACATCTATGAAGTGAAAACATTTCCACTACCTGAAATGGTAGTTCATCAAGAAAATGCCAAGAATGTGCAAAGCAGTAATCAGAGCAAAGGGTGGCTATTTTGAAGAAACTGGAATATAAAACATATTTTTTGTTATTTCACCGTTTTTTTTGTTAAGTACATAACTCCACATGTGTTCATTCATAGTTTTGATGCCTTCAGTGAGAATCTACAATATAAATAGTCATGAAAATAAAGAAAACACAGTGAATGAGAAGGTGTGTGAATGAGAAGAATGCATGAGTCATTGAGGAACTTGCAAAAACTTCACTGTTATGAAGTAAAGCCTCTTAATGGTGTTTTATTAGATCTGTGCATGTGTGTGTGTGTGTGTGTGATGACGTGGCCTTGGGACAACAGGAATGCGGGGGGAGGGTCACACGCTCATAGAGGGATGTGTGTGAAATGGGGAGCAGGGAAGAAAGAGAGTGAATAAAGTAGAAGAATGATGCAAGTGACTCTTTTAAAATGTACCCAAATCTTTACTATATATTATGTGTCAAAGATAGAGGCTGCACCGCACTAGTATTATACTCCTGCACCATAAACCCGACACTCAGATATCCCTTCGCTTTCACACCACGGCTCCACTGCATCGCCCCCCTTGTCACCTATATTTATGTCCTGGCTGAATTAAGCAGCCCGTGCCCCCGATTTCAACCCATGAAAACGCCAGACCTGACATCGCTCCCGTCGAGTCTGGCAGCCCCCCAAAAAAAGGCCGGCAACCACATGATTTAGTCTCAGGGAAACGCTGCAACACCGTGGTACAGCCATGAGTTTGATGGGCTTGATGCAGGGGCAGCACGCGAGACCACATCCCAGTGATTCACTGCCGCTGTAGTAAAACTACACAGAAATGCAAATTGGATTTATAGCTTATTAAATATGAAGGGGGCGAGAGGAAATATAAAGGAGGCAATCGGTTACGTTGTAGTATGACCTTGTTGTGAATAGACTTCCAGAACTTTCTTTGTTACCTGCAGTACATTAAAAGATTGTCAGTTTTGGATACAGCAATTTCCCTTTTCACAAACAGTGAAGGGGGAAAGCCTGGAACAACACGCAGATAGGTCGGCTCTTCGATATTAAGGTTCAAATCCAATGGAAATTTAATCTCACAGTTTATGGCCGTCATTCATTGGCATTTTGAAACCATTAAATCTCCTTCTGATTAATCAGAGAGTGGTTTGCGTTGTGGATGAACGGGGGGGATTACCGACTCCAACTTGTGTAATAGTGGATGTACAGAAATAATCATAATAGATGACTGCAGAGACTAAAATCTAACATAAACCTATTTATGCATGCATGTTCTCTGGGAAGTAGCTTCTTTGAATAGAGCAATTTGGACAGTTTGACAAGTATTTTGTCACCATATTATAATAATTGCCCAAACAATGCTTTAACGAAAGTGAGTTTTTCTGAATCATCTCTTGATGATACATCTGGTAAAATCAGCTTAATCTTGACTCTTTATGACAATGGCCATTTTATGTTTTTTGCCTAATTAAAAGTTTTTTGTCCAAATAAAAAAAAAAGCCTGACTCGGGCATTTTAACAAGCTTTCATGATGGTGGCTGCTTTAAGAAGCTTCTATGGTGCAGAAGAAGCTCTTGAATCATTTTCTACTGGTGAGTGATAAAGACTAGAGGCTATGATGTTTTATAGTAATTTAATCTAAATTTCACAATAATTGAATATAAAGTGCTGTGCATGTCAATAAATGTGTAGCCAAATATAAAGAAAGAAAGGAAGTGATAGAATCTTTATTTGAAAATTTGCTACATCTCAGGTTTCAAAAAGTTGTCAAAACTAGATGTTGGAAATTAATTATGTTCAATAAAAAAAAGAATGTGCAAAAAAGATGTGGAAAAGTGATGAAAAAGGGACCAATTTGTTTAATTTAACTCCAGGTAATGTAAGTTTTAAATTTGCACTATGGAATGAAAGGAGAGTTTAAACCAGGTTTAAAGTTGACTAACTAAAGTCAGTCTACTGACTTCATCCACTGTCAAGGCCTTTTTGATTGAAATGATTAATAAATATAATATTCTCTGCATTTGATCAAGTTGTTGTGTTTTCCCAAAAACTTGGGGGAAAAAAAATGAGCTTGGCCATTCCTTCACCAGGGTGAGGATTTGTGTCTGGTACCTCATGGTGACCACAGTCTCGGTCCAGTCTGGCTGCCGGCTCTCCCATTCGTCAACCGTGACCCAGTTGGAGCTCTGCAGCGCCAGCTTTGCCATAGCAACCCGGTGTTCAGCCGGTACCAGGCCTGGCTTTCCATAGCCGTCGCTCACCGGAGACACGATGCCACCCACCACCTGGTACAGGCCTGGAGGGAGAGGAGATTAATACAGTCTTTCTTGGTGGTGACAGCCGATACAGAAGTGGAATATAAAGCAGCGGACACAGTGATCTCTCACAGACGCCGATGCGCTTCGTCAGCTCTCAAATCGTAGCGCTGCAAATGCTACAATTGATCTTTATAGAAGGGGAGGTGAAAGTGGCATAAAGTTATCAAATTATAACGTAATGCTCAACTTAGGGTGTAATTGATATTTAAGGCTGTAGCAAGCTTTAAATACTAAAATGTCTGTTTTCAAATCCTGTAGCACATTGTGCTAATTATAGTGTTATAAATGGGTAAAGAAGAACAAGGTGATTTGCAACTACTGTAAAAAAACAAAGAAAATACTTCACATCATGCAGCTTGTGGTATTTCTGATAGTTACCCTCAAACAAGTCAGCTGATGCTTTTTGGTAAGGGGTCAAAAGGAAAGTAAGAGCCTTATGTTGGTTCATTCCCACTGAAATGCTGCACGGTATATACACTTATAAAGCATCTTAGAATAAAGGAGCTGATTCAGAACCAGTAAAAGACATTAAACCCATGTGACCAGGCCTGCATTCTTATTCTGGTCAGCTCCAGGATGTAGATGGGTTCTGGGATTATATAAGGAGACTGTGCCTGCTGAC
This sequence comes from Lepturacanthus savala, assembly GCA_030544235.1. Taxonomy (NCBI): domain Eukaryota; kingdom Metazoa; phylum Chordata; class Actinopteri; order Scombriformes; family Trichiuridae; genus Lepturacanthus; species Lepturacanthus savala. Next base: position 25,509,921 of record CM060461.1, read on the forward strand.
ACGGCTGTTACTGGGACTGGGTGTTTTCCAGCATCAGAAAGTTTAGTACAGGGGTGTCAAACTTATTTTAGTTCATGGGCCTTGTACAACCCAATTTGATCTCAAGTGGGCCTGACGAGTAAAAACCGTTGCATAATAACCTCATGGAGATTTTTCTCCCTGTCCTTTCATGTAAAAAAAAAAAAAAAAGGGACTTTTTCATGATTAACATTTTTTTAATTTTCATTATTCCATGCTGATCTATTCTGGGTGCCACTCTACGCTTTCATGTAGAATTTTTACCATTATATCAATTGCATCAATGTAGACAAAACATAAAATAATGCGAATCGACACAAAGACCGTTTCCAGACCAGGTCACAAAAAACAAAAAAATAAAGTGAGGTCTGCATTAAAGAAATAATTGGTTATCAAAAAATAATAAAATAAATAAATAATTCTAACAATGTTAAAATAAACCACTGACCAAACCATTAAGTGCCGTCATGTATTTCCCACAAATGAAAACTTGCATCTCTCCCACGATATAAACTTTCCAGGCCTCCTTAAAAGCTTTAAGTAGTTGTGAGGGACATATTTCTAAATACAGGGTTCCTACAGGTTTCATCAAGTTAAATTCAAGTCTTTTTATTGTATTATTAAGTCTTCTATTTAAGATGATTTATATAAGACCTACCTATTTCATAGCCTACCAGGAAAACTACGTCCATATATTTTATATGGATGCATTTAATATTTAATGCATACTACGCCCATATGAAATATTTTTTGACTGAAATCTCACCTGTAGTAGTTAGGGCGTTGTGTATATGATGTAACACAGCAAACTGAATGAAAAAAAAAGTCTATTAATTGATTTTTAGTGAATATTTTCCAGATATTAAATGCATACTCTGTCCATATCAAAATCCTTTCACCAAAATAAATAGAATATGATCCTAGAACACAACTTCTGGCAAGCCAAAAACTGAAATGTATGTACTGCACAAACCTCAAGACTCAGATATCAAAATTAAAGACTTTTTCAAGCCTGTTTAAGGTATTATTTCCAACTTCATAAATTCAGTACTTGTTAGACCTTTAAAGGCCCCACAGGAATCCTGTAAATACACATAGACATTTGATTCATTGTCTATATGAACCAATAGAGGGGCTGACATCATCCTATTAGAGCTTTTATAGGAGCTGCTTTGGTCCTAAATGTTACCTGTGGACTTAAACCTTTAAACATCAGACCTGACCTGTGTGGTGCATGTGGTCTCTGGCCAGCTCAAACAACCTCATGTGCTGGTTGGTGATGGGATTAAAGGAGCCGCAGGCCAACAAGACCAGTGGAACCCGGCAGACGGCCATCCTGGTTTAACCTTGAATCTTGGAAAAAAGGAAAGGGAGAAGTCACAAACTGCTTTAACTTTTGGAGGAAATGAGGTGGAAGGAAGAATAAGTTTGCTTTCTAGATCATTCCAAGGAATACCGTGCAAGAAATATTTGCTGTGAATAAAGCTGAAAGTCAGTTCCTGCTTATAATTACACAGAGCTGTTTTGCAATACTTTGCAGGGGTTTGCTTTTTATTTCATTTGGTGGGAGGTTTTTTTTTTTTATCCCAGAGCATTTTACACAACTTTAGTATATCATCTCCAGTGAGAGCCAAACCCACAGCGTGTCCATTTATCACATCCGGCATGCCTAGGAAAAAAAAAAAAAAAGAAAGGACAACTGTGGCGGCACCTTGCCAGAGTCAGACACTAGAGGACGGGGACCACTGCAGCAGCTTCTGGCTTTAATGTGTGTAGATGGTCTGGAGAGAGAAATGAACAGCAGCCACCTGATCAGCTGGAACACATGGCTGCTTCAACCACACTCTATGACACGTATCGCTTTAAACATGTGGTTGAAGGGAAAAACAAAAACATCTTAAACAAAGATAAAGAAATTATAATTATTATTAAGGGTTCTACATCTTTTAATAATGTCAGAAATTAATGTAGTCCTGGCCATATTGATTAATTAGATTAATTCATTTATTATATGTTAAAATACAAATAAAGATCACAAATTTACAATTAACATTATCCACATGTTGAGAAAATCAGGATATTTTTGGAACAGTTTCATTTTTTCTTGTACTCTGTTGAACAATCCTAAACATCACTACTATATTTATTCACAAGATAATTATATTATATACACATGTGTGTATAAATAATTATATTTTTTAAAAGGAAATCATATTTTATTATATGAATCAATGACAAATGATGTTTGTCAAGATGAGAAAGTGCACAATGGATAATATTTTTTTAAATCACATTACTCTCATTTTATTATTTACTACAAATATATATTTATTGCACATTGTATAATATCTTTTACTATTTCATTGTATCCTATTGTTGTGTGTGATGGATGATATTGTTGTGACAACTAAATTTGATTTATTTTATAATGTATTTCCTATTCACCTAAAACTACCCTTTAACTGCTCTTCTGTGATTTAACTTAGCCACATTCTTCATCTTCTTGATTTTTCCTGAATGTTTCATTGCTTTCTACAACACAACTGTTTCTACATCATGCAGGGAACAATCTCATTGTGCTGTAACCAGTTGTTATGTCCTGTTACCATAGAAACCGCTGCTCATCCCAAGGTTGACACTTGGTAATTGTTTAAGTGTCTGGAGACATGGTGCAAACATGGTGCAAACATGGTGCAAACATGGTGCAAACATGGTGCAAACACCGCTTCGTCTTTTTATGGCTAACACTGTCAGTTCTCACAAGCCGAACCCATGACTTGATGTAATGTGACACTTGCTGAGACGGAGACAACAGCGACGTTCAGTGAAGAGACGTCTGCTCTGACATTGAGCGGCCGGCTAACACTAATTAGCTTAACCGCGCAGACTACGACGTGCGACGTCAGGACGTTTAAGGACTCACGTGAAGCTGTAAAAACTGAGCCCAGCATATGAAATGGGGTCATATCGCAATTTAAAAATGCTTAAAAGTAAGAGAGGTCAACAATTATATTACCTTTGCTCACATTGTTGCTGTTTGCGTGCGTGTGTTACACTTATTCCACTCCCCTGGATATGATGCGCTGCAACTCGAGGGTTCCGCAGAGAAAAAAAAAACGGCTGAAGTGCGACCCCTGGTGGAAGAAAATGATTCTGAGCAGTGCAGGAGCTCTCCGAGGTACTGAAGCACAAAGTGCAATTAATGCCTATTCTTCCCTATTGTTTAATGATATATATTTTTATTATCAAGTTATGCAAAGACTCAACAACATAACAGCAATAAAAACACAAAACTGTCCAAAAAAGTCAAGCCCAATTCTATATATACGTGTCTTTGAAGTCTTTAGCTTTTTGTCCATCACTGGTCTATTCTCAACGGTTTCCATCCCAGATGACAATATCCTTTCATTTAAAAAAAAGAAAAAAAGAAGAAGAATTGCCTGATCTTTCTAATTACAAACAGGAAAGATGTCCGACATTAACAGCTCATTTGATGCATGTATTGCTTTATTACACAAAGTTTTATTCCAATATGTTCTTGTGTCTCCATGGGTGACCTTTAGAGCGGTGCGGTATCAAACACCTACATGCTCCTGGTAACCTTTCATTTCATTGTTGTTAACTGCTTGTCAGATGGAAAGGAGAGGCTTTGTCAAACACTAATTGACTGTCTGTAGCGCCCACGGCAACCGGTTACAAAATGGCTGTACCACAAATGGCTTTTCCAATAGCTCTGTTTCGTCGCCTCCACATCACCGACAAACAATAAGAATGCTGCAAGAATGTGAGGGTTCAAGGGAAAATTCTGTGGCATTTCAGCGACCACATGTGTATATAGCATTAGAATAATCGAGCGAACCCTGCCTAGTAACAACACCAATGGAAGTGCATAAACATGGATGCTGTAAGTGCATGTGCATGCATTTATTTTCAAATCAGCCTACCTCATACCTACTGTTACTTTCTTATTAAGCCCAATAATGAGTTGTGGGTTAGGCCCTTTGAGTGTCAGGTGGAGTGGAAGCTGGTTTCTGCCGTTCATTAATGCATTTCATTAGCAGGAATTTATGGTAAACAGCGTGGATGCATGCATATAAGCCTGCTTCTTATGTGTGTGTGTGTGTGTGTGTGTGTGTGTGTGTGTGTGTGGCGAGTGAGAAAGAAAACAAATATCCGGATGCTCCGAGGCCGAAACTTCATATCGTTATTCATTCGACTGCTCAGTCAGTCTCACTTAAATTCCACAACTGCCCTCGTACCGGCATAAATTAATTTGTCTCGTCCAATAACCTGTGATGCCACACCAGCGTTGGCACAAACAGATGAAATGAGCCAGCATGTTCATTTTCTGTGGATGGAGGAATGGATTCTTGAATGTAGCATGTCTTGATATTATCTGACGGCAAATATATTGTTTTACTGTTTTGTTGGGATGAAAAAAAACTTCTTTAGGTTCACAAACACATGCATGTTCTCCCCGTGTCTGCGTGGGTTTTCACCGGGTACTCCGGCTTCCTCCCACAGTCCAAAAACATGCTGAGGTTAATTGGAGACTCTAAATTGCTCGTAGGTGTGAGTGTGTGAGTGAATGGTGTGTGTGCCCCACGATTGGCTGGCGACCATCTGGGGTGTATCCCTGCCTTTCGCCGTAACGCGCTGGGATTAGCTCCAGCAGACCATGTGACCCTAATGAGGAATAAGCAGGTATAGAAAATGACTGACTGACTGACGAGCTGTTGTTGTCAAGACCAGCGGAGCTGTGAGCTGCTCAGCTACTACAACAGGGCTAATGGTATTTTTTGGTTTTCCTCATCAAACTCAGCAAATACACAATCCAGTAACTCCCAAATGCTGTGGTGGATGAGTTGTGACCTGCACATTCACCAAACTATGAAACAATAACTGTAATGTTACGACACATGAAGCAAATCCATCTCACAACATTTGATAATATTATGATGTCAAGTCAAGTAGATTTTATTTGCCCAAAATCACAAATCACAGATTCAGCCCAATGGGCTTTACACAACTGAATTCCAAATTAATGAACCTCCTTCTCAGACTTAATCTCCAAAATAATATATTGTTTTACATATTCAGGCCAATATGGAAAAAACACAAACTAAAGGTTGTAAATCCATGTATTCCTCCCTAAATCCATTATTTAATCAAGTCAAGTAAATATATGCTGTAAATATATTCGATCAATAATGCTATCTATGTTTAACTTGCAAATATTAAATCAAAAATGTATTCATACAGTAGCTAACTAGCTGGTAAATTAGGTGCTACATTCCCAAGCTTAAATTCCCATTGAACATTTCTAGAAATTTAACAGAAATGTTATGCTTCTTTGCAACCCTTCTTTGCAATAATTTAATGACTGAAACCATTTGTTAATACTATTAATAATTGACCAGTATCGTAAACAGTTAAATAATTAATTATATGCAAAGTGGGTTTCCAGTTTAAAAAAAGCAACGAGTGTAATATTGAAAATATGCATCAATAACATATTAATGCAATCACCTATTACCCTCTAGGGCCTAAATAATTAGCAAGCACCAGTATGTATGTGCAGCACACCAAAATGTCGACAAGAAGCCCAGCTATAAGTCTATATCAAACTTTATTTGCAAAACTAAATATAATTTCAACCCAAAGACATAATACAAGCATATAGATAAAACACATAGGCCTAGAGGTGAACTGGTTATGTAATGGCACAGTGAAATACACCTACTGTGTCCTGTCTGGAGTGATTTCTACGGGTTTGGCTGCAGGTGGAGAAACAATGCGCTCACGAAGCATCATTCTCCTCCGCTGCTCTGCTGTAACTTAGCTGCCACTACCCAGGGAAACAGCCAATTGGGAGTATGTGTGTGTGTGTGTGTGTGTGTGGCTGCTTGCATGTAAATGTAGTCTTGCATGTGTTTTGTCTGTATTTCTGTGCATGTGCGTGTGTGTGTGTTCTATCTTTGTTATCCTCTTAACTGACTTGAGGTCTGCCCCCTCTCTCTAATCCCCAGAACACACACCCACTCCCGGCAGAACCAAGGAGCAAGAGGGGGGGAATAATTGAAGCATATATACGGCCGTCGGAGAAAAAAAACAACAACAAAAAAAAACAGCGATTCTGCCACAGGGTGAAAACTGAAAGACTCAAATCTGTGAGGGGGAGTATAGCTGTGCCATTTGGGCTTTTGTTAGTACGATACCAGCAGGGGGAAAAAAAGAAAAAAGAAAAACATCACGCTGTAGCAGCTGCTTCGTTTGATTAGAAAGGGAATATTGCTGTAAGAAAATGCAAAAATCCACAGATCATATTACTCCTAATCAAAGTGACAGTTTTTTTTTTACGTTTCCCAAAAGCGTCGCTAACACTGGCAACTAATGGAGGATAACAGCTACATAAAGTGACTTAAGCATGCACATGGGTTAGCGACTGATATGAATAAAGAGGTTTCCGGCAGCTGGACATCAGCTGGTTATTTAAGTGGCCTGTTCCACCTGTTAGTCACTGAGATCTAACCTGATCCTTTGTTTTTTGTCAATATAGTAATGAGAAAATGTCAAGTAAATGAGTCTGAATGTCAGCCCTGAGACATGGACACTAACAGAGTGAAGCTGGGTGAATAATTTAAGTTGGAGGTGTCAAACATGCGGCCCAGGGGCCAGAACCGGCCTGCTAAAGGGTCCGATCCGGCCCACTGGATGACTGGACAGATTGTGACAAAATAATGGACCAGTTCCTATTTCTTTACAGAAATGTGGCGTCAGTGAGCATCTTTCAGAGCTCAAAGGGATAAAATAGAAGTTTTTATTTGTAAATGGTTTATAAAGCAGGAGGCAACTTCATCTGCTGCTTAAAGACGGAAATATTTTTCAGTGAGTGTTTTCGATGAAATGCAGCCATCATACTGTGGAATATGTTCTTTTTTTATAACGACATTGCATACGTTTTATGAATCGAAGGTGATTTAGTTCTGTAAATATTTATAATATATTTTTTTTTACATTAAAAAAGGAGGGGAGATATATTGAGATCAAATTACACAGTTTGACCCACGAACTAAATTGATCTGATTATAATAAGAAACCATAAAAAGACATATATCTGTTACATAAAGTCGATTTCATCTACACTTTCCTTAAATCTTTTGGGGTGAATTACTGGATCGTGTTACCTCTTAGGGCTTGAAAATAAATCCAAGTAAAAGGAGATAAAAAATGCAACTTTTCACTTGAACTATTTCCAAATAATAGACTGTTATAGTAGTAGATATTACTTTGTTTTTCTACTACAATAGCGGTAGGTCACAAGCCAAAAAAGCTGAGAAACACTGACTTAGAAGCCGTTTGGTGTGTTGAAAAACCTGAACCACAGAAAAATTATTGTTCCCTGTGTGCGCAGAATATTATGACCCCTGTAGCTACCATAAATCACCCATTTGCTGCACTTTAGAGTGTGTGGTAAGCTTTTGGTGCCCGGTAGCTTGGGGTTTATTGTACCGATGAAATGACCGTAGCTCAAAGATTCAAGATTCAAAGTGTTTATTGTCATGTGCACATTGTAAAAAACTCTCTGTACAATGAAATCCTTACTTGCGGTCCACATTAATGCTGTATCAATAAAAATAAATACGGTAATAAGGTATTAAAGTTCAAATAAAATAGAATAAAATACATTCAATTGACATAGAATATAAATATGAAATATACTAGGAAGAATATGTGTATTTATTAATTAATGTGCAAGGTGGAATGAGCAGTATGAATAATGCAGTAAGTCAGGAAAAAGATGCATGTTCTTGTTCTTGCATGCTTTTGGAGGAGTGGTTCTCAAAGGGGGGTCCGGGGACCCCCAGGGGGTCCTTGGGGTGGTTCCAGGGGGCCCCCAGCAACAAGGGGAATCATTTATTTTAATTATGAGTCCATTCGTAAGTAAAACAATGACACAGGGTTCATATGCTTCCTTTAATATCTAAAATCAAAACTCTCTTCAGATGGGGACAAAATCTTATCAAACATGGGTCTGTGGTCTAATTCGTGTCAGTACAGGGGTCCTTGACATCAAAAAAGATTGAGAACCACTTGTGTAGAGGAGTGCAATCACTGGCAACCAAAATTCTCTATTGCAGCAGCTCTTTCCTGGGCTGGGCTGTCAGAAATCAGCGCCTTTCCTTCCACCAACACATTCACACTTATCTCACACGAATCCCACACTCGCATTCCCCATCTCCGTCACTTAGTCCTGCTCTTTATTGATCTGAAGGAGCTGCCTCATCAACAGCTGCCGTCAAGTTGATCAAATAAACCACATCGAAACCGGAAAATAAGATGTTTTCTTCAAAATAAAAGCATATTATTTAGTAGAAGTATGTACAAAAAAACTATTTCTGTGGTTCAGAGTCATTAAGAAGCAGCGAAATGATTAACAATCCATCTAGTAAAAATGCTGTGCTACTCTTATTTGATATTATACAACACTAGTAGTAGACAGACTTTTATTTTGAAAACTCGTAACAGGAAACTCCATTCGTTGACACTACTCTCGCTCCCTCTCTCTCTCTCTCTGGTCCAGTGGAGGTCTCTCTACCTGGCCGGCGCGTTGTGAGACGTCGTCTCTCCCGTGGAGGAGAACCAGGCTTTCAGAAGAGGAGAGGACAGGGAGACGTCAACCTCGCTCACACACACACACACACACACACTCACGCGCGCGCACACACGCACGCACGCGCACACCCACACGCGCACAGCTCGATAACCATGCAGATACTCGGGGTCCCTTTTTTGCTGTTTTGGCTTTCCTGGGGCCACTCCTGCGCTTTCGGCGGAAAAGGTAAGAAAATAAAAAATAAATAAATAAAAAAAGATGTTGGAGAAAATAAATCAAGTTGGTTTGCTCAAGTTTAACAACTTCGAATATATTTAAGTTGTTTTTTTTTCTTTCTTTTTTGTTTTTTAGCGACAGGGCAGTTAACGGGACAGGTGTGCAACACACCTTTTATTTTTTTCCTTCCCAGCAGCCATATTGACGTGAAATAGAGTAAACACAGGTGTTATTAATGACGCTAATTAAGGTCCTGTTTCATTTAGTGCCAGCATGCGCAGGAGCAGCACTCTGACTGATTGAATGGAACAGAAACTTTAATTAGCACCGTGGGCAACACCTGTTTGTATGAATTATTTCATGTCAGCGTGGCTGCCGTGAAATAGGTCTGAAGTTACAGCTTTGTGTGAAGGTCCCATATCGCAGAAAGTGAGATTTTAATTGCTTTTTGATTGCAAGGAAGGTTCTATGTGCCGGTGGAATCGGTTCCACTGAGAAATTACACACAGCTTGTATTCGGAAACTGTGCCTTAGAACGAGCTGGTGAGGATTTCGCGAAGTTGTGATGTCACAGCGGCCACCTCCTCCATTCAAATCAGCCAGTCGGAAGCTCATTAGTATTAATGAGACAGTTCCAGGTGTAGAAATGTATTGAGTTGTTTTTTTTGGGGTTCTTACAACCACAAATAAATCATGTCGGGGATATCACAGGTTCGATAAAATTCAATATGGGACCTTTAAACTAAGGAATGTAAAAAAAAAAACACTTTAATGATTAGTCTACTCATTAATCAAAATAGATTTATTTAGAGGTTAATTCTGCAATCCTCCCTTTTGACTGAGTGATTACTCCAGCTGGTGGTTCAATCTCAAACTGGTGTGCCACTTCTTTAGCCAGTCTTCGTCTTTATGCTGGTAAAGCCTCCTCACGTCAAGGAGGCGTCCTCACATGCCCCGCCTTCTTTGAAAAATGATTAACACCATTAAAAGACAACATTTATTTAAGGGTATCGGAGGTTTTGTCACGATCGACTGCTCGGCCGCTGATCTGAGGATGATTTCTGTCTACTATAGGCCATTAGGGCTGGAGAAGGGCAGCGATGGCCAAGGCGGCATTCAATCAAACCCTCAGCCTGTGATATTCTCATATCTTCTTCTCTCTCTTGCTCACACACACACACACACACACACACACACACACACACACACACCAGAGTCGCTGCTGACTGCTGTTGTCTGTGAAGGGCAGCCGTGGTTTACTGTGGTATTAATTGGGTCTCTGGAGTGAGAGCGGGGCGCTGACTGAATGTCTGCGCTCAACCAAATATTATCATTATTTTCCCTGTTTATAAGAAACCTCGATATGGCCGTGGGCCAGAGGGACAGCTAACTGCGTTTAGATTGAGTTTGGATGAGAGTCTGGAGTCTGTTTTCTGCAGAGACTTTAATGACCTAGTCAATTTTCCGAGGTGAACGTGTTCCGTGAACTCGAGCTGCGATTTGCCAGCGTGTGTCCGCGCATCATCGGCTATATGCAAAGCCCGGGTACATAATCTGGTTTTGAGGGCAAATAGCGCATTATTCAGCACGTTAAGAAATTACTGGCTCGGGCTTTGCTCAGCACAATGTTCTCGGTGTTGTTAAGTAAAGCTATTTCCCCTCAACATTTGCATGGGAATAGATCAAGGCCTCCGCGCTGGCATGATGCATACGGCAATGAGATTTTCTTGCGCGTGTAGATGTTGTATTTACAAGCTCTACAAGCTCAGCAGAATACCGTATGAGACAAAGCCTCGCTCCTGAATACCTTCACGTAAGGAGATGGGGAAATAGACCAGAGCAGATGAATGGCAAACAAACACAAGGCTGAGGATTTGAGGGACGCTGGAAGAGAAAGAAAGGAAAAAAAAATCGAAAACAAGATCAGATTTATGGGTGTCTTTTCAACAGAGCCGTCTAGCTGCATTATCCTCGCCGGAACATAAATCGTGAAAGCGATGTGGAACGCAGGAACATAACTCAGGTTTTCCTCTTCTGTGCAATGACTGGTGAAAGAATGTGTGTCGGGGACCGCTCTGCCTGTCCTGTCACTCTTTTCCTCTTAACTGTCATTCATGCCATTTCTATTGTCTTTCATTCTTCTGCTTTCTCACTTGTGTTTTTTTTCTCTCTCTATTCCTTGACTCTGCATCACTCTTCGCTTCTCCGCTCCGTTGAGCTGATTTGAGCCATTCAGAGGGCAAATGTCAGCGAGAGAGAGAGAAGTGTTTCGTCATTCTCCTGCTGCCTTCTGATTTCTGGACCGGCCTCTCTCTCCTTTTGCACAGCCGTGGATTCAATTCCAAAGTTTTATGGGCTTAAGTGAGATGTATAAAAAAAAAAAAGCGAGGCGCTCCTCTTTCTGTCTCACTTTGCTTTTGCTCATCTGGATTGTGTCACATTCTCACTCCATTTCTCGTACCTCTATTACCATCCATTCCTCAGATCCCATTTATATTCTCTCTTTGCTAGCCTGTCCAGGTCTTCTCTATTGTTTTTTGAAACCTTAAAATGCACCCTTCTCTGTTCTTTAATATCCCCAGTTTGTATTTACTAATAGATTTTAGTGGAGAATATATGGTTTCATTTTGTGTGAAAAGTAGGGATGTTCATAATGACTAATTATCCAATCGATTAACCACTATTTTTCAGTTTTCCTCCTATAAATGACAGTAAATCTGGAATATCTCTTCAACCACAAAGGTTATGTACTTAAACCTGGTATAAAAATAAATCTTGGAAGGTGTAAGGTCACTACAGAAGTGTTAGAATCAATTTATGTTGCTGTTACAGTGCAAATATGGTTAGAATATTGCAGAAACAAAATCTAAAATTGTGTTTTACTACATATACTACTTTATTTAGTGTTGTAGCTGAGGTTTTCTCCTGCAGTATATATGCATTAAACACAATATTGCCCCCGTATCAGGGGTTTTTGGAATTTAACAGGTTAAACAGAAATTTTACGTTATAGTTTATTAAACTAAAAAATAGTAAATAAGAATAATAAAAAAAATAAGACAGGAAAAATTATCTGAAAAAATTTAAAAGCCATTTGAGACCATTAATCACATAGTGACATTAAGTTGTGTAACATTATCAGAGCCAGCAGCCTGAATGTGTTTACACATCCAGTGTTATACACCAGTTTATTCTGACACAGCCTACATGCAGTACAACCTCATTTTCATTTTCTAGATCAAAATACTGTCAAACCGTGCTGGTTTTATGAGATGTCATCTTTGTCCCACTTTCCACCTTGCTTGTTTACATCTGGGCATTAGGGAGGGAGGGGGCCGCCGCCTACTTTTTCTGCTTAGATGCAACAGTTAATGGGCGTTGTACATTAATAAAATATTAAAAATGTGTTTAACCGACCAGTATTTGTGGTGCTGACTAGTGAGGGTAGCAACGTGTAATCAAGCAGTCAACCCATCTAACACGTCGCAGGTGAAAAGGTGTGTGACGGCAGACAATTGTGTTTAAAAAGACTGAGGACCCTTGTGTTTTGTACTGGCATCTCTAAGTGTGTGTGAAGGAACGTGAGGTCTCTGTGCTGCTGGGGATATGCAAATGAGGGCAGATATGCAAATGAATGTCCTAATTTGGATGTTAATTACTCAGCACGGCTAATTATAATAAGTCTGATGAGGCGTAAGGTGGAGGAGAGGAGTGAAATGGAAGGGCTGCCACAGATGATGTATGTGTGGTGAGGAGAGAATAAATGTGTTTGTTTGTGTGTGTGTGGTATATGTGTGTGTGTGTGTGTGGTATATATGTGTGTGTGAGTGAGATGTTTGTGTTTGGGGCTTTCTGTATGCCAGTATTACACCAGCTGGTCCAATGGCCCCGATGGGGCTCTCTGGTCAGCACTGCTCAATATGTGGTGGATAAACACTGCATGCAGTGATTACTTCTGAGAGACACCCTCACACACTGTTGACTAATACAAACACACACATTCACATGCTCGGACATTTCTCTACTTCAAAACTAGTAGTAAACACTTTTTAAAAATGTCTTCATAAAGACATATTTATACCCCATCCCGCTTCACCAGTGGTCAGTTGTCAGTAAATGGCTGAGATGGTGCGGTAGAGGAGAGACAAAGAGTCAACAACTAACCACAGCCCCTCTGAAAAGTTGCCTTATATGGGAAAACTTCAGGTTCCAAGAATCCAACGAGGAACAGAAGCAGATAAAGATAAAGATTTGCTCTAAGGTGATATCCATGACAGCAAATCTGTTTAATCATCTTAAACCAGAGCAAAAAGTCAATAAATAAATTCATCATTTGAATAATCATGATTTCAATATTGACCGAACTAATCATGATGATTGATGATTGAGGCCTAAGCTTGCCTTTGTCGATCTAGTGACGTTTAATTGTTTAGGGCAGGGTTGTCTAACATGCGGCCTGCGGACCAGAACCTGCCTGCTACTCTGGACCACAGCTGGACCACTGGATGACTCTGCAAAGTGTGATTAAAAAAAATGAAATAGTTCCTGTTTCTTCACAGAAATTAGAAGCCAGTGGGCATTCTTTAAGGCTCCAGGGAGAAAAATTCACAGTTTTTACTTGTAAATGGTTTGTAAGGCAGGAGATAACTTCACTTTAAAAAGGTAAATACTGTTCAGTAGGTAAATGTTTTGATTTGAATGCATGAATATGTAATATCCGAGACATCATATTGTTGAAATTCCACTTTTTTTCTCATGTAACCTCTTCTTTTTTGTAAATTGAAGGTGAAGTAATTGTTTAAATATTCATAATGTATTTCTTTACATACAAATGAGGGAAAAAAGTGTAGGTGTTATTATTTATACATTTATTTATACTGGTCCGTATGTGGCGCACAAAATAAATTGAGTTTGACTCCCTTGGTCTAAGGTGTATTCTGTATAACATCCTAATATCTGTATTATAATTATTAGTGAATCTCATTTCAGATTCGATGTAATTACATCCAAAGTCAATGCAAACAGAACTCAGAAATTCTCTTTTTTTGCTTTGCAAAACTTAGCAAAACTATTTTTTGCACAGACAGCCTAAGTCCCTCCTGGTGGACCCCAGGGGACCTTATTAAGCATAGAAATAGTGAAGTATGTAGTTATTTTGTGTGAAACCACTCAGTAAACTACACCCCTCGTCTTGCACGATACTTGTCACCACCACCTCCAACATGAACATACAAACGTGTCTCCTTCTTAATGTAAAATCAATAATTTTTCAAATGAGTTCCACTCATTCTGCTGTATATTAAAAACATGAAAAATAGCATCTGGCTGCAACAGTTTATTCTCAGGTTAATAATAAGGAGAGCAGTGAAATGGAGGTTTTGTATTAGTAGACATTTTTTCTCCTGCATGTAAGGTATTTTTCAGTCTTCAGAAAAAGATGTCTTGTCCTAGAATCTGAGTTAGATGGTTGAATAAAGCAGTGTTCAGCTGTGATATTGAACTGAGGCGATGTGCTTGGCTGTTTCCCATGAGCTGGTGTCATTGAAATGTTATCTATTGTCTGTATGTACACAGGCCTCGCAATCCTTTATTAAACAATATATGGCAGTCTGTTGTGACTCATGATGAAGCCCGGAGTTATGAAGACATGCACCACTGCGCTCGTTTTTAATTATAATTCCAATACAAACTTATTAGCCTGTTGTGCATTTGTACACGTGATAAAAAGCGTTAACATTCTAGTGTGTGTGTGTTCATGTCCAACCAAAAACATCAGACAAAATACACACTGATTCGCACACACACTCACGCCCACTCACACACACAAAGCTCTTTTCATGTTACCCAGAACCTGATTGAGTCATCCCCTTAATCTCCCTTTCAAGTTGTCCTGTGTGGGTCTTGTGTATAGTCAGGCCAAAGCTTCATATGCTTTCAAATGGCTTTATATTAGACTTTTTATTGCTTCTGATTCCCTCCCATAGAAGCCATGAAAAGACATATTTTCCTTGCTGGGGTATGATTCTGGAGATATTTTACAACCACAGGTTTGTGTGGATATTGGAGGGTGCAAAGTGAATATACATGGTGCAACATCTCAGATGTAATGTACGAGCAATGCCAAAGGAAACTATTTTAGCTTTTCTAATACTTTGCCCTCAAGGCAACACAGTGTAGTGGAGGAACTCGTCAGGGTCAACTCTACATCTTCATCTTCCACTTTAAGTTTAATTTAGCTCAGGGTCCTGCCTTTTAGAAGCTAGACTAGTAGATTATCTCATAGAAACTCTTATTGCACGTCCTTCCTTATTTTATGTTGTCATTTTATTTTCTGTCTCATTCTGAGAGTTTGGGATGGGTCGGGAGGTTGGAAGAGTGTTTTTTCTCTGTGTTAGCACATCAAAAAATAGGAGAAAAACAATTTTGGAACATAGGTTTGTACTTTGTTGACATTTCCGATTTCCAATGAAAAAAAATGTGGCAAAAACCCCTCGCCAGCAAACAGAAAAACATCACTTTTAAAGTCATAAAAGAATTTCTTGAGAGGAAGCTGAACACAAGTGTGTCTCCCTGTCTGTGTTTGTGGAAAAGCAGACAAGAAAGACAGCGTGCGTGGTTTCATTCACACCTTCAGTCACGTCTGCTGCAGACACAGACTCCTGCACCTGGTGTACCTCCAGCTACAATCACTGTTCAGGAAGAAAGGGTTCACAGCAGGGATGGAAAATGACCCATGTCCTCAAGGAGAAAGGTTTTAATTTTCATGAGTCATCTCCCCGTTTCTTCTTCTGTGACTCTCTCTCTCTACCGCTCCACCTTTCTCTGTCTGTGTCATTGACTTTTCCCTCTCTATTTCCTGGCAGCGGCACATCAGATATGACGTTTGGATGTGCATGTCAGAGCAAATATCCCTATTTCTCTTCCCAGATCACTTTCATTTTCTCATCTTCTGCGTTCTCTGTGAAGCTGTCTTCACCCCTGTCATTGCCCACCATGTCTGTTTGTCCTTTCCTCATCTGCTTTCTGTCTTCATGGGATCCTTCCTGGTGGTGCCTTTACACAAATTATTCAGATGATGCAGTTATAAAGTGTCTTTGGAGGTGATACTATTGAGTCCATATCAGTTGTGTAGCTGTGGGTTCATGTATCATGTTTTTTTGTGTCTAATGGATTATATTGACCAACCTGAGACATTTGCTTAATAGGTGCTTCATGCTTCTTGGGGCATAGATTATGTTGCAAGAAAAAAAAAGAAAATTAAAAGAAGAATTGTTTACACAAGAACTAAATATAAAGGTTTATGTTCCTTCTAGTTGAAACAACCTAGGCAGAAATTGTATTTAATTCTGTTTGCCTAATTTCCTAAATGGATGTGTACTGTTTGGAGAAATGGGCAGTATCTCTTTTGAAATGTTCTTGTTGTTTAATTAAAATGATTCTTGGAAACCAATGGGAATAAGAAATGGTTTACTTTCTCTTCTTTTTCAAATCCTGGGTCCTATTAAAATAACGATATCTGTGGACAAACACCATTTCTTCTTCTTCTGTCTTTTTCATTGTGGGTTCTACACATTCTCATTTTTTTAACCTGCTTTCAGTTTTTCATTGTACAATGAGCAGAGGGGAGAAGTTATCATATGCATAGACATTAAATAACGCCATATACATC
Source organism: Lepturacanthus savala (assembly GCA_030544235.1). Taxonomy (NCBI): domain Eukaryota; kingdom Metazoa; phylum Chordata; class Actinopteri; order Scombriformes; family Trichiuridae; genus Lepturacanthus; species Lepturacanthus savala. The sequence goes on from CM060461.1 coordinate 25,526,441, forward strand.
TTTGCATTTAAATAGTTAAGGTCTAAATATCCAGCAAATCTACAAATCTGAACATAGTTTTTTATTTTATTATTATATGTCCTCCCCATATACAACCCTTATGTTCCTGCACCTGCACAAATATTGACTTTTCCAAGTCAACGGTTACTGTAACAGGAAGTTTTCTCCAGGGAATCAGTGACCTCATTTTGTTTTCCCTTTTTTTACTTTCAAAGTCTAATTTTCTCGATTTTCTTCTATGTGTGTCGTCGTATGTGTGTCTACATTGAAGATAAACAGTGGCCAGGGGTGTTATGATTCCATTTACACTATATATTCCTGTGAAACATAAATACCGTATGTTATGTGATTGTGAGTCATGTTTCCCCTGATCCATGAATTTGTATGTCGGGAGAGTACAGAGCCCAATTTCTGATTTGACTTTTTTTTTTAATTTTATTTTATTTGTGGTGTTTTTGCAGCAAGGTTAGTGAGGCTACAAATGTGATGCTGTGTGTGTCCGTTACTGAATCACACACACACACACACACACACACACACACACACACACACACACACACACACGAAATCTGCTCTCTCTCTCCCTCTTTCTGTCTTTGTCCCTTAGGGATGAGCAATGTTTTACCACCCACCACTCTTGTGTCAGCATTGCAAAATTTCTCATCTAGTCCATGTCACAACAGATGAGTTTTAATTTTACTTACTCTGGTGTAATGACATTTTCTGTTTATTTTATTCATGGTCGACAGCTTTTGGTATTACAACTCTGTTCTCTGTCAGCAAAAATCCTATTAATCTTTCTGCGGGTTCAGCATTGTTTTTTGTGTTTTTTTTTTTCTTCAAATCTTTTTATTATATTTTTACACAAACATTTACCGACCGTGTAACTACTGAATTTGTACTGAAGGTAACGTGAAGTGTGCTGATAAATGTTCCATATGAGCCCAAATAGGAGATTCGTCATCCAACAATTTCAGAATATTACATGCCTACTAGTATTGTGTGAAGGTAGGTAGTGCAAGACTTCTCATTATTTTTTTGGAGCTGTAATACTGAATGTCTAATACTGGTGGACATAATGAAGAAATGAATTAATCCAGATCAGAAAAAAACTTTTCATTAGGATGAATGTAATGTACTGAAAGATATAGACCAGACCTATGCAACCTGCTAAGAATAGGAACGATTTTGTAGTAATACTGGGCTCAAAAGAGGGTGCAACATATAAAAGAGGAACAATCAACACCAAATTATCCATCAACAAATCATTTATTTAAGGTAAGCCAACGAAAAGCAAAGTAACAAGAAAGGGGATCTAAGCTGAAATAAACACAATAAGGGGTAAAAATGTCTTAAGGATTCAGTGATGATGATTCCAAGGAACTTAAACCTGTCACCTGCACATCTGAACAGGATGGGAAGAAGTGTTGGAGTTTCTCACCTTGGAGATTTACTGGTAGCAACTCATTTTTAATGAGGTTAGGTTTGTGTCCTGAGATTTCGGCAAATTGATAACAGGATGTACAACATGGCCAGGAGGGAGGACACTGGATTAGAAACATAAGGAAGTAAATCATCTGCACATAATGATAATTTGTGGGTCAAGCCTCAATGGGAAATTCTTCTAACCTTCTTTTCCTGGCTGACCCAGATGGCTGAAGCTACCTGTCAACATTTAGCTGTGAAAAAGAGGGAGATTTTCTGGGGTATCTGCACATGGCTAACCCCGCCCACATATAACCCTGCACCACAGATTTATAAAGAGTAAATACAAGGGTATGAAAGTATAATTACTGAAAGTGGGGCAGGAGATAGCGTTGTTGCCTCTCAGCAAGAAGGTTGCAGGTTCAAGACCTGTGTGGAGTTTACATGTTCTCCCCGTGTCTGCGTGGGTTTTCACCGAGTTCTCCGGCTTCCTCCCACAGTCCAAAAACATGCTGAGGTTAATTGGCGACTCTAAATTGTTCGTTTTTTGTTCAATTGTGTGTGAGTGAATGGTGTGTGTGCCCCATCTGGGGTGTATCCCTGCCTCTCGTCTGTAATGTGCTGACCCCTGTGACCCTTGTGAGGAATAAGCGGGTACAGAAAATGAATAATTTTACAGTGAAACAAAAAATGTGTCTTTGTGTTTATCTGTGTGTGTGTTGATGAGCCATCATTCCAGAATAGAGGCAAGAGGACAGGAGGCAAATGTCAAATGTTAAACAGTAATAACCATTGAATGGGAATCTTTCCAATCCAATTACAAAACAGTGCTGTCAACCTTTGGTGAACATCATCATGCTAGATTGTGGCATTGACCCTAAATGAGATGGGAGATAGACTGACCAGTTAATTAGCAGCATAATTACATGCTTGTTGTGACTCCTAATAGAAGTGTATGGGTATTAATGAAGGCAAACACCCACAGAATAATAATTGATCCAGGCTGCTATAGATTGAGTGATAAATAACTGATAGCGTGGTCTTTGTGTCCGATTCAAACAGAGACAGCAGGCAGCAATTTGCCATTGTGTAAGTGCACCACTTCAAGTTCTATGATAGACTTTTTTCATGGCAGCCATATTGACATGAAATAGACTCCTGAAGGAGAATTAATTCTCAGGATTATTCTTAAAGCCGCAGCGGCTCTGGCTTGACGGACCACAATTTGACCTGCCTTGTCACCCATTTCAAAAAGTGTCACTTATTTTTAAGTAATAATAGGTAGGAGGTTAAGTTCAGCGTCAAGCTATAATCTTTTTTTAAAAAATATATAATTTAGAATAGGAAGAGCATACTGGCTACACAGACAGCAGAGGTCACAATCTCTTTGCTGACCTGGCCTTAAATGCTTTTCTTCCATTTAAAATATATTAAATAGATTGGCCTAGTATATACTCTTTAAAGATCCTATAATTTTAATTCTATATTTTTTTACTCTTGATAATAGGCCAGAACCATCTTTCTAGATTGATAAGATCTAGATTTCAGGGAACACTCTACTTTAAGTCAAGACATAGATGCTCTTTTAGATCTTCAGCTGTAATAACTGCACTTGATGTAGCCTATGTATATGTTTCCTTTTAATAAACAGGACATTTAAAATCAATTTTTGACTTTAGTTTTCATTCTTGGATTAGATTTATGGCATTCGTTGTTTTAATGGTATGATAAAAGTTTCTGTGATGCTTGTAAATGTTATTCACTGAAACTTGATTAGAAGAAAAACGTTGTGGTGATGTCATGTAGAAGCTTCCTCCCAGCACAGCCCCCTCCCCCCACTGCCACTTCTCAATCTTCCAAGTGAAAATCAGCCAATCAGAAGAGAGGCTCATTAATATTTACGGCACCGAAAAGGACCTCTGCTTTTTGGAGATCCAGCAAAGACATTTGTAAGAGCACTGCAAAACAAACGGCTTGTTTTTCTTGTTAGAGGTATCAAAACTTCAAATACAACCCAGAAAAGTGCAGATATGGGCCCTTTAAATGCTTCCTAGAGAGTTTACCTTATGACATCAGCCTTTAAAATGAAATGAGTTAAAAAAAATAAAACCTGTCTCCTCGGCCAGTAAAAAGTGAAATGCCTCCATCGACTAAGGTCGATAGAGGCAAAGGCGTGATCCGAAATTCCAATGCTGTGAAGCTCTACTGTCTACAAGGAAGAAGACTTTTTGTGGATATAAGCATTGTTTTTGCATTGAGAACGGTGCTTACCTAGCTCATGATTGTAAATGAATTGACATTCATCATAGCTGATGCAAAATGAAGCTTTAATCAGCCAGAACTCAGCTGTGTTTTTAAACATTTTAATACATATATTCACACACAACCTCACACTCATTCATAACGGTGTTGACAGAGACATCCTTGTCTAAGGTGACATTTGCTTCAAGGAGGCTGAGAAGGTGCCGTGTTATTTCCAGTTGGAACCACGTTGTGTTCATGCTGATTTATTTACTGAAAAGGTATGTGTGTGTTTGTAGTGAGGTGGTACTGTATGAATATTTGCTCAAATGAAGCTTTGTGAATGACAGGATTTGGGCTCCTTGCACTGACAGTCATTTTATGATATTGCTTCACATGCCTCAGTCGATTCTTGACTTGTTATTGCCGTATAAGGTGGTAATGTTCTGTGCTGGATGATGTAGCTGTCTCTTTATGCCTCTGCATTATTTGTTCGTGTGGATCTTTATTTTTTGCATATTTCTGTTTCTGTGTGTCGCCTTTTCTCTTGAGGGTGGATGTTGTGAAGTTGAATGATTACTATCATTTTTTATGCATTAGTATCAGGGAAAGCTTTGCTTGAATGAAAGCCTAAATAAATAACTAGAATTTTCTTGGTATCGCTGTCCATCTCCCTATGTCAGTTCAGTCTGAATAGACAGAGGAAACAGACAAATACATCTGTATCATATGTTCCTGCAAAGACAGTAAAATGGCTGTAGTTTTTTTTACATCGTGTTTGAGAGACAAAGGCAGTCAGATAAAAGAAATTAAATCTTCCAAAGAAGAAGCCTGGAAAGAACACACATCTAAAGTAAGAATGTCCTCTTCAGTCAGCTGTCACAATTAACCCACGACTGAACTGTTGAATTTCTATTAAAATGCCAAGGCTGAATTGTCTGAATTACTCACCCCCGTATCTCTGTGGCACTTTTCCTCTGTAATTGTAGTCAATTTTCCTCACAAGCAGACAATAATTTCATTGTATTGAGTTGAAATGACAGTGCCATGGTACTAGCACATTCAGGGTGGAGTGCAAAAAAAAATGACTTCAAATAATTAAATATATGAACAAGGAATACTGGTCCTTACTATGGCAACCTGCTTTAAGATCCTTTTTTTTAAAAGAGCAATACAGTCAGAAGTGTGTGTTTCTCTCCCAGATTATTGGATAAGTAAATTCAACTCTACAGGCGATAAAAACTTTACAACTTTCATTTTACTATTCATGCCATTCACTGGCAACATTGACCATGCTACTGAAATACAGTGTACATTTATAAAGCGATGATAGATGTGACGTTGGGCTGAATGTGTTATCAATCACATTTAAAACCTGGCATTGTTGGTGTTTGAACCCATGATTAAACTTTATTGCTTTGTGTAGAAGAAGAGTGTTTTTTGTGAAGCAGATTTAGAGGAGCCACTAGGAGGTGTTTCCCAGAGAGAGAGTGGGGGCATGGATGAAATCAGCATGTGTGGAAATGACCAGGCTGCTGAGGTATCGGTTTTGGATGTATTATCATTAAAATACATCATCAATCCTCTGGTCTCCTCTCGCCCCGTGTGACCACTCACCCATTATACCTTATTTAAAGTAATTGGCCAGAAAATGGTCCTGAGTTGTCATCAGAAGGGAAAGTGTTCCTGTTAGTAGCTTTGGGAGCCCCCTAAACCTGAGAGTTAGCAACATGCAGTAGTACTGGCTGCTGGCTTTTTATCGTGTGTGTGTCTGTGGTCTTTATCTGCTTCCTACCTTCTCTCCCGCTGCTGCCCCCTTCTCCCCTTTGGCTCCTGCACTGACTTCCTCCCTGCTTCCCCTCATACACAATTAAACGCTCACGCACACACACGCCCGTACACACCCGTGCACATTCACTTCGCAGCTCTTCAGCTGGTGTAATAAGGCTGCCGTCCTCTCCAGTAATGGGGATCAGCTGTGGGTGAAGCGCTCCAAGATGGCAGCTCCACAAAAGATCAGACAGATGTGAGCGGATGAGACAAATCAGCGAGAGGATGGGCAACTTACTTGTCTTGTTAACCTCCGTGACTTTTGTCTCTCTTGCCTTCTCCTTTCCCACTCGGACAGCTGATGCCGTGCTGCAGGACCCGCTCGCACAGCCAGCAACGCGGCTGAAACGTCATGCAATATTAAAGAGCTACACTGTTTACCTCTCAAGCTGCATTTCTTTATTTAGACAGTAGCCTAGAGGAGAAAAGTGATGGGGAAACACTGGTAATTGCTTGGAAAGTCGTGACAGAAATACACCATCTCGGATTTTACCCACTATCTCGCATCGTTCCATTCAACAACGACTGTTCTTAGGTTTGTGTGTTGTTTCAAGTGTGTTTGAGAAATGAGAACAGTTTTGTAGCCATGGTGTGATTTGAAAAATATAAGGCAGCGATGCTACCCTCTTTGTTATTGTAGAATATGTAATCCATCCCCATCACCCCCCACCAGATATTGATTTTAGGAGAAAAGAGATGATAAACAATGTTTTCTTTCGCACCCTGATCCCTGTGGTAGATTAAAACAAACTGAGCACCGCTTGCAGTAATATGGCCCGGCTTGGTATAAAATTCTAAAAACGCCCGCCAGAGTCTTTCCAACTTACAAAACTGTGGAAGTATAACTATAATGCATCAGATTTCCTCCCTGTAGCAACCTCATCGGCTATTTTTTATACTGAGAGATGAACAATGAGGAAAATATTTTCAGAAATTTCAGCCTCTTTGGCTGTAATTTCCACTTAGGACACGTCTGTCTTTTCAAAATCCTGTTCATGTCCCCTCCACTTTCAAAACCTTCTTATTTTTTACCATATAATTTGTGATTAATTAATACGCTATTGTTTAGTGGTCAGATTCTGGCTGAGAATGTGAATTGAGCCACTGATTATGAGGCGTGTTCCATTGAATGAGCAACTAGCAGCTCATAGAAATGAAATGAAACAGCAGCAGTTAAAGGCATGTCCTGTAGTTTGAGTGACAGTTTGAGAAGTTAGAAACAAAACTGATCTAATCTCAGGTATAATTAATACTCTTGTTAAAGATAATTACTGTGGACGTACATTAAGAAGACATCACATTCATTTACTGTCTTATTATTAAAGTACTGACAGTGTGTGGCTTTTCTTTGATACATAGCTGTTATGATCAACCCGTTATCTATTGATAGTGCCACAAAAATGTATATAATATATAATTTAAAAAATTATATATATATATATATATATATATATATATATATATATATATATATATATATATATATATATATATATATATATATATATATATATATATATATATATATATTGCCACCCTATTAAAACATGGCCTAAATAATTTTTTTGATGAAAGTGAGTTTGTGGCCTAAATCATCTCTTGGTGATGCTGCCTTTATCCTGGATTAAAAAGATCATACTCTTCATGCCCTAAAGGACTATGACCTAAGTGAAAAAGGTGACTTAGGCCATTTTATTTTTGCTTTTATTTGTTTTATTTAATGCCTTGATTTAGGCAATATAACAACCTTTATGAAGGCGGCTGCTTCAAAAAGCTTCTGTGGTGCAGAATATGTTCTAAACATGATTCTTGAATTTATTTCTACTGGTGATAAAGTGATAAAGGCTATAGGCTATAATGTTTTATAGTAATTTAGTATAAATTCTACAAGTTATATTTTCATAATAATGTATTATAAAGTGGTGTGCATATCAATAAAATCAATAAACATGTATTCAAATATAAAGAATGAAAGGAAGTTCCACTTCAGCCCATTAAACATGTTGATGCTCATTGAGTAAAATTTGCCACATCTGAGTTTTCAAAAATTTGTCAACACTAGAAGTTGGAAATGAGTTACGACTAGAAACAGGCAAAGAAGACCTGGAAAACTGCCTGCTGACCAATTTGATTTATTTGTTTAATTTAACTCCAGATAATGTAAGTTTAGAGTTTGCACTATGGAATGAAAGGAGAGTTTAATCCAGGTTTAAAGTTGCCTAAAGTCACTAGAATGTTCAAAAATGAACCTGAGTCACTTTATTCTTTAATGTTACATGAATGACACACAACGTTCTATGTATGTCCACAGTCATCTACTGTCAAGGCCTTTTTGATTGAAATGATTCATAAATATATTCTCTGCTATTGATAAAGTTTGTTGTGTTTTCCTAAAAACTTGAAAAAAATGACTTGGGTGATAACACAATATATCTATTATTGAATAACCCAACGTGTTCAGTAAAGTTATGGATTAAACAATACAGAAAATAAAACAGCGTTTTCTTATGCATATTTCATACTATTCTGACTGTTCAGAATTTAGCACAATGACCAGTTTAATTATTTTCAGGATTTTGTATTGGTGGTGCCTTAATGAAGAAATGCAGAAATGGGATTCAAATCCCAACCTCCCCCCAGCTCCACCTCTCACACCAAAGTTATGCCCTTGCCTGCCTCAGAATTACAGTTCAGTGTAGTCTGAAGTATTGACTTGCATCTTAATTACCAGATATTGTGACCAGCATGAATATGAATTGACATATTTTAAAAATGTTGCAGGCTGACATCATTTTCCATCGCATTCTTTGAAAGATCACTAAAAAACACTGTTTATTTGCTGAAATTGTTGAACATCATCTGGTAAAGTATAATTAGGCTGTTTGTCAAGTGCACTTATAAATCATCTACAGTGTCTTCTCTATTTATCAAATCTCCAGTTTTCTTTATTTGGTGCATCAGAGAAAACACGAAAAAGAGAGAGAAAAGAATCACACTAGACGAGAAGAAGAGAGCTCTAAAAAAAAAAAGACAAGAGCAGCAGACGATAGAGATGTTTGTGGAAAAAAGAGGAGGAGATAAGATAAATAATGAAAAAAAGGAGAAGGAGGGAGGATAAAGGGAGAAGAGGCCGTGTGGTTGTGGGTGATGTTTGCCATTACCACTCATTGTTTGGCGACGTGAGTGGTCGGTGGCGAGCTGCAGAGCGATTCATCATGATTATGCGGTGGTAGGCAGGTAATGTCACAGTAGGCAGGGCCGGGCACACCCGAGGTGGAGGCTGCTGCTATTTCTGGCCGCGTGTGTGTGTTTTTTTGCCAGCCAGGAATCGTTGTGGTCACATCAACCTGTGCTGTGTCTCTGCCGTGCCCTCTGGACGTCTCATGTCTTTTTTTCTGTTTTCTGTCTCTTCTTTTTCTGTTTGAATCTTGTCAGAAGATGTGGGTTGACGCAGCTCGTTCTGCAGGGACGCGTGACGCGTTGCTTCGTGTTTACAAACCGTTGGTGTATTTTTTTTTAGTTATTTTTACTCCCCTTCTCCTGTCTGTCATGTCGCACAAAGCCTTGGGGACTCATTAAAGAAGTCTTAAATGTCAAATATCGGTTTCTGTCGCCATCTGTTTGTCATTCTCCTCCCTCTCACTCACAACTTTCCAGCGATTCTCTATCTTTCGCTACAGCGTTTGCTGTCATGTCTAACCTTGATTTATTCATTTACATCTCTTTTATGTGTCTCCCTCTAACAATCCCAGTCAGCCACGTTCACTTCTCCTCAACCGAACACAGCCTTTGCACTGATAAGCACCTGTGCTTGTTTGTCCAACTGTCATCAGTTCACTCGATAAACTCAGTGTTGTCTATGTATATATGAGGGGGAAAAAAGTGTTTGCTCCCTTATTTGTTGTGGGAGGGTGTTTTTTGGAACAGACAAACACACACAGACAGAAACAGTTTGATGTCCTGTGCTCTTCCCGTACACCGAGGCTCTAATGCACATTGTGGCGGTATGGAGTAGTAAATTATTAATGACCTCCTCTGCCCAGGCTTCAGCTAAAACCAGTGTCATTCTCTCTTACCGCTGACACGCCATGAATATTGTATAGCATATGGACTTGCTTGTCCCAAAAATAAGTCCGGCTCTGTCCATCTACCACCAGCTCATCATTTTTTTTTTCTTTCTTGCTACTGCAATCGTCTCTGAAGCTAACTTCATAAAACCTTTGCATTCACTACCCTTTAAGGAAAAAGATTATGTATAGAGACTCAAAGACGTTGTGCAACCGAGCAAATTGTTCACTGATGAATTATCTAAAGGTGCAAAGATGACAAAGATAATAAGAGAAATGCAAATCACCGCTTCATGTTGACATTATCTATTAAACCATGCGCCTAAACAGGGGAGTTACTGTCAAAGTCATCATCTAGTATAATCACTCAGTTGACAATCTATATTGCTGAAAAGTATTAGCGCGTTAGCGTGCTGCTATATGCCCTTAGGTGCTCTGGGATATGATTACCCGTTTGCAGTGCTGCGCTGTCAGCAGAATCCTGGAGGCAAACAGAGCAGAACGTCATTTCGATTTTTTTTTTTTTTTTATCCTGACAGTGTGCTTGGACAGCTGTTTAGCAGTATGTGTGTACTGTATGCATTTCTCTATTAAGCACTTTCACTGACGACTGGATGGGTGTGTGGGCTTTTTGCTGAAAAATCATCAAATTTCTGTCTTCTTAAAGTGACATTTTCAAGTTGATTCCGTTAAGAGCATTGGTGACACACCAACTGCAATCAACGCCTTCTCACCCAGCCCCACACTGTCATCAGCACCAGTTCATTTCAGAATAACACTCCAGATAATGAATAACGCTGGATGACTTCCATTCTTAACATCAAACGACTGAACTCAAGGTGAGAGAGGTATGACAAATTGAACCGCATGAACACTGCTGTCGCAGTCAGGGTTTCCTTTTTAAATTCCCCTTTGAAAATAATTACGTGGTCTAGTTAGAGCCTACATTATATGTAACTTGTGAAAGGTTTTATTTAGTTCTGTAATTAGGTTGTCTTTCATGTTGCGTAATGCATCTTAGTTTCCACAGAGAGAATTTCCTACAGTTTGTGTCTATCCAGTTTTGGTAAATAACCTTGAATTATCTTCTGAAATATATATATATATATATATATATATATATATATATATATATTATATTATATAAGATTTTTATATTGAGAAATATTGATACTATACTGTATAGCTTTACCTAATACATACCCTGATAGCAAAATATCTGTCATACAATAAAATCCACCAATATATCAACAATGCTGATATTCAGGCCACTGTAAAGGAGAAAAAACAGCTGATTTACATCATTTTTGAGTTATGGGGATCTTTATCACAAATGTTTGGTTATGATATGTGTTCATGTTAAGAAAAATACTGTTGGATTATAAATTCACTGCAAAAACTAACATCTTAACAGGTGTTTTGGGTACAATTGTCCAACATTGAGTGGAAATATCTGATTCCACTGGCAGATCATTTTGCATTTGTCATTTTTTTTTTGGATGAATTTGATCTTGTTTTAATAAAACAATATTAATATTTTCTAACAAAACAAGATATTTTAACCTGATAAGATTTGGGTTTTTGCAGTGTAGTACTGTTTTACTCTCAAATGGTATATTATAGTCTAATAAAAAATTTCTTTAGAATTTTTTTAAAAGATGTAAAAGTTTATACAATTTTATAAAAACATTAATGACTTGTCCTAATTGATTAATTGTTTACTTGATCAATAGAACATTTTACCTAATACTGATGATTCCAGCTTCTCAAATTTGCCAATTTGCCATCTTCCCTTGTCATATGACATTACATTGAACCTCTTATAATTCTTATAATGTTAGATAAAAAAGCTAAGTGAACACTAGGGTGCCATGATTGATTGGAAATGTGAAGGCTTATCAGATTTTTTAATAGATGGAGTGCATTTGCCTGAAGTGTTTGAAAACTAATTTGCTATTCATCGTGCTTCACCCCTGTTTAGGCTCGGAGCATCAAGCTGCATTTCACTGATGCAAAACAGTTGTTGAGAGAGAGCAAGTGCAGCTGTGGTGAATCCTGAAACATCTTTCAAGTCATAATGTTAGCAGATGCAAAAATAAAAACACATCCCCTGCTATTATTTCCATAAACACAGAAAAAAAATTGCCTGAGTACCCTTTCTTTCACCAGTGATGGCATCATTCCATTTAAAACAGTCAGTGGGCTCTTTGGACATGGGAGCTGTTTGTGAAGCATTAAAAAGAAGCAGCAGTGATTACCGCGGCGATCACTGAACAATATCACTTTCCCTAAGAGTACTTGGTCAACATTAATGGAACCTCTTTACCTTAATGATCAGCTAAAAGAGGTGGCAGCTTTCAGATAAATAGCTCATAATCACTTAAATATTGCTCTCTTCTACCTCTGTCTCTCTGTGTTCTGATCAAATGACGACCCAGGAGACAGTAAAAGCATCTCTATATGTGTATTCCAACTTTTACTGCTCACCAGCAAAATAGATCGAGTTGCAAATAAGTCATTTGCTAAGCTTACAAATACTGGCCATAGGAAACTGCTATTCTTCATTCACAGTGTCAAATTATTAAAAAATACAACAAAGAAACAATATTCAATTTGAGCTGCCAAGTACATCTAGTGAATATGAATATCTGGAGAAGCATGCTTTGAATCTGGTAGTATTATGTATCTTGTAATTGAAAAGCTATTCTCATTTCTATCACACTCCCTATTTTCCTGCCTATACTCATCTATCTCTCTCAAACTCTCATTGGCTCCAGCACGGCCTGTAGACTGATACTTAACTGTGAGCTGCACTTGAAATTTATCTGAAAGCTAAATTTCTTTACTAATGTCACTCTTCCCTTCACTTCATAAGCTTTAATGCCGGACCTTCAATGGGCCTTTAAGATTATTATCTCTGCTCGGCGTGAGCCTGGAAGGAGATTATGTGTTTGGTTGTGTGTGTGTGTGTGTGTGTGTGTGTGTGTGTGTGTCCGCAGCTAATCTCGCATACTACGGGATCTATCAACCTCATATTTTTCTACTGAAAAATGACAGTTTGCTCAAGGACCTCTTGTAGTTGTGTTGATTTGCAGCTTATAAAAAGCCAATTTAATAATGCTGTTGACCACTGACTCCTCACTGCTCTTTATCAACACCTGCTTCAATTTTGATTCTCGCATGTTTTGGCAATTGGCTCGGCTAAAAATAGGGTTTACCAACTCTGTTGCAGGCTATATTTTGTCGTGGTTCAAAAACTGACATCGTGCAAAGGTTTTGTTTCATCTTGAACTGGAACATCTGCAGAATAATTCCATACCTGATATGTTATAATCCACTAAATTAGGTGTGATAGGAGATGAATGTTATCTTTCAAAATACTAGTGCAGTGCCCGTAGGAAGTTCATGTTTGGCGAACTTATGATAATTCTCTTACTAATTAGTTTTCATGTATAGTGTAACAACCTGAGCATGTTACTATTGTGGCCCAGAGTCTCTTCTGTTAGGTGATAGTGCTGGAACTTCCTGATGGTCTGTGAACGCATCATGTGGAGAGCGTGACTCTTTTCTGAAGCTTGTTGATTTGGCATTGGCTATGGCCCACGGTAGCCTAGCATCAGGAATAAAGTAGCAGCTAAACCAGCTAACGTCTTAGCCTGTAGTTTTTGAGGGATGTTACGATACTTTCCTTATGTTGGCTGCACAATCGGTGCAGGAAGAAACGGGACAAAGGAGCTTTAAATTCGAACAAAAGCGCTGTGAAGCAACATGCGGGAGGAGTGCTGTGATATGGAGCTTTACACTGTAATGCAGGGGTGTCCAATCCTGGTTCTGGAGGGCCGGTGGGGGTGCAGGTTTTTGTTCCAACCAAGCAGTTACACACCTGATTCTACTAATGAAGGTCCTGATTAGTAGAGTCAGGTGTGTAACTGCTTGGTTGGAACAAAAACCTGCACCCCCACCGGCCCTCCAGAACCAGGATTGGACACCCATGCTGTAATGAAAGTGCTGCTGCATGATAGCTCTGTGATAAATAAGTCTATGGGATTTGAACTTTTAATGACAATAATGATGTTTGAATATCTATCAAAGGAAGCCACAAAAAATGATGCAAACCATCATAACATGTGCCAGCTATATCCAAACAGTGAGGTCGATCTAACAAACAGAGAGATGCATGAGCTAAACGCACTCCTATGGTATGTGCCTCTCTGTGAAGTCAGTATCAAAATTCATCCACACAAACCTATCAAAGTCCTCTTCATATATTCAAGATATTACTGTATTTTTGTTGTAAAATGTCGCTGTTTTAATAGTTGTGTTATCCAGTTCTTGTTCTTGATGTCAGATGATGATGATGTTGAATGGACAATTATCAACATGATTTGTTGACCTTATTTTTTGCTGTAGTCTTTCATTTTTTCCTGCAGAACTACAGTGCTGTCCTGCAGTATTAAATCTAAAGTCAATAGATAACAGCAGGGCACAGGAGGAAACTGACATTGAGCTTTTAGAAATCCTCCCTGTAGCGATTCTGATTGGTGACAATATTGGATGAGTTTGGAGGTATATACCCTATCACTACAAACATCGCAGAGTTTCACAATCACACCACAGCCTTATCACCCAAAACTGTTCCAAACCTCCAACAGCTACCACATTACAAAGGCAGACTGACAGACAGTGAGACACACACAGGCCAGCAGGTGGTGGAAAGACAGACAGCACAAACTCTGAGGGAGAAGCTGTTTGACTTTCAAACTACGGGAAGGACACAAAAACAAACAGATAAAAAAGTTTCTAACAGGCACAATCACACACACACACACACACACACACACACACACACACACACACACACACACACACACACACACACACACACACACACACACACACACACGTATCGGCACACTTCAAGGATAGGTTTTCCCATTAGCTTTATCTCGGGGTAGTAATTGCTTTCAGTAGGCAAAGTTAGTGACAAATAAAATTAATTGCTGCATACTCTTTGATTGGAATGGGCATAAATCCTGAATTTATTTGTGATCCAAATGTAATACAAAAAAGGATGGAATCTTTCTAATTTGGTTCTGAGAATTTGTAAACATACTTTGGAAGGTTGAGAGTAAATAAACCGCGATAGAGCAGATTTCTTTCAAAAGCTGTGCAATATTTACCGTGACAATTGGAACCAACTATACCCAGAAAACATCCCTACAGATAATTATAGGATTAATATTAGGTTTCAACTCCATACATAGCCTATCGGTGAGTATCACATTCATTTAGTTAAATATAGTTTTGATTTAATAAACCGTCGTTATATTTGGGTCTTCCTGCCAAGCTGGAAGCCCTGAAGTGTGATGCATTGGCTTTTTGCCTGGTTTAAATCTGTCCATGTGAGCTGAGGTAGCAACATTGGTTGGTCCTGGTGTTTTTTTTTCTGGTGCTAGTGTTGTTTCTTTTAAAGGACATAAGAGTTTATTTCTGTCTTGTATATGGCTCATCACTCTGTACTCCTACTTTTAGGTTCATTTTGAATACTGCAAAGTGCTGACTGTGTAGGATTACGGAAGATGCCCAGAGTTTTGGTATGCATTAAAGGGCTGTTTTTTATTTATTTTAAATCAGTTATTGGTAACTACATTGAACAAAAATAAAAGCAACACTTTTCTTTTGCCTCCATTTTTCATGAGTTGCAATTAAAGACTTGTTCTATGCATACAAGAGACTTGTTTCTCTCAAATTGTGTTCACCAAGTTGTTTAAATTCCTGCTATTTTGTACTTCTCCATTGCTAATCTAATCGATCCAACTCAACATGTGGATGATTATCGCACAGGTGTACCTTGGGCTGGACCCAATAAAAGGCAACTCTAAAATGTGCAGTTTTGTCACACAACACGATGCCACAGATGCTGCAAGATTTGAGGGAGCGTGCAGTTGGCATGCTGACTGCAGGAATGTCCACCAGAGCTGTTGCCTGTGTTCATTTCACTGCCATAAGCCGATTCCAAGAATGTGTCAGTACATCCAAACAGGCCACATTCAACCACATCAGCCCAGGACCTCCACATCCAGCATCTTCATCTGCAATATTCAGAGAGATAATCATCCACCCAGAGAGCTGATAAAACATTTGGTTTGCACAACCAAAGAATTTCTGCACAAACTGTTCATATACAGGCTCGGCATTTTGAATCCTAGTTTTACTGTGTCAGCCAGATGGCAGACAGGGTATATGGCATCATCAACTAAAGTAAATTTAATTAGTATAGCCCAGAATCACAATTCACAGATTTGCTTCATGACATAGCAGCTGTCATAAACTGCACATACAGCATTCATGACTGTTTCATGCATGAATGTGGATGACAGATCTATGCCAACTTGTCAAAACAAAAGTCCAGACATTGCAAAACTTTTACCTGATCAGGACACAGCTGAGTCAATGGGCTAGTCCAAAGAGACAGAGCATGGTCAAGCAAATACTTTTTGTTTCATAAAAATATATTTGTTTTATAATGTAACCATTGCAGATGATTTATCATCTTTTCCTCCTGGGAATGTCCAACTGTTCCAGGTTACACAAATATGGGTCAGGTGAATGTTGCTCTTTTAATAATGTTAAACTCAGTGATTATAAATACTTAACAGATTGAATAGTAAAGTGAATTTCAATGTAGGCTTCATAAAATATTCATGAAATATTTCCAAATGCTGGAGAGGTTGAATTAATGGTATACAGGTTATATACAATGTTCTCTTTGTTTAGCACTGGATGAGCCCATTGACTCAAAAGTGGTGTGATCAGGGAATTGTTCCCTGTAATTGTTCCACTTTTATTTTGACAGGTCGTCATTCTGTCTTCCACCTTTTTGAAAGGTTTGGTATGAATGTTGAATCATGTCTCATGTAAGAATCATGAATGCTTTATGTGCAGTTTATGACAACTGCTATGAATGTGTTATAAACTCCCATCCCATCAGGTAAAGTGTATTTGTACAGCAACACAACATCCCCTGTCCTCTAGAAAACCCATTTAAGGGGGAGAAGAAAATGGAAGAAAACAACTAGATGTTGTGTGTACAGGATGGGACACAATACATGTGAGCAATGAAACATTTAAAGTTGTGTAGGCGAGTAGTTTGCGGAGGTCATTGTTGTAAATGAGCCATGGTGCTGATTGGGTCATAGAAAAGTGCAATCTATTGATGTCAATTTGAATGCAGAGTGACACCGTGATGAGATCCTGAGGCCTATTGTCATTCCATTCATCCTCCACCTCCTGTTGCAGGATGATAATGCACAGCTCCGTGGTGCAAGGATCTGTACACAATTCCTGGAGGCTGAAAACATAGCGGTTCTTTCATGGCCCGCACACTCAGATGTGTCAGCTAGCAAGCATGTTTGTGATGCTCTGGATCAGCATATTCCGATTCCTGCCAATATTCAGAAACTTCACACAGTCATTGAAGAGGAGTGGACCAAAATTCCACAGGCAATAATTAACCAACCAATCAACTCTCTATGAATGCAATGTGTTGCACTGCATGACACAAATGGTGATCACACAAGATAAAGATTTTCTGGTTTTCTGCCAACCCCCTAAAAAAAGCATATCTGTAGCCCAGACTTGTAAAAGTCCTAGTACAGTGTCTAATAAATGTCTTTTTCAAAGCAAAACTGGACATTTTAGAGTGGCCTTTTATTGTGGCCAGGCCAATGCAATAATCATGCTGTTTAATTAGCATCTTAATATGCTACACATGTCAAATTTGAGAGAAATAATGTTATTAATAATAATTTCATGTGCATAGAAAAATCTTTAATCTTTCACCTTTTATATTTTTGTTGAGTTTATAATCAAGATAGTATAATCATAGTCAAGTTTACTGCCCTAATGTGTTCCACCTGTGTCTTGTTGCCTCCCCGGTGCTTGTGTGTGTGTGTGTGTGTGTGTGTGTAATCTACATTCACGTGGTATGGGAAAGATAAACCTTTCCACTTGTAAAGTGGAAATTACGAGTGTGTTGTGTTCAAGTGCTTTTGTTGTTCGTGAAAAGTGAAACATGGCGGACCCAGAATTTAACCTGACCTGTTGCTTGGGGAAAACCATTTTTTACCTCACTCATTCATCTTCTGCAGCAAGAAGAGAATACATCAAAGCTAGCATCTGCTACAGTGAAGTAAAACCAAGCAATAATGGTATTTTTAAAAGGACAATAAACAATGTTATTAAAATGATGAATGCCACAGCATTTTGAAAGGTCAAAGTTTATCTCATCTGGTCAGCTCATGTGTCATAAAAATCTTCCAGGTTTTCAGTAGAAATTACAACATCAGTGGGTATTAATGTGCAATTTAGTTTTTTAGTATTAATGATAATTACCATAGGATGTGAAGGCACAATATACTGTGGTCCCCTTCCCTTCTGTGCCACGTTGTCTTGTTGTTGTATGTAAAAGTGTTTTGTTTTTACCAGTGAGTGTATGACCAGTATTTTGTTTTTGAACTCTGAGCCTGCCTTGAGATTCTGTATCTCTACCTGATTACCTGCCTGCCTGGTTTTGATTTGGACTTAATAAATGGACTTGAAATTGCCTTACCCCTGACTCTGTATCTGTCTGTCCAAGCCCCTGAGTGCTGAGCGTGATAAATATTCGGCTTCACCACACTGAGTTAGACAAATCAAATGGACATTGTCTGTTTTTGTGTAAAATGTCTTCTTTGTATTTCCCAAACAGTTTTCTTGTTGAGCTGTGGTGGAGGGATGAAAACTGATTTGTGTTGATTCGTCAGGTGCAGAAACCTCATAGAAAGATTCAGTTGAACTTTAAAATTCATTTTTGTGTATTGTAAACAGGACTATGGATTTTTACCCCATTTTACTTGCAATGGAGTAGCATTAGATAAGGATCTCGTCATGGCTAGTATGGAAAATAGGACGATTACAGTCCCAAAAAAACATTTCAGAGTACATATGGGTAGAAGAATGTTGCTTTGATCAGTTTCTTTGAACAGTTTTCTTTGGCAGAAAATTTATTTCCCAGTTATAATAGTAGTTATGATAGTTACAGTTATGATAGTAATTTTTTTATGACACCTCTCGTCGGTATATTACCAGATTGTTGACATGAATTATATATTAAGATATGCAAGTCAGATGTCCCCATAATACAAAGAAAAGTATATATATATATATATATATATATATATATATATATATATATATTCTGATGTGAACATGAGCGTTAGAGATCAAGTGATGGTCCAGCTTGATAAAAATTTAGAGGGTGGCAGTCCTCATTAGAATATCCAAGACATTCTAATGATGTTATAATATATTAATAATTATTAATTTATTGGAATACCAACACATTCTTACAGCACTAGGCTGCAAAATAAACATAAACAGATTCATATTTGTCATGAAATAGAAAAGTGAAAAGTGTATTAAAACTCAGAGACAGACTATTATACACGTAAAAAACATAGAGGAACCCAGTATATAATGGAGAAACCATGCAAATCTGTCCCTTTATAAAGAAATGAAAAGAAAATGATTGAAAAAAGGAGGGAAGTCGATCCGGTGGCTTTATGGTTGGTAATGGCTGCAAATGGGATGGGTCTATCTTTGGAAACAACACCCCTGAGTCATTTTGTGTGAAGGGTTTTTCTGTCGTCTCTGTTTTTTCGACCATGTGGTCTTTTTCTGCTCTGACACAAGATAAGAGATACAATTCATGGTTGGACAACTGGATGACTCCTGATTTGATTTTACTTCCTGGAAGAATGAGTCGGGGCAGACAAAAACAGCCTGGGATAGAAAAACAAAATAAGTCTTCACTCCCTGCTTCCTCAACTTTTTTTCTCCTCCTCTCTTTTGTCTCCCGTTGTTTCGGTGCCCTGAACAACTTTGTGACTGAGTAATGGGAGCGGCTTGTCACATTTAGTGTTTCAGTGATGAATGCCTCTCTGTTGTAGAGCTTGCAGATGCTCTGTTTAATTTCACTCACCATTCAAGTTGAATGTTGTGAAAATTCAACCCAAACATCTTCATATTTTTGTCTCAGCAGGCTGCCTCAGTGCTGTGTAAACTTATCCTTAGTGTATTATTAGTCTCTTTAATCATATTTAATATAAGCTGTTTGTTTTTTTTCATCAGATCTAAAGAACATGTTCAGAACTAACATGATTAATTAAATAGATCAAGAGTTCTGTTTTTTTCTTTTATTTTTAAGTTTTTTCTTACATTCAGCGATTGCTGTAAATAAGCCCCCTTCCATCAAAGGTTAGTTGATTTTCTGGTATGTTCAATCAGTAGTTAAATAAATAAATCAAATTCTAACTGTTGTATATTTTCATCCACGCTGCACAACAACATGCTTCTATTCTTGCCCAAGAGGTGACGGTGAACAGCCTTCATGTTTATCACCTGCTGTCACCTCTACATATTTTCTGTTATAAATGTTTCCTACAAGGTTTTATTTTCTTCTCTCTCATCATGTCTTTTTTTACCCCCTTAGCTATAAAGCTTTGCATTTTACTTCTTCTCTCAGACTTTTGATTTCATTGCTTATTTTGTGTTTCTGATCTATATTTTCTTTTCATTAGACAGGAAATTTTTTTGAGCCTCAGAAAAATGACTCTCGGCTAAAGTTGGAGCGAAAAGGCAATTTTGTTGATGCACATTGCAGCAGTTCACTCCACACAAACACATTTCACTATCACAAAACATGAAGGCACTCGAAGAGAATGTCATCAAGTCCCTCTTGCCACACTCTGTAGTCTGTGACTGCTTTTTAAATTTGAGTTAAAGGTGGAATCTAGTCTCAAAATTGTAGTTGCAACACCAAAAAAAAAAAAAAAAAAAAAAAGCATCAGTCGGCTTGTGTCAAGCTGCAGCCTGCATAGTGTCAAGTAATAAATCATACAGGGAAACTACAAATTTCAACTAATCAATACATTTTAAAGCGGTATTTAACATTAGCTCTGCTATCCATTATCAATTAGAGGAATATCTATGACAACCTGCTATTATTCATGCTTTTCATGTAGCCTGTTTAGCATTTTTTCTGATTTGCATGTCTTCAACTGTAAGTTGATGGTTCATGACTAATAATATTATATCTGGGGTCAATGTTATCTAATGAAAACCAATATCATTGTTGAAGAGGAATTTGACCAACTAGCTAAGTTAGCAACAAGTTAGCTCAACCCATGGATCGTGGAGAAAGGTCACCATTTCCACCTGCATTTTGATTTCATGTAAATCCTTTATAGAAGTCTGTCTATCATATGCTTCACTGATCTTGACTCTGGTTTTAGTTCTTCTTCGGTCACTCTGCTTCAATGCCCTTGTTGCTATTGGCTTGTATGTGACAACATCAAATTATTGTCAAACCCGTCAAAAATGTAATTTAGACTACACACACTACGTGCACAACTTGAATTACACCTAAATTTATACAAAATTTGGCTTAAATGTTTACCTTTTCACTCGTCCTTAAACATTTCTGATTGATTACTGCCTCCAATATTAGTATAATATTATTATTATAGTATTATATTATATAATATGAGTTTTCCTGAAAAAATAAAACAACCTCTATTCATTGTGATGATAGCAAAGTCTCCATCTGGCCTGCATTAGACGTTATGGTCTTACGCTCTACCTTTTAGAACACAGTGTGCATTTTCCCTCAGTGAATTGATCTTATTGATGGAGAGATAATGACTGTGTCAATGCAGCTTTGAGCTAAAGGGATTAAGTGTCAGACAAATCAATCCACACAGCTCTTGACTATTATTGTAAAAAAAAGGAGAACAAAACTGCATCTTTTTCACACTGCATGAACGTGGCTGGGGACCAGTGGGGAGTTTCAGGCAACTCTTTCTTCTAAAGATCCTGGAGATCACATCAGGTCACATTTTCTATCAATTAATAATAATAAGACATGTTTAAAGGTTACAGAGCATTTAATGAGTGTTACTCACTAGTGACACGAGTCAATTAGTCTAAATTTTAATTTCTGTTTCATCAATCGACAATGAAAACTCCAACATTTACAGAGAGAGTGCAATTTCTTGTCTTGAAATATGGTCAGAGTTTCTGCTGTCTTGGAGATTACAGGTTTACACATGATGGCTCACTTTCTACACTCCTGCCCCTATCTGTCTTACACTCACACACACATGCACACAATGATTCAATGACATCTTTTTGTTATTGGCTCTATTGAGTAGAAAGGATCTTTCACAATGTTATGATAGAATTTTTCTGGTCAATAGGTACAAGGCAGAGAAGAAAGAGTATTTTCTAATTTCACCCTTTTACCATCATCTAAAATGGGTTTTGCTTGATTCACTGATGTTCCAGCATTAATTACCTTCCCTTTAATTCAGTTCAAAACATTCAACATTTCTCCAGCAGAGACAAAAGAATTTTGGTCTTTTATTTTGAAAATTGTAAACGTCTAACAGTGGCTCATTCGCCGTTACTGGTTAGTTATGCTGCAGTGGAGAGAAGGAAAACAACCTTTCTGTTTCTTGCAAGGATTCAGGACACCTGCTGACAGCTGTTTTAAGCTGATTTATGGTCTAACTGTATGTAAAGGGCATGAGTCTGCAGAGCCGTGCGCACACAGAAATTGAACAGAAAAGTTGAGAGATGTCAAGAAAGCCCAAACGAAAGTCTAATGAGAACTGGAGCACCAAATGTTTTTTTTTTTTTAAAAAGCCCCCAATAGGTCAGTTTTGCTGCAGGAATTGAACACCATATTTAGTAGTGTCAGTTAAAAAAATAACAGAGAAAAAGATGCTTTACTCGCTCAGTGAGCGCTGTATCCAGAGAAGAGCAATTATTTTTGTGAATCAGTGTTTCCTCCGCTGCAGTGAGCACAGAAGATGCCCCTCACTTCTGAGACATTGTTGCAGCCAGAACAGCGTGAGGTTGCAATCCATATTCATGCGGCCTAGATACCCATGAATACCGCAGAACCTTGGCTGGACTTAAAGTATTATTATAGACTTAAGGCAGGACTGTCCCTGAATGTCCTGGACGTCTGTCTGCCTTACCTTACAGCACCTTCTCTCCTCCCCTCTTCAGATTTCTCTCAGCTTCTTCCCATTCACCTGGAGTGATTGTACACTCACATGTGCCACATCTGCATTAATCTTTCATCTTGTGTTTTTCCTCCAACATTCGCAGCGTGCACCCTGCACTAGATGAAACGCTGCGCTGCTTTGCTTCAGCCTTTGTGCTATAAGAGAATAGCCAATGTCGATGCACCCACCCCGACAGTGTTATGTTTTTGACAATATTGCAAGGTGCAATTAGTGCTTTTTATGCCATTTAAAGAAGTACACCCATTCAAGAGTTTTAATTCCTGCTACTCGTCTTACAACAACCCGTACAGCTGCCTCACATCCATTATTGCGGCCATTTTTCTGCCACTACTTACTTGAGCTATAGGTAGCGAGCTAACTATGTTGGAATAAAATGTCCTCATTCTTGCATCAGATCAATTATTTCTCCAATCAGGTGAAAAAGCCACCAATTAATTTTATTGTTTATTTTTTCAGGGACAATGCCAAAATTAAAAGGAATTGCACCAGTGTTATCCTGCATCTTATTAACATATTTTCTCCCTGGAAAGGAGCCTGGGAGCAGACTTTTTCAAATAGCTGAACACAGTAAAGACTGTGACTCGGAGGACGTGATTTCAAATTAAAGGAATATGCAGTTTGAATTACTGAATTTCACCTTTAATTTGAAGATGTTAACCTTTATGTGAGAATTGTGGTCCTCTTTATTTGTATATATATAATCTCCTAGACCGAAAATAATGATAAATTATCATAAACTCAAATAAAGTAGCCAAACTTATGATATATCATACGTAAAAATGATTGATTTCCTCACATCTAGTATTTTAGCTGCGTCACTTGTTTATTGAGTTAGACTTTTGAGAGTCATGATTCTCTGCTCTGCCACCTTTTCATTTGCAAGCCTTCATGCAAAAATAATGAGATAATTATCCACTGACACCAAAAAATAGATGGAGATTATTGTTTATTTGAACTTTTCCACTATAATCACTCTTCCCTCGCCTCCAAAAAATATGCCTGTAATGTCTTATCTGACTTTCATTTTAACATAATTTATTCATCATCTAGTGTAGTCTAGAGATTTTTATATTTTTGAGATCACATCCACCAACTTAAGGCATAAAATAGATAGTAATGTGGGAACTTTTGTGGAGTAATACTATTCCCATTTTAACTTCCTTACAAACCTTCTACAAATAAAGATTCATTAAAACTGTTACGCTTTTCGGGCTAAAAACACAATATCTTAAATCTGCAACTGGGCCTTGTATTGAAGATTGGGCTGGATATGTTTCGCAACTGCGTGGAGTCATTGCTCATTAGAGTGTAAAGTTTATGTCTTCATTAAAATTTAAACGATTTCCCCCCAGAAACAACCAGTGCTCCATTTTTACTTTTCACTGAACTATGCATCTTCGATTTACACACCTTCATTATCTAGGCCAGTGCACCCCGAGGCCATGGAGTTACTTTAAGTAGCATATAACAAAGAAACAAAAGCTGAAACACACACACACACGCACGCGCGCGCACACACACACACACGCTATACTATATTATAGTTGTTAGGATCACCAAATGTAGGATTTCCTATCTCCTACCTTACCTAAACCTAATGTACCTTAACCAGACCTCACAAAAATAGAGATTACAAGCACACACACAAGCAACACCATATGCATGCTCGCAAGCACACACACGCAAGTACACACGCACGTACACACACACACGCAGTGTATCACAACCTGTAGTGGCAGCTGTGATGCTGGTACTGCCACAGACACGGCCAGCCTCTCTGTCTGGCTGCGTGTCCCGGAATAGCTGGCATGTGTGTGCATGTCTGCTTGTGTGTTTGTAAAGGTGTGTGTGTATATGTGTGTATGTGTGTGTGTGAGTGCGCATTGTCCCAGTAGAAACAGAACGCGTTCCTATCCAGAAATAGATCACTGGTAGATGCAGGAGCTTTATCATCTGCAGGATGTTTACTCAGAGACATCCATATACTCTATTAGTCTACCAGGAACCCCGATACATCATGCTGGACTATAACAAAACATGGGGCAGTCCAATAAAAATGAATGCAGTGCTGCTTGTATGACACACCAATATTTTAACACCCAGGCTAAGGCTTGGTGATATATTCCTGTGTACAGTATCTAGATGGTGTTATGATATTGTCCCACTAATAATGACCATATTCATGGAAGGACACCCTCACATCATGATGACCAGTCCAGTCTACATTTAGGGAGGTAATATATACTTAAATAAGTACACATTTTGTAAAGAAAAAATGATAAAAGAGGATAAATATATTTGAGAAATATACAGTATTAGACATTTTTTTGGTTTGCTGTATACTTGGCACATTTTTATTTTATTTAGGTTAGAACTCCTAAAACATTTTGTGAATGCATGAAGCAGAGTCAAGTCCATTACGTGCAAGGAATCAGAGAGGCACTTCTGGTAACTTGGTAATCTAAGTGAAGAATCTTGGCAAAGCAGCAGTTGCAATGTCACTCAGTAAGGTTTTAGGTTTATTTTTCATTGTTTGAGATATAAGATCACTTTGTTTAACTGTGCCCCTACTACTACTACCTACAAACTATTTACTGCAATATTAATATATTTATTTAGTCACAGCTTTTCAAATCACTGCAGTTGGCTTTAAAAAGTGAGAATGATGCATGGAGACATTTTTATACCCCCAGCTGCTACTGTGAATTGCAAATTCTAAACTGCCATTTCAAAATAAAAGTATCTGATGCCCCACTGATAGAGACATCAAACACATAATTACAGTTTACTTTTTTTTTTTATACGAGGACTAGGAGCATTTTATTTATCTGAGCTCATAAAGGAGCATTCAATCTTTCAGTTTTCTCTCAAAATATACTAAAACATTGACTAAATTTGGAGATAATAAAATAGAATTTGAAATGGCAGCTTTTACATCTGAGATCAAGTTTAGTAACAGTTTCATTTCCTCCGTTCTTATTCCAGCATGAAGTCTGAGAAACCAAGAAACTCCCTTCACTTCCCTGCAGCATAAAAACTAAATCAACTTGCCACTGTGTTGTTTGTGTCGGTGTGACTGACTGTTGTTTACCTTCTGGCGCTGCAGTTAGCGAGAGCCAATCAAATCCAGTCACTGGCACCGAGAAGTCAGTTCATAGACAATCGATAGATAATTTCTGCTTTGCAACAGAAGATATTTAAAATGTAGCAAAAACATCAACAACATATAACGAAGTAAAAGTAAAACCACTTCATATGTTTAATGATTTTACAAATTACTCCAAAAATTAAATCAAGAAAACAATCACTCAATTACACTAAACGGCTGTAAATGTTATTCATTGCTTTCCTCCTCTGGTGAACTTCAGTCTGGTGATTTACCTGCAGCACAGCGTTTATTTTTTCAGATATCACACTCTAATGTGAAGGATTGAGCTGTTTACCCGAATAAGAAGGTTATCTTTTTTCCTAACATCCCAATCTACTGCTTTCATCAGTTACTGCAAGGCAGTTGTGCCATGTAACCAATCAGAAAGATTCATCCCTTCTTGCAATCAATGCAGTTCTTATATGATCGGTTTAAACATTTACATTACAAAAGTGGCCTCTGCTGTTTGATGTACAACCTCTTATTACCGCCTATTCTCCCTGAAGCTTAAAATGCCTAATTATATATTTCATGGAAAAAAATATAATTTCCTCTGTCATCCGTGGAAGAAAAGTAGTAGCTGTAAAACACTGCGGGAAAGCCGACGCATTAATCCATTTCCTGACACATATCTGGATCCAAACGGGTGCATCGTTGAAGCTGCAGACATATGGGCACGCCACTACAAGGCAAGGTGCTGCAGTCTGTTGTGCTGCCAATCAGGTGGCACACAAAGGCAGGGTGCCTGGCATGCTGATAATACCGCTGTTTGACCACAAACAGGCATATGCTCTAAAAAAAATGTTGCATTCAGAAGCTTACTACTGCCAACACTAATTAGGTCTTATAGTAATTGAATTGGATTAATATAATGAAAAATAGATTTGGGGTTATTAAGTCATGCAACTAGCATGGAATAATTTGTGCCAGAATGCGATAATGAACAGAAAGAAGTACAGGAAGTTATTTTACTGTTTATACACACGGTTTTACCTGCAGCCATGCTGCCTCTGCTATGTTTGAAATGGAGGGTTTGGGGTGGCTGGTCCATTTTTGCTCTTGCGTCATTGATCTCACCCTGTGGCTCTGCAATCAGTGAGTGACACAGGCAGCCGCGGTCCATCAATAAGCTGCTGTCTGAATTGTGCTGAAGTGTGGCTCACCAACAGCTACAAAACTTCAGAGCAACTTTAAACCACTGAGAGACGCTTGGAGAGAGCATGATGGCAATAATCTACTGGCTGATATGATGTTTAAAATACTGAAAATACTAATGCAAGTACACTCCTCAGTCACAAAGCACAAGACTATTGAAGCCTCATGTTTTGAGCTGCGGATTATATAAAGTCAGTTAAGGTTTGATAATATTATGGGGTAAATATATTTGATCTATATTAATACATTTTTACATCAATTGTCAAGGATTTTGAAGACCATTCCAGTTGTGTAGCTATAACTTTATTTCTGTTGCCACTGCATTTTTGTTTTTTACAAGATTTATTGTTATGAATTCTATAGAAAAATGTCACGTTCACAATCTGATGTGTCGAAGCCTATATATAGTATACCAGTACTAGTATAGTATAGTATATATAACTAGTGAATAATCTGGAAACTGTAACTTGTTCCTTTTACTTTAACACAAATAAATCATTTAACCAAGTTTGACCAACCTCCTCGCTTACATTTACATTTTGATGTGTAGAACAAATTTAGATGTAGAATTGACCAAAGAGTATAAATCTATCACCTGCGGGTCATCGTGAACCATGTAAGCTGGTGATAAGGGTGTGCATGTGTTTTCACTGCAGCCACACACCAAACACAGCCTTAAAAAAAAAAAAATCACAAATTGTACTGTAGCAATTTCCGAAGACACAGGCCTGAGGAAGCTGAGTGAAATTGGAGAAACTGATGTGTAGTTTGTTACACAATCATTGCTCGTAGCTATTAGGAATGCAGCCCTCCCTTGGATTCATTTCAAGTTTTAGCGAATACACTAAGGCTACTGTCAAAGTGTTTTGTTAATCTCAGGTTTATTATAGAAAAGCAAAACAACACAAGCTGACACTGTGATCTAATATTTGGTGCCTAAGCATTTTATTATTTATTTTTAAATATGTGCTCTTTTGAGAGCATAGCATGACTGTGAAGGCACACACACAGTTTTATGTAGACAGGTGCGTAGGAGGAAATTTTCATATACGAGAAGAGAGTACTGCCGCACGCTGTTCTTTTATTTGCAATAAACATTGATGAAGGTCTAAGGATCTGTTGTTGTATCTCTAATAAACTTTAGTGCAAGTAAAAAGAAAGTAAAAAGTGTGCAGGTGTTCTCTCTTCTCTTGAGATCATAGCAGGAAGAAACAAACACATACTTGGTAATAAGGATAATCACAGACAATTAAATTTAGTACAAAACACACAAAAAACACATAAAAAGTTTTCACTACTAAAAGGAATATACACAGCAACAAAACTTACTCCTTACCCTTAAAATAAAATAAGTACAGGGTCCTAGATCTTTGAAGAACACATATCTTCTATTTTCATTATAAAAGCATTTTTCTACACTTCCAAGAAAAACTTTCTTGCAGTTACCTTTCTAAACAAAACAAGTCATATTTTCAGACTTTTTTGGCAAAAGATGAGCTGTGTGACTTTTCCCTGGAATAATAACCTGCGAAAACTGTCTGACATTGATCAAACAATCATGTATACTTTTAAAACATTTGTCCCAGACCCCATCGATTCGTCTATGTGCAGCTCATCTGCTCACACCTGTTTAAACTGTGCTGTGTTCAACAGAGTTTTGTTCTGAGCAATGTGCATAAAAAAGGGAAAGCACCACCTGAGTAACATAATCAAATTTATTTATTATTGCCTTCAGGCTTCAAAATATTTCAAAGTGGGCATATGCTTCCTGGCATATGTCCACTTTATTAATATCTAAAAAAGCCTTGCATGCAGGGATATTATAAACAACCTCTAACTGTACAAACGAAGCAAAAAGTGCATTAATTTATAGGTCACCTATTTTACAGATACTTCTATGTTTCCTTGTAGGGAAAAAAGTGTGCACATACATTTTTGGAACTTCAATGTATAGTTTTATCTGCTTCTAGATGTATATAGTACTGCCAACAACAAAGCAGTAACTATGATTTATTAACTGTACTGGGGCTATTGAGGAGAAGTGTTTTTGCAAAGCAATCATTCTATGAGTAAACATGCTGTGCAGGAGTCTGTGGTAGAAAAGGGGCCTTTTTTCTACCATGCGATTGGAGCTGCCCAGTAATACATTTTAAAGTTCGGTAGAGTAAACCCACTTGCATCCTTTGGTATTCATATATATTCTGATGCCTTTATATTTTCAAATGAAGAGAATGATATTAATTAACAATGTTGAATCCAATTACTTTAAGTTTTTGTCACAGTATAAAACATTTCTTCTCGGATTTTTGGATATATGGCATTTTAACCACTGTAGAAACTGGCATTTATTCATTTGTAGAAGAAAAGATGATGCTTCAGTTAAAAATGGAAGCTGCTAAAGAGGCTGTAACATGTCTGTGATAAAACTGCTGGATATGACGCATGTGTGTGAGTCGTTTTAAAGTGATTTGATGAAGGTGACCACAGGGAACGGCCGTGCGTAACGGCTCTGTGCTCTGGCTTCAAATGCTGCAGATCTATCAACATATCAATGTGCTGCGCTGCAACACTGTACTGGCCCTTCAGATGCTGCAGAAGAAGCTTTACGGTGCAGAACAGCTGTGGACGGCAGATACTGAGGATCACCCACATTCATTAATAGATCAGCGCAGGCTGATTTACTGATTTTCCTGCTGTAACCACATTCAGTGTTATTTTCCACGCCAGTTTTGGTTTCAGAGTGTTTAATTGAAATGCGCCTCTCCTCCCACCTGTGACCTCGAGAAGGAATATGTTAGTAGGCATATTGATAAGATTGAATAAAGAATACAAACCTCTTTTTTCATTGTGCCAATATGTCTCTGCGGCTGTTTGCCCCTTCTTTTAAAATGTATTAAATTCAGCCTCCAACACAGAATTTGCTTTCATGGCTTGGTAGATCATCATTCATTCATCTATTTACAATCCTCACAATATTTTGCACAATATCATGTAAATACTGCATGTTGTATATTCATTGGTGCAAAAGTACTCACTGACACATGCAGAGCTTTATTAGATACGGCTCAGGAACTTTTTTTAGCTTCGGTCAGGGTGTTGAACCCAGTGTTTCTGTTGTTAACTGTGGCTCCGCACTTCTTCTTGATATCTTGTAAAGCCAGATGTTTCTTCATGGTATCTGGAGTGAGATCGGGGAGATGAACACCGGGTGCCGTCATACTCTAGTGGAGACTTCTCTTGTCATCACTTGTGCTGAGGTTCAGCACCACCTCTTTCACCTGGAAGTAGTGCAGGTGATAGTAGCCTTAATAATAGCTGTAGGGTCCGGTGGGCACAGGACCCTACATAGGAAGCTTCATGGCTACAGATTCTTTCAGTTTAACATGGATGTATTATAAGAACTGGATACTGGTCGGGAAAATAGCCGCTGTTCATTTCAGTGGAAGTTGCTCGCCTGATGAACCAAAAAATTTCCTAACGTCCGTGTTTACTTCCATGACACATAGAGTCATTATAGGATCTCCCATCATGCCGAGGGGCGATGAGAATGTGCAAATTGTGAAAAAAAAAACCCCTCACCTTTGAGTTTCACATTAAGCACCATTCAGAGCCCCCATTAAATCACGCTGGGAAAAGAAACTTTTCCAGAACTTTTGTGACTATTACAAAGGTTTTTGAAAAGTCCATGACTTAAAAAATCTAAAATACAAAGATTAGTAATTAATAGGATTTATAGTTGGGGTTGTCCTGTCAACAGTTTTACAGGCTTCTCTTTTAAATGCTAAAATACTATTTGAGTTGCATTTTATTTTGCAGTACCATGAGTGGCCACTGGGAAAAATCAGCCATAGATCTACCCCCGGGGTAGGCAGCCCTGGTCCTAGAGAGCTGCAGTGGGTGCAGCACAAACACACCTGATTCTACTAATGAAGGTCCTAATCAAGGACTCTCGTGGTTGATTAGTAAAATCAGGTGTGTAAAGGCTTGGTTGGAATAATAACCTGCACCCACTGTAGCTCTCTACCAGAGTCTTCTACCCCTGCTCTACCCTCCACAGCCTTCTCCTTGACCCCAGGAACCACTAGGTGATCAAATTTGGCTTGTGCTGCATGTCTTGCACTTTACATTGTAAGTAATAATAATAATAATGTGTTTATATCTTCTAATATGTATTTTAGCACCTTTTCTCTTTTATTTGTACTACAGTCTCAGAGAGATGCACCGCTGTTTTGTTGTTTTATGAAATAACAATAAAGATACTTGACTTGACTTGATTGAGATGATAGGTTATCATGCCGCCTCTTCAGCTCTTTGATTCGCCTTTAATGCAATTTAGTGGCAGCCTCAGGCACAAGAGGGACCCATTAAGCTTGGCAAACCTCTTGTGGTTTGTTCTATCCAGCATGTTTATCACTGCCAGGACATCCTTCTTGGTAGCTGGAACCAGCAGCGTTGTCTTTGTAAAATTCTCACCAGAATCTACTTCACCGGAGCCCTTTTCTTTGTCTCTTTCCTTTACCTGGTAACAGAAGCTCATATACTCCATACCAAAACAAATGAGGAGCCCCCCAAGATGCTTTTAAGCTTATTTTACATGTCTTATTTCAGCAAGGAGACAGTAGTATACGGTGGCATGTACTGTAGGGGACTTTAATGTGACAAGTGGATAAAGAAATTTGTTTTACTCGCATAATGAAAAATGCAAACTGACACTATTCAAGGTAACATAACATTAACATATTTGTGAATATGTTGCTTAAGGTTGTGCATGTATTTTCCTTGATTTGTGTGATTTGATGTGTGTGTTTGAGAGAGAGACAGATTTCTTTTAAATATAATTAATCCTGAGTCTTTTGAGGAGACAAGCAGTAACAAGAATTATTGTAAAAGGAAATGATTGAGACTTGTTTAATTTATTCTACAGGGACAGCTGTAGCCAAAGCTGATTTGTTGCCTCTGACCCTCATTAGCTAATAAACACAAGTTAAAATAAGTACATGTGTAACACAGATTCAAGATATGAAAACAAACAGCAGGCAAATCAGTATATGGGGTGTATGTATTGAACATACATACTTTGACATATACATGCCTATACCTATACTGACTATAGGTATAGGCATGTGAAATCCATCAAAATACATCCAATGTTCACACCTTTATTATTTTCAGTTGAAATCTGCTATAGTTGCCTTTTAGGGAGAAAAAATAGGGCAGAAAAGACCTAAAGTTGTTTGGTGCCTTGGAACTCGACAGTTGTTGCTCACTTGGCTGTAACTTCACTGCTGCTACAGTTATTTCTCAACAGGAAGATTTATCAATAACTATACCAGCATTACATTTTTAAATAAATAAATATCTTTATGAACATGCTTGAAAAAATGTTTTTCCAATTCTATTGCATGTCATTTTGCATTATTCTAATTTATATAAAAGTTTTTGAAATCTACTCTACTGTAGTTAAAATCATAATCTGAATTCTATTTACTAAATGAATCTAAGTTGTTTTTATGTTTTTAAATATGATAGTATTTTGTATCAGTGCACAGTCTAACATTTCTCTATGAACTAAACCTTGTCAAAGGCAAAATAGAAACATCTACTTATGTGTTCACACAGGAGCCCTTTGCTTTTTTTTCGGAGAGAAACATAATAGTCTACATGTGACTGAGTGTAGGACAATAATTCACAAGAGAACTTTTCTTCACGCTCAGATACAATTACATACTATTTCTCTTTCACTCTGTGTCTGAAAGGTCAGAGGATAAGAGACATTTTTTTTCAGAGTAACATGCAGCTCTCTGGTTCTGGATATTTCCATCCAGACTTATGAATCCATTTTTTATCCTCTCTAATAAAATTTACCCACTCTCCCTATTGCATTACTTTCCATCGCCGTCCACTCTGTAAGAGGACTCCGGGCTGATAGGGCGTTATCAGACCATAGCTGAGGCTGGGGCAATTATTCAGCCATTAGACCAAACAGGACGTCTGATTAGCCTCATCATCAGACATCTGCCACCACACCTGCAACCCAAGGTCTAAATATCCTCAGCTACAGCACAGTAATGTCTGGTAACGTCTGAACACAGTAAGACTTCTCTATCAAAATAACATTGCTTTATTTCTCAATTTGTTTAATTCATTTGAAGTTATTGCATTGTCAATCAATGACCTCCTTTTTCAATTATACTTTCATATAGATTTTTTTGGGCCTGTTTTGAAAACGTTTTCTGATAAAATAAAATGTTGGAGGAATTATAGTAGCTCAATAGAACTTTGGCAAAAGATATAGAAAGATCTGTTTCCTCCATGATTTCATTATGAAAATGTTTGTCTTAAAGAACTTAACAAAACTCAGATTTGTAATAATGCCTCATTTCAACGACTGTTGTACATTTCTAACTCTAATCACCACTTGCTAATAGTAAATTGTTTAATAATGTATCAGCATATTTTATATGAATGCAAATACAGCTTTTTTTCCAAATAGAAAATCAGATATCTCTTTGATCCCAGGATAAATTATTATATTATCCTTTCATTTTAGATTTTACAAGTTAGATGATGAAAGTGGAGTTCCCTATATAGTGATGTTTCTGATCGATATGGGGGAGCTGGTGTTGTTTTAACTCGGTTAAACTTTTAATTAGAATGACTTTTTTTATAGCACATTTTGGTGGAGAAACCTCGAACTAAATCACATCATGTGAATGTTGCTGTAAAAGGAGGAGCAGTGGAGCTCTGTTGCACTTTCCTTTGTCACGTTGTTGAATCAAGAAAACTGTGGCGATGACAAATACGACCAAAAAAAAAAGTGTGTGCCATGACTCAGTTTATGAGTCTGTCTAATTGTTGCTGTGATTTTATTCACCATTTAAAGCGTTTTGTACTTGTTCAGAGTCAGAGTGACCTGACACAGATTTATAACATATGATATAAACCCACAGATTCAGAGAGTATACTGTGCAAAAGGGTACGATACAGTACATGCTGTATTATTGCGGTGCATGTTTTGGGGCCATCTGGAGGACTTTACAGATGAGCTAACTAGCTTCACAACGCCAATTTGGAATTGAGCTGCCCAAGCAATTTTACAGAAGCTACTCATCTTCTCCTGGAATGGCCTGCTTGGCTGACGAGTGAATCTGCACCGTAGGTGGATATGAATGTGCGCCCGCTTTAATCCATTCCCTGACTTGCTGGCTTACGGGCCAAATGTTTGATCAGTTCATTAGTTATTTTCCCAAAGACAATAAACAGCCCATGTTATGAAGAGACCGCACTTATCCCTTCGCATTTCTATAATTAACCGGCAAATTAGCAAGCTGCAAACAGGGAAGAGTGTGAAGAGGACAGATGGCAGGGTTGCCACCCTGATGCTATATGAGTGTTAGAGTGAACATCACCCTTAAAATAGACGGATCAATAAACAGCCTGATGGAGGCAGAAGCACAAAAACACAGCCAGAGAAATAAAAGAAACTTAAGACACAGCAGATGTGCAGCGTTACATGTACTGATTGCACTGACTGCATTGAGCAGTATACGTCACTATTTAAAGAAGATGCTACACACAAGCTCCATTTCACTTGTTAGCCATTTTTATGACTAAACATAAAAACACAACTTTACTTTTTATTCCACAACATTGGTAAAAAATTCACGTTTATTCAATATATATTACTGTGCTTCTCCCGATCTGTGATTGAGTTATGATATGACTGATGCAGAGACATCTACAGTGTTCATATAGCATCAGCTGCTGTTTTCTCTCCGGCCTGGTTAACGTCAATGCCAAAGTGCAGTGTTCCCGGAGTGTTCCGTGTCTGTTTTATTTCAGGCCTGGGGGAACCTAGCGTGATAAAGACAGGCTGCTAATGGTCCTGTTCTATCAGTTTATCTGGATGCTATGGAAGAAACACCAGGAACAGGACAGGATAGAGCTTTACTTGAGGAATACACTTTGGTAAAATATATAGAGAGCAATTTACACACACAAATACACCCACACACAAACGTTTATTGGCATTATAGCTGTGAACCTTTCCTGATAACGGTCTGATTACCATCTGCTGACCTTGCTGTGTTTGTCTGCTAGTTGCCTTTTAACTCCCTTCAGTTCTGACCCAGTGGATCCCCTAATGTGATCATTCTTAAAGCGGACGAGAGAGAGAGGAGAGAAAAAGAGTCAGCAAACAACCAGATTGGTGGTAGACTATATGAGAGGGAGAGAGAGGGGAGGGATGGAGGGAGAAAATATGCAAAACGAGATGAGCTCTGACTGAGAGATGGCACTTTTGATTGCAGCATGAAAGTTAATGCTAATTTTGAGTATAGTCTTAAAAACAACTAAAAATAAAGCATGCAGCTGTCCCCAATTCTTCATCTAATTTAACGACACAACTACTGTAATTTACAGAAGCGGCTCTGAGGGTGTCACTGACATGGAATAATGATTCAACTCATTCCTCAATCCATAGACAGAGAAAGTGTTTAACTATGGGTCTCCAGAGCTTAGGGTTTATGTCCAACAGCTTATTTTAAATGCTTATTATGGGATTGTTTGTATTCAGGGCCTGTCCTTTGTTTTGTCAAGCCGTGCATGCGCACAAACACACAGGTCTATATGATTAGGTCTCAACCTTGGAACTCCATTATAAAGCGAATGACCTCAGTGACCCCTTATCGCTTCACATGCGCCGCACAAACAATATGTTGTCAGATCCTCAGTCCTGATTGGATGTGATTTAATTAATGTCTTGCACCTATTGATGGCATAACTGGCAATATACGGAAGGATAGCAGGAAGAAATTAAGGAGGTTCCTTTGATGCTTTGAAGTGAAGATTTGCTGTCATGTGAAACTAAAAAAAACACCCAGGAAAAAATGAAAAACGTGGACAGGACTATTGTGGTTGTGGTTAAAAACCTACAGAGAGTTTTACATGTTGTGCCTATTTGATACCATAAAAAAATTGTTGTTTTTGTCAAATGTTTGTTTCTTGCAAAAGCTATAACATTAATAGTTATGTGAGTAGGATCATGCAAACAACTCTAACCCAATGCATAAAATTGCATTGGGTTATAAGTCATTTTTTTTGGCCTAATTGAGATATTTTCATAACGAGACTCCTACCACTGCTGCATCATCCTGTCTTTCTGCCTGTGTCATTGATCAATCTTTATAGAATTCAAAAAACATCATGTGCCTAAGTAATTCATTCTTAGGCAGTTTTGATACAAGAAAAATAGCAGAGAGGAAGAAGCAGATATATTTCATCAGTTTTCTAGACACAGTGTAAATTCTGTCAATCAAAGTGATTGTGAACTGTACATTTAAACTTAATGACCTTTTTGCTTCAAGGTATGATGGATCAGTTCTCAGTTATGTAAGACAAAAAGGCCTAAGTCTATGCACAATTCTGCCTAAGTCATTTTTTTTTGTTAGATAATTCATGTTGGGTCTAATTCTTTTTGGGCATTTGTTCACATATCTGGTTGAATGTACTGTTAAAATATCAATGAAATATAAAAAAACATTAACATGATTTCTAAAAACGTTCTTGTTTTCCAAAAAACATTGAAATGTGACTCAGGCATTTATGCTATTATACAGTACGTGATTTTCTTTTATGAACTTGTATGATGATAAATGCACATACAACAGCACACAGACTGAGTCTTGTACCTGCTCCAAAAACGCTGCTACAGTTGGAGTCCTGATTGTTAGGAATATGTCAGGTAGAGGATGATGTAAACACCAGAAACCAAACTATGTAAAACAGGAACTGCAAAAAGTGGCAGCATTTTTAGACAGACACCTCAGGGGAAATCGTTGAGTTTAGGTTTCTACCTTGGGAAATTACCTGCAGATGATTAGTGTCTTTTGTATTCATGAACGCTACGGCTGCAAAGCTATTTGAACCCAACCATCTGAAAATGAAAATGTCAGAAGACACATAGAAAATGAGTGAAACGGCAGTGCTCAGTATGTGCTGAGGGAAGCGACAGACTGCCCCAACTGATGCCTCGTAATATCAAAGCAAACACAGAATCTCAGGCAGTTTGTGTACAAGTGGATGTAGAAAAATGGCAACTTGGGAGATGGAGAGTAGGAAATTCAATTTGATTGTAATCTGATGTGCACATTCTACTGTTTGTGAGTTAAATTAGATTTTAGATTTGTTTTCTCTGTCCATCCCCCCTCTACCCTTTACAGTATTAGAGAAGGGGATTTATCTGGAATGATCTATGGCTGTGTCTGATTGAAGAATCATGCTGAGGGAATAGTGGGCCGATGGTAATCTATCAAACCGACAACCAAATGTTTTATTTCTTGTTCCGTCGCCAAGGCACTGAATTTTTATTTTATCCTCAATTATAAAAGCTTTGGTTCATGGACAGACTGCTCTCAGTGTGACTGGCTTAAGCCGCCTAAGCAACTTTGCCTGGACATCAAACTCGGTGAAGAGAATGCAACGTAGCTGAATTTGTTTTGCTCAGTGCAATCTTCTCTTGTTGTTTTCATTTCTGCCCTTTTAGTTCTTTCTCCATATCATTCTTCTCTCTCATGTCCTTTGGAGAGAATGCTCCACTGCCCTTTCTACTTAGAAAAAAATACAGTATTTATCTAGTAATTCAGTAATTCATTACATATCATTATATCTTCACTTTAAATTTACCTACATTTCCCACCATGCTCTATAGCCTATATGGAGCAGTGTGGACGCTGTTGATGGATCAGTTCTTTAACTTTGATGTGACTTTAAAATTAATAATACTTTTAATAACAGTCAGTCAGTCATTTTCTATACCTGCTTATTCCTCATTAGGGTTGCAGGGGTCTGCTGGAGCCAATCCCAGTGCGTTACAGCGAGAGGCAGGGATACACCCCAGATGGTCGCCAGCCAAT
The DNA here is from genome assembly GCA_030544235.1 of Lepturacanthus savala. NCBI lineage: Eukaryota > Metazoa > Chordata > Actinopteri > Scombriformes > Trichiuridae > Lepturacanthus > Lepturacanthus savala. Next base: position 25,564,353 of record CM060461.1, read on the forward strand.
TGTGGGGCACACACACCATTCACTCACACCTAGGAAGAACATTGCTTTACAAACTGGTCGTGTTTAGGGTTGAAAGGGGCAGACAATTTCCAGTAAATTTCTGGTAAATTTCCTGAAATTTTCCATAAAAAGCTAAGGTGGAAACAACTTGTATCCTATGACTATGATACAATATATTTCCCAAACTATACTTAGTTCATTTTAATTTAATTTTGTACATTTTGGATTTATTCCCGTATATTCTTGTTAATTTCCCTGGAAAGTTCCCAACTTAGAAAATTCACTTAATTTTGAAACTTTGAGTCTTATTATATGTATACTGTGACCACAGATCCCATATTGGCCATCTGTCTCTCACACACTCACACACACACACACACACACACACACACACACACACACACACACACACACACACACACACACACACACACACACACACACACACACACACACACACACACACACACACACACACTGGAACTGATATTGGCCAATTCTGTAAAAACCCCAGATTACTTCCTGATACCAATGTTTTTATGATGATTTCTTTTCTATAATATCTGCAAATGGCAACTATTGTTACTGTAGAGAATGGTCATGGTTATGGCAAATAAATGGATTTTGGGTCAGTTACTAAAACACATGGTTATGGTTAGTGGAAGCTTTTGGTCATGGTTATGGTTTTTGTCATGTCTTTTTACTTTCAAAAACACTGTCAATGTGTTTTTTATGTATTGTTTCTTTTTTTATTATTGAAATGAAGGAAAAGGGTAAAATATCAGAAATGCTCCTTTTCATCTCAGTGGCTGGAAAGGCATGTGGGTGTCTTGTTTGATTTCAGTTGGCAGGCTGAACAAATATGGCTTACAATTACACAAACTGGCTGTATGTAAACAAATTATGCCGTGATGATAAAACAAAAAAATATAAAATATTAATGTCTCCCTCTGGGTTTCAGATTTTTTTTTGTCAAATGAAAGCCGAGAACAAGCGAAGTTACAGTGCAGGCTTATGGTATATCAATATAAAACAATAAGAACAATAATAATATAAAAATATAAAAGCTAAACTGCTGGTGATAGAAGTCATTGTTATGGCAAGCCCTTACATTTGACTGAAATAACATTGTGCATATCATCTTTCTGACTAGTCTTAATTACATTTCGACTAGTTGCATGTAATTGTGACTAGTGGAATTGAGTTATTCCTGTATAACCTGATATCTTGATCAATTATATTTTGATTAGTCATAATTCCAGTTTGAGATATCTACAATTTCATTTTGACTAGTGATAACTCCAGATATCTACAACATCATATTTGTAATTCAGGTACAGATATCCATAATTTACACAGCGGATATCTGGAAGTGAATTGTATATATTTGTAATGACAAACCTCATACACACGAATGGTAAAAGTGTTATCATTTGTCCTAGGAGGATTGTAGTTGTGGATATCTAATAAGACAGTTTTGGATAGAAGGAATATAGTTGTGGATCTCAAATCTCTTTTTTACTATAGGACAAACTAAATTACAGATATCTGCAACACATATCCAGGCTGACTTTTGAATTTTAATATGGCTAGCCATATATTAAAGCATGTATGACACTGTTTAGCCTACATGTTGTGTGTGTGTAAAATGCATTTAGCTTACTTGGACAAGTGCTGGGTTTAAATATGAATGGCCCGTAAAATAAATATGTAGATAGTAAATAAACAGCCTTCTTTCATAGATGTTTGCTGGAGGATCCATAACACTTGTTGCTGTGGTGGCTACCAACACATCAGTGAGCTGAATGGAGATGACAGTGATGTGTGGGTGTTGGTGGCTCTTGCTGTGAACTACAATCACCTCAATACAGCATCTCCATATTACAGAAAGAGCTGCATCTGTATCTTTGACGGTAGCTAAAATCATAGTGTCTGTGTGCTAAACCGGAATACATTGATACCATCCAGGCCTACACACCACACACATGTTTCCACCTCATTTGATAAGGGACACACTGCATTCTGCATTCTGCCTCTGTGCTTTGCGTTTGGCTTTGGACATACATCATGCATTTCAGATTTGTGCAGTATAAACACATGTAATACCTTTGTCCTATTTCAGCAGATAGGAGACAGGGAGCTGACAGCGAATTAGAGGATGAAGCGCCGCCAGACGCGGAATGTTGCACCGTGAATGTTGCGATTACATTGTCAGCGTCTTAAAAGCCCTTTTCCATCAGGACGCCCTCCCGACACACGCAATTTTTTACCTCTCATGTCTTTTGGTTTCTCGTCTCCAGGCTTGCCAGGCCTTGCTTGGGATAAAAAAAAAAGAATTCTGTCCCTCTAGCTGAGTCCAAGGGTAGCGAGGACAAATCACCCGCTGCAAACCTCAGCCATGCACTCTGCTCACTGCTCCCCGTCTAAATTCAAATCAGGAGCCAAAAGCCAGGGAAAATGTGATGGGCAGAGTGCAGGGGGGGTAAGGAGTGGGCTTTTAATTTATGTGGAAAAATAAATATGACCTGTCTTTTTTCACACTTCCTTTACCTCCTCCTCCCCCTCTTTTTTCATCTTGTTTGTTGGTTTTAATTGTGTGTTTCTATCTCGCTCTTTGATAGACAAACACACACAACATAAATAGTTTTATTTTGCCACACTGCTGGATTCATTTTCATCCACCATGATCAAAAGTTTTCATTTCAGTGAAGTTTATTGTCTGGTATTTGTCTTCCCACGTTTGGCTTTCATAGCCCAGCAATCAATCAAGCAATCTGAAAAAGGTTTTCTTTTATCAAATGGGTCATGGCTCATTCTCACTATACAGTTACAGTGTGCGCCTTTTTTTATTTTTATGTTTTTGTTTTATAAAAGGCACCTACTAACCCGCAAAGGCAGGACAAGGCTTCATGTAATGTAATGCAATGAGCAGTGTTACCTCAGTCTGTCCCTGAATCTCCAGCTTGTTGTTTAAGTCAAACACATTCAGGTTGCCTTATCTGGCTTTAGGCCTCACCCAGCAGTTAGCATAAGTTGAAGCCAGCCAGAGATGGCTATAAAGACCTCTGTGCTGTGAGACTAAAATAAACACAGATGTCTGACTTCAAAGTTTGATACACAGGCACCAGCAATGGAATACGTGAGCGGGTGCTTGAATAACTCCACTGTACTTGTTTTAGATGCAGTTCCCCAATGAGGGAATCCTCTCATTTAAAAAAGAGTGAATTGACCTCATATCTCTGCAGCAGAGACCATCGATATAATCATGTTCTGCAACTTTTAAACCATACTTAGCTATAAAAGAAGCTGGCCTGCCCTCATTAGACTTTGTGAGTCATCTGCTCAGTTTTTCAGCAGACTACTAATGTGCGCATAATCTGTGTTCACAGCACCAAATAAAATTTGGTATAAGAAAACTTCAGACCTATTAGGAGCTATTTTGCATTCTGGCCCCAACGCCTTTATCAAGTGTCTGTGTAGCAGTTGATTTTCAGTGGATACTGTGTGTGTGTAGTCTCTACCAACACAATGGCTTAATGAGTAGCACACAACCACTGTGTTGTGCAGAATGAAGCAGCAGGCCAAGCATAATACAAAATAATTGCAATGGTAGCAGCGTGAATACCAGCTAAATAACTTTGTTTTGAGTCACAATATTGTTCCCATTGCAATTCGCATGCAGTTGTAGCCAATTAAACTGTCAACAACGTGTAGTGCACAGAAACAGTGACTTGTCAATTATGTATTTCTTCCGAACTGTGACTACTTAGGTATAAACTTGAAAAGGGGAATGATATATTATATATATTGTGTGTGGCTTAATAGCTTTTCAGGACTTTAACAGCAGCTTTTTGTACCATGATTCAGTGAAGTGAAGTCGAATGGCCATGACTGTTTGATAAACTGTTAAAGATATAATGATTTTCAAACTGTTAATTGCAGGTTGTCAGATACAGAATCACCATCATCGTGGTTCGAAAACAATTAAGAATAATTAATTAAGCCCTATTACATATTGATTAATTTTGAAAGCTTGAAATGCAGGAGAATATTTGGCTCTGAAAATAACCCAGACTAGACCCTGAATATGTAACGCCTGTGGGTGAGTCATTTGTCATTGTTCTATGCATAGAAAGGTCTTATTTCTATTAAATGTCCTAAATTTTGTTTACAAATTAGTTGAAATCCATGTTATTGAGCACTTATCAATTGCTAAAATAACCCACTCCCCTCAAGATGTAGATAAAACAGCATGATTATTGCACAGGTGTGCCTTGGTCTGGTCGCAATAAAAGCAGCTTTAAAATGTGCAGTCTTGTCACATACCATGATTCCACAGATGCTGCAAGATTTAAGATTCAAACATTTTATTGACTCTAAATTGCCCGTAGCTGTGAGTGTGTGAGTGAATGGTGTGTGTGCCCCACGATTGGCTGGCGATCATCTGGGGTGTATCCCTGTCTCTCGCCGTAATGCGCTGGGATTGGCTCCAGCAGACCCCTGCAACCTTAATGAGGAGTAAGCAGGTATAGAAAATGACTGACTGACATTTTATTGAGTAGGATAAACCCCTTGAGAGGGATTCTCTCGTTTTCAAGGGGGTACTAGATGAGCTAAAACAAACACAATCAATAATCTACAGACATAGAACAATGAAAACAAAGAAAAACATCAAAAACACAAACATCACCAAAAAAAAGTGCAAAATGAGCACATCTCTATAGCAAAATGACCATGACAGTAGGAAGATAAGCCTAGCAAAGCTGATAATTACAAATTGAGATTTTCATGTCCTGTAAATCATGTCGATAAAACATCATCAGAAGCATGTGCACTTTAAATCTAATTAGGACAACACAGCACATTTAAACCTATGAAAAGAAGTCAATGAACGAATGTTTAAAGGGAGATTATTTCAATCTGATGGAATAATAAGAGAGCATGCAATTGGCATACTGACTGCAGGAATGTCCAGCAGAGTCTGTGGTGCTTGTGAATTTAATGTTTCTCCAACATAATTTCCAAGAATAATATAATATACCCAACTGGACTCAGAACCGTAGACCACGTGTAATCATGTCAACCCAGGACCTCCAAATTCAGCATCTTCACCTGCAAGATGGTCTGAGACCAGCCGCCTAGACAGCTGATGCAACAGTTCGATTGCAAAACCAAAGAAATTCTGCACAAACTGTCAGAAAACGCCTCAGGGCAGCTCATCTGTGTGCTCGTCATCCTCACCAGGGTCCTGACCTGACTGCAGATCATCGCTGGAACAGACTTGAGTGGGCAAAAAGCTCACCTTCGATGGCATCTGGCACTTTGGAGGAGTGTTTTCTTCACGGATGAATCTAGGTTTTCACTGTACTGGGCAGATGGCAAACAGTGTGTATGGCATTGTGTGGGTGAGCAGTTTGCTCAGGTCACTGATGTGAACAGAGTGCCTCATGGTGGTGTTGAAGTTATGGACTGAGCAGCCATAAGCTATGGACAATGCCCACAAGTGTATTTTATTGATGTCAATTTGAATGCACAGAGGTACCGTGATGACATCCGGAGGCCCGTTGTCATGCCTTTCATCCACCACCTCTTGTTGCAGCGTGATAATGCACAGCCCCATGGTGCAAGGATCTGTACACAATGCCTGGAAGCTGAAAACATAGCGGTTCTCGCATCTGGATCAGCATGTACGGCAGCGTGTTTCAATTCCTGCCAAAATCCAGCAACTTCACACATTGTCATTGAAGTCATTGAAGAGGAGTGGACCAGCATTCCACAGACAACAATCATCAACTTCATTAACTCAATGTGAAGCTTATAAACGAAGATAAACATATCGTCTTTAGAAAATATTGGGGGGAAGAGGCTTGAAGGAGAATCTGGGTGGGGCCTGTTGCTCTGTACAGTTTATTATCTATAGTTGTTGTTATTGGGGCCGTAATCCCATCTTACTGATTTTTTATCAACAGTATTATATTATTGTATGTACACTAATGTTCAAAAGTTTGGGTTCACTTGGAAATTTCCTTATTTTTTAAAGAAAAGCACTGTTTTTTTCAATCAAGATAAATTTAAACTAATCACACATACACTCTATACATTGCTAATGTGGTAAATGACTATTGTAGCTGCAAATGTCTGGTTTTTGATGCAATATTTACATTAGGTGTATAGAGGCCCATTTCCAGCAACTATCACTCCAGTGTTCTAACGGTGCAATGTGTTTGCTCATTGCGTCAGAAGGATAATGTAATAACATTTTCTTTTCATTTTATAACTCATGGTGGTAAAGGAAATTGTGACTTTTCATGGAAGACCCTAAACCTTTGTTGCTTTTAGCATTTTATTTACATAGGTTTGATTATAACTTCATGCACATATTCACAGGAAATAATAATTGTATACATTATTATAATGGAATAGAGAGTGAGGGTAGGGATTGGTTGATTGATTGGAGAGGAAAGAAAAGAGAGAAAGAACCATTTTCAATTATTTACTTGTTTGTTTGTTTATTTATTGCTTTCATTTTCTTCCTCTGATTACTGTATGGTGACCATGAAAGGCTCATTTGGTAGTTTTGTTTTTTGTAGCTGTAATCAGCTGTTCAGTGCTCACATACATTTTCAAAACAAGGAATCAAATCAAATCAAATCAAATCAAATTAGGGCCATAACTAAATCTTCCATTAAAAAATGAGGGCGGTGTTACATTTATATTTTTGTTCAGTGTAGAACAACAGAGTTTCCTGTTCAGTGAATACTTAAAAATGACGCATGGAGTCAGCTCTCACAGACCTCTTTCCTCGAACATCTCTAGTCTAAGCCAGATTGTCTCTTGGGAAGGGAAAAGAATTTGATGAAAAAAAAATAATAAATAAAAAAAAAAAGAGAGTCACTGCCAGCAGCTGCAAGCTGAGAGCTGGTTGATGCCTCAGTGTGAGCTCGGAGCCCGCTGAGCGAAAGAGAAACACAATGACTTCAAAACACTTCTGTTCCACTCAGTGCTGTAATTCCTCGGGATAAAGCACTCTGATGATGAACACTGACTCTGTGTGACCAGCTCACTGGAGTCGTCACTGACTTTGTTACGTCTGTCCTTCTGCTTATCGGATTATTGACTGGTCTTCACACTGCGCCGTGGCCTCTTTTTTTTGCTCTCATATATTGGACCAAGGCTGTAACTACCACTGCGAGCAGCCGAGTCAGGTCCATTTGTGTTTTCAATAATGGAATTCTTTTTTTTTGCAGTCAAACATAGTTTCTGTTTCTTGAACATAATAGCTCTGTATTATTAACAGAAGAAAAACCGAAAATATCATAAGTGCTTTCTTTTTTTTTTAGTGTGTATGTGCGTCAGCCAGCTTGAGGGGCGTATCTCTGTCTGTATTTGATTGACAGCTGCATCCATAAAAGCCTGTAATGTGTGGCCCCCGCGTATTTGTTGTTTTGATAATAACAGCAGCGTTTGGAATAACCGGAAACAAGGTCATAGACGACTCGGATCAATAAAGCCAATATTATGAAGCAGAATGGCCTTTTTTTTCTCTTATCTTATCAAGAAAAAACATCATTTTGTGCTTCTTTGTTGTAAATGGCAAGGTCTTGAAGATATACTCTCCTTACTGGTTGAGTGAGTGACTGGAGCACAGCATATCCGGGGCGGTCGTCTTCATGTCAGGTCGACTTTTCCTTCCAAACATCATGTCCTCATCTCTGAGACAAAACACATTGTGTGGGGAAGCAGTGTGGTTCTGCCTGAGGGCAGGATTTTGAAGCACTTCTACTAAAACTTTTATGGGAGGATGGATGATCACTGAAGGTCATGTGTATGTTTTGAGTGTGTAATATAAAACTGTAGCTCAGCTTTGTGCATAGTTGTGTGTAGAGTGTGTGTCAGATTTAAATTGTCTGGCTGTTTCTCACTAGACATTTTTTTTGCAGGAACTCGTCAGGGTTTCATTTGTTTTGCTTGATGTATGCGTCGTTCTGTCTTTTTCATAATGAACTCTAATGACTAATTGGAAATTGATTCTTTGCACTAAATGGAAATCAGAAGAAAACGCAAGATATCATTTTTGTTGGCACCTCTGCCTGTTTAGTGAGTCCACGTTCGACCCAGTCAGTGCAATTAAGCAGACCAATCTTCTGGTTGTTGAAATTGTTAATAGGCTGAATACGATAAGAAAGAGACAGACGGAGAATAAGGGAAGTAGAGGGAAATATAATTCATCTCCTGGTGACGTCAGTAACTGGGACCAATAAAAACATTTAGAAAGGTGGTAAAAGAAAAACAACTAGATAACGTTTTATTTAAAGGAAACTTCAAAATGTGATGAATTATTTCCATTTGGGTTAAAGATAATAAGTTTGAAAGTTAAATTGTGAGTCCAACAATGCTGAATAGGAGAGTTTCTCTTTTCATTTCCTGATTTCATCCATATCATATTTTTGTTGTCACAGTTTTGCTGACATAGATTGATAGAAGTAGTTCTTGTATGCTTGTAGTACAGCACTTTGACAGCACATTTCTTCTTTTATGTTTATAAAGACTAAACCTATAAATTTCCTCTTTAAGGAAAACAGATAAATGACTGAACGAGTGCACTGGAAATATCTTTTTAGAATATTGTATAAACTAATCTGATGAAATACTTTTTCTTTTAGATGTGCTCCCCTGTCAGCATATAGTCATTTTTCCACCTTTACATCAGGTATAGATATAAGCCAGCAAATTGTTTTCATACAAAATGACTCTTGTAAAACTTTGTGCTTTGAAGTCACCACAATCATTTCATGGGCAGAGCTTCATTCGCTGTGGCATGATGGGAACCTTTGTGCTAAAGCCCAAAAGGAAACATGATGTAACATTGCATTAATGTTTCTCACTGTTCCTGCAGGCTATTTTCAGTATATGACATTAGTTCAGTTGAGTATTATTCCGCCTTTCAATACATATTATGTGCATCTCATGGTTCCGTTGAGTAGAAGCTCCCTAATTAACTCTCATTTTCTTTCCTTCCCCTCTGAGTATTTTCTTTTTTATTTTTGGTGTCTTTCTCTCTATTGTTTCTCAAAGTTTCTTGCTGTTGGCAATTGTTACCTCTCCCCCGAAGCTCTTCCCTTTTCCCAGCAGCTAAGCAGCTTCTGAAAATGGCAAATCACACTGAGAAGGGGTGTTGAAGTGCCCTTGTCAGGAGCTGCTGCTTTTAACCAAAATTATACAAACCATGACAGCTAAATGACATCAACCATAGTTTTAACACAATTTTGGCGCAGCATGCTCCTGAGAGTTTAACATTTAAAACGCCTATTTCACTCTGTTAATTCAAATCACTGCATTTGTTAATAAAATTAATCCAACAGACTGAAAAGAGTTTAGTTTCTTTTAGTTTTGAGAGTTGGGATTAATGGGCCTGCATTTAACATTTAGAAATTTAAAGTAGAAAATGTAGTTTCTTTCAAATCATGTCAAACACTGGAGTGTTTTTCTATCAGTAACTGGGTCATTCCCCCCGCTTATACCTTCCACTTGTTTGCCGCCATGTTTTTTAAACTACAGCTTAGCGTAGTTTAGACGTGACATACCATGATGGTACATCTGCGTCAGTCATGATTTATTCACAAAAACTGTTTCTATAGCCAAAAACACATTTTCCTTTTATCGATATGCTGACAAATCCACCCCATACAAGAGTCCAAACCTTCAGGGAAATTTTCTGCCCTTTTTTGATTTTCTGGCGTTCCCAACCAAGTATTTAGGCCAATTCTTGAAAATGAAAATAAGAAAAGGTCGATGGAAACTAGTCTAACAACCAGGATCAATCACACACAGAACAGCTTCACAACCCTTTCTGTTGTTTTGGAAGAGGACAAAACAAAGCTGCCCTTCACTCTTTATTAGGATATTTAAAAAGATGTGGTGAGCTGGAAGAATACACTTTTTTTCACCCTTTGATTCCTGCAATATGTAACTGTTCCTGGGAACAGGAATCCCTGAGGCGCTGCAGTGTTCTCTTCTCCTTCAGTTGGTCAGCTTCCCCCGGCACAAGTTGCTCGTCCTGATTCACTGCTTCGCCTTAGAGACACGTAGCCTGAGATAACTAAGAAGTTACCACAGCTGTTGAGGAAGAATGGACAGGTTTGCTTATCTTTTTCTTTACAGAGCTCTGTTTTCTTTCTGATTCGCCTTCCTTACATCAGGGCTGCTCGGCTTACCTTGTGAAGCATCCACAGCAAATAGCCTCTAAACAACCATAACCTTACTGAAAATACTGTTATTGGTTATTGCTCTTGTTGTCTTGAAGCCCTTTTTCACACAGCTTTTAGAACGTGTTTTCATATGAGCTCCCAATACGTAACAATTATTTGAAACAATGGTTAGATGGTAGGCAAGGGGAAGGTTTTTCTCTTCCTTTCCGCCTAACTGGATCCAGTATTAGAGGGCCGCCATTGGATTGCAGTCATTTATCTTTGCTATGTGTATATGGCATTATGAGTAATGGTACTTTCACGCTTTTCAGCTCCCTTGATTACTTTGGCCCCCACCCTTCCTCCCTCATGCCTTTTTATTCCAATGACATATTCTTTCATATGTAATGCAATGCAGACAACTTTGACAAAGTCAGGCGCAAACTGCAGAGGATTGAAAGTGAAATAAGGCTGAGGCAGAGTGGTTATAGGACAATGAGAATGATGGGCTGTGCCCTAAAGATTTTCCTGTCAACCAGTGGTTGTCAGTTAATTATCACACATTTATGACATTTATTTAATTATATATATATATATATATATATATATATATATATATATATATATATATATATATATATATATATATATATATATGTATATATATATATATGTATATGTATATATATATATATATATATATATATATATATATATATATATATATATATATATGTATATATATATATGTGTGTGTGTGTGTGTGTGTGTGTGTGTGTGTGTGTGTGTGTGTGTGTGTGTGCCACATTTGCCATCTTCTCACTTTGAACTTTTTATAATGGAAACCCTTCCATGGAGATTGACTGGTGTTTCTTACCACTACAACTCTCATCACTTACCTTACGCTAACACTTGCGCTAGCTTTTGCTTTATGAGCTGATAAATAAGGTTAACTTGTAAGGAAATTGCAAATTGGGCAGGATGAGTGCTGGAAATGCATATATGGAGCATTGTTGCTTGGCATGGGTTGTGGCAGTAAGGGCAACTAGTCGTACGTACTAGCGTGGCTAACACCAGAACTCATCAATGTGGAATGAATGTCTATAAAATTGATTTTGTCCTTGGTGTCCAGACTAAATTTCACAGCGAATTGAATTTGCGTACAGTGAAGGATGGGTATACCCAGGCAAGCATTTTACTAACATTTATGGACATCCGTCAGCAGTTGTTTGTATATATGAATATTCATAAGTTAGATGTTTGTATCTTTTAACATGTAGCCTACTGTTTTCAACTAGTTCAATTGCATAAAAGCCAAATAGAGCCTTATTACTTCTCTAACTGTATATATCATTTTAATTATTCACTTGTGACTTGTTCAGGTCGCTATAGGCAGTCATGTCACTTATGTTCATACTTGCCAGTAGAATTGCATGATGTCACTTTCTTGGGGTCAACTTTAACCTCTTAAAATGATCCCACACTTTCGATTTTCTGCCCAAAATTGCACTGCAGGTACCAGTAATGCAAATGTAGAGTGCCTGCGCTTCTAGTGACTGTCATTTCAAAATAAAAGCTCTTTTTTTATCCTGTGACCAACGGACCAATGAAAACATGGTCAACCAAGACTCAACGTTTGGTTGACTATTATGGGGCAGTGCTAGAGAATGACAAGGGCTAAGATGCTATTAGAATGAGGGACTGTTTTCTTAAGATTGTATCCTTGAAGTCGGTCAGTGCACATATTTCACTGTAGCTTACATGGTATTCCATCACACTCTCACAATGTTGTCTCATTCCCCATCTATCATATTACTGGTGAAAACGTGTTGTAGACTCTCACACAATCTCGGAATACCCTGTTGGCTCTTGTCCCTGTTGTCTTTTAAAAATGAGTTCAATGGGCAGCCTAGCAACAACTGAAAGGCAAAAAGACACGTTTTTTTTAAATGAGGAGAACAAAAGTAAGATCAACAAACGTTTGAAGCTGTTGCAACTCAGTATGACGTGTCATTTCTGTAAAAGAATATGCTTCTTGCTTCGTTATTAACAGGCAGCTGAAGCATTACTACAGCCATGGCAGCCCATGGTTAGTTGGCTGGCCAGCATGGACTACTTGAACCATATCAGGCAATAATCCATCACCCCTGGTCCCACTGTGGTGGTTTGGATAAAGCCTGAGGCTATGTGTGTGTGTGTGTGTGTGTGTGTGTGTGTGTGTGTGTGTGTGTGTGTATGTAACAAGTGTGTCTGTTTGTTTATGATTCTGGATTCATCGGGTGAACAGGGATAAAAGAAAGAGAGACAGAGAGACTCACACAGGGAGACACAGTGATGGAAACACTAAAATATTTATCAACAGATAAAGAGAATAGTTTTCCAATAGTAAGAGCCTCATTCCAGTCATAAAGGCTCCACATAGACCTACTATCAATAAAGATTATCTCCTGAATATATAGAATGGTGAAACAGACCATTTGAAAAACAAGTGTGGAGATCAAACATATCCAGCACCTAAACGTAACAAACCTTATCTGAGTTACTGTATTAAAATAACGTCATGAGGTCGGCTATGATTAATGTCTTGAGCTCTGCAGAGACCTCGGCCCACAAAACACACATCCACACCAAAGCCAAGGCCCTAACCCACCATCTGCAACTCGCATTGGCCAAAAGCTGGCTGCTTGATTAAGTTCATGCACACAGAATCTTGCTGTGGATTTATTTCAAAGTACACCACAAGCCAGCGAAGTTCCATGGAAGGTATAGTCTCACAGACTGCACTATACCAACAGTTTGATCAATGGACATATGGACGCTGCCATTGCCATTTTTTTTTTTAAATATATGCCAAATAGAGTTTTATACCCACAGTCTACATCTGTTGGGCCAGACTACATGGCAGGTGGTTACAGTAGGCCTGCACCAGCTGGCTCTGGTGTCTTGCAGTTTCACAATGCTGGATGATGCAGGACAGCGGATTTGATAATGTCAGTGATATGAAATGTCATACTGTAAAGACACACACAATAAAACAAGGAGTAATTCACTCAAATGTGACCACTGGACACCACAGTCAACAGTGTTCAGCTTCAAGAGGATTGAGGAGAACCTGCATGTTTATTCTATTACCAACACATGTCTGTTCTCATAAAGGACAGAAGTGAATGTATTGCACTGTTTTATTAGTTTTTTGTTGTGTTTGTTTGTTCATTATGAACATAATATCTACAGCTCTGGAAAAAAATAAGAGGCCACTGCATTTTCTTTTCTTAAATCAGCATCTCTACATGTATTCCAGCCATTCCATTCCAGCCTCTGTTGAATTCCAACACATGCACAACTCATTCTGCTTAAAGAGGAACCAGGAGTGGAATAAAGTCACCCAAGAACAATGGTAAAGATTGTGGAGAGCATGACAAGATGCATGAAAGCTGTGATTAAAAATAAGGCTTATTGGAGCAAATATTGGTGTGAAATCCCGTTAAGTATAAACATTAGTATTATGTTGATTAAAAATGAATTTGATCTTATTTCTTTGCATTGTTTGAGGTCTGAAAACATTGTACCTTTTTGTTATTTTGACCATTTGTCATTTTCTGCAAATAAATGCTCTAAACAATAATAGCTTTATTTGGAATTTAGGGGAAATGTTGGGAAATGTTGTCAGTAACTGATAGACTCAAACAAAAATGTTCATTTTGCCCAAACACATACCTCTAAGTAGAAAAATAAGAAAACTGATAACTTTCCAGTGATCTCCTATTTTATTTCTAGAGCTGTACAGCCTGATTCTATTGTTATTGTAGGGTTTCAGCTTGTACAGTAGTCTAATTTAAGTAATTATTCTATCCAATTTTTCTCATGAAAATCTTTCTAAAGTAATATGAATTCCACATTATACTGTGTAATGAAGCGTCCCTAATTTAAGCTTATGTGAAATCACTGTCTCGTTGCGCTAGTTTCTTTTAATTTTAGTGACCTGGACACACACCGCTGTGCACACCATTGTGACCAGAGCACTGCTGAGAAACAGTACTTACACAGTACTTAAAAGATTTAAACCCTCACTCCCAGCGGTGCAGTAGTTAACTAAGTCTGTCAGTGTCGTTGAGTTTCTGTGTGTTTTTGTGTTTGCATACACATTCTCTGTGTAGAAAATGAGTCCTCTGTGGAAAGAAACTGTTTTTCATGCTCATACTTTTCTAGAGGGGCTTATAGGCCCCTTCAGCCATGACTAAAGCTTTTCTCCTGCTTTAAAAATGCCTCTACCAGCAACTTTACCCTCCCCGGGGTGATTTCTCACTCTTTATCCATGGTACCATACATGGATTTACAAGTATTTTCTAGCCATATGTTATACCTTTATATTGAAAGTTTTTTTTTTTAAGCTGGTATTGGCCTCCTGAATTAATTCCATCGCACATTTTATGCACCAAATGAATCAGAATAAATGCTTCCTTAGACGGATAAACGACTGTATAGGCGAGAGAAGAAAATAGCTGATAAATGGAACTGTGAAAACACAGCAGATCCTCAGCCATGGTGTCCCAAGTTCAACTGAAGTGAACTTGTTTACTGTGAACAAAAAAAGTTTGTTGTTGAGGGAACTTTGCAGATATCACAGTATCACGGTAATAGCACCCACATGACCTGCACCAGCAGTTTCAGTACATGATTACTGTGGTAAGTGTGTTAGATCTGGTAGTCAGCACCATATCTACACAAGAGGTTTTAATCTACTCCAAACATGATACCTGTATCCTATTGCTGCCGTCACTGAGAGGGAAGGCTTCAGCTTCAGAATGCATTAGTGTGACATCTTTTACACTAAGGCAACAGACTGGCCATTTTTAGATCAAAGTAATTCTGATGTAGTCATTGTGTGTTCTGTGGAGAACATAACAGCGGAAGTCTGCTCCCTCTTTGTTAGAGAGTTATTGGAATATATTTTGTGCTGTTATTGAATCAGACATCGTGCAGCTTGGACAGATATAACATACTTGCTGCATTTTTTTTTAATGATGAAAAAGATGGTAGACGTTGTCCAGAAGCAACTGGACTGAGGTGCCAGGAGAAAGCATGTTGGAAATTAAGGAATCAGTGTTTGTTCTCAGTGTCAAAGTGAAGGAAAATCTGTTGTTGATGATTAAAACCTCTTTCTCTAAGATGCTTCTTCATGCAGATGTTGGACAGTTTTATATATAAATTATGTTCACTGATCACAGCACTGGTTGAGAAGTGTTGGAAGGTATATAAGGAAACCACATTTAAAATATAGATAAGTCTCATTCGTTAACCTTGTTGCCACTGCCAACTTTATCATGATTTTCATCATCACCATGACTCAGATGCTGCTTCTTCTTAAATATGTCACTGGACATTAAAACAATAAACTACATTTTCTTGCCTTCCCTCACTTACACAACCTTTGAACAAATACCCTGAGTTTTACATGCACTTACAGACCCTGATGTAGTGACATTTAAGATGATTTAATGAATTTCTTGTGTTATCCTGTGGGGCAGCTTTCATTATCTTGTTTAAATGCCAAAAAAAATGCACAACACTGATTGTGTAACTTTTTTATGGTACAAGCCCATGGTTGGAATGTATGATATGTATTGTGTGTCTAATATCTGCATGTCAAATTGAAGAATTTCTGTTTATAGAGATTAGCTAGTTCGCTGCTTAGCAGGAGTAAGATCTGTGTTTGCATTCATCAAATTATTATAATGGAGTGATGTGATTGTCAAAACATTAACATGATACAATTAGATTAGAAGTTTTCTAATTGTGGTGAAGTTACAGAGTGATTTTAATTGATTATAATTAATGTTCCCTCACTATTGATCTTTGTCAGATTACACAGTGTCTTTTAGAGAGTACATCAACAAGACAGCAGCCCAAAGTTTCATTTTTACAGCATGAAGTTAACATTAATTAGCACAGATGAAGTACTCTGCCACAGGTGACATCTGTCATTTTAAGAAAAGCAAACTAACTGACAAAATCATTAACGGACAGAATAGTTTCCTATAGTTCTTTGAGTTACTTTTTTTTAAAGGCATACACATTCAATTTATATTTGTACATGTACAGGATTTACACTTTGTAACTCTTATATTCTCAAAATGTGCAGTGATATAATAGTGCTTTGTATTACCTATTTTGGTTCAATAAAATCATGTTTGATATGGGGAAAAAAGAAAAAGTGACATTATATTTTTAAATGTTAATATGTTCTGACTGGTGCACACAGTACATACACTACAGCACTTTTTTTAAATGAGACCCACCCTTTTAAAAATGTGAGAACAGATTAAAAACAATAAAACAATAAAATCCCTCATGTGACTCTTCTAACTTTGGCAGAAAGTCATGGGTTCATTTGGCACCCAATTGTCCGATAGTAACAGACTGATTGAGGAAATGTGTTTGCAGAGCCTTTAAACGATTTCAAAATAACTTCAAACTATGAGTGAAATTAAACAGCAAAAATGAAAGTCCATAATTTGACTTATTGATGCTCAATTACTTCTTTAATCTTGTTAAATTAACGTATTATTTCTCAGAGCAGCAGCTGAAGAAGACTCATGCTGAGTAGCGTTTTATTTTGTCAACGCCTCCTGAATTGGGGCAGCAGTCGGACCACAACTACTGGCAGTCCCAAATTAGAGCAGACCGTCCAGATTGTGTCCCGTTGGTGTCAATGCACAGTCAGCATGGTTGGAGCTTCAGCTTCAGAGGAAACCATCTGCCGACCTTTATTTTTGTCCATAAAACTTCTTCAGAAAATGTGTAGAAACTGCCTGATTAAAACCTCTCAATGCAACAAAAATGATGTTAAAAATTATACATGTCACACATTACAAAACTGTGGTGATGTTACTGTACTTGATGTTTAAGTCAAACATTTACTTACTATTTCATCATGAAATCTTTCATTTAATGTTTCCGCACTACACTGGATAAATCATTTCAAACTGTCAAAATTCCTTCTCGGCTATTACACTATTTAAGTATGTGTCAAATTTAAGGTTTAAAAAAAACAAGAACAGATGGAGGAATCACTCCATCTCGACCACATCGGTGCATGGAATTTCCGTTTAAAGTTTTTTTTTTCTTTTGACTTCGACCAGATCGTTGCATTTGAAGTGTTTTGGAATAAGTGCATAGACTGTTTACATTTGTTGATCATCACATGAAGCCCAATTCTCCGGAGTGGAACTGTTTCTAATTCAATCCGGTCACGCCGCCATCTATTTCTCCTCGCCGCGGCTCCTTTCGTCACCTGCCGCTTTCTGTTAATGGAGATATCACCTCTTCCCTCCACCTCTTTCCCAGCCCCTCGCCTGTCCTCTCTTTGTTGTTCATTCCATCCACTTTCACTCCACTTCTTTCAAACCCTTCTGTTGTTCCCCTTCATCGGACCACTTAGTGAAACTAATCGACAGTAAGCCGTCACTCAGAGTGCCCCGCGTCCCTTTTCCTGCACAAACTAATAAGAGATACCCAAGGCCTCATCCTCCTTGTCGTATTGTAAATCAACAAATGATTCAACAGAAGAAGCAAATGTGAAAGAAAAACAAATTGGGTTTAATATAGATCGTGAGGCTCAATATTTCCTTATAGTCGATGCCAAGCTCTCTAATGGCAAACAATTGACATTTTGAGACTCGGCAGCTATTGCTTTAGCTCTGGCATCAGGAAATGCCACAGTTGGGGAAAAAAATTAATCACAGACTTAAACATATTGGAAAGTTTGCTTGAAAGTGTAATTACATGGATTACTTTTTAACTAGTTTAATTTACCATTTGATGTAGCAAAGTGAAGAATTAAGTAAAGACTTCTCATCTTCCTTATTAAATGGCATCAAAGGTCTCATGATGCCTTCGGCTGACTTTCATGCTGATGGATTGTTAGATTAATCCCATTTAAACCTGAAATGAGTGATTTGTGAAGTGCAGCAGGAACAAGCTATGAGCAAAACCCACAGGATCACTCAAGTTGATATGATGTTAGCAAACAGCTACTTACATGTATAAAGCAGATGCAGTTCACCCTGATTCAATACTCACTCACCTTTTAGTTGATTAATGCAACACAGTGTTCATCAGCTAGTTGCTAACATGGTATGCTGTTTGTTACAGGACTGGTAGCATGCTGTCGACTATCAAAAAAGATCTGCCATGTCCAAAAACAACCCCTTTACTCACAAGTAGTCATGTGATTCATTGTTAAATGAATAAATTAATTACAGCCACTTTAAAGACATAGGACATCAGATTTAACAGAATCAGAATCTTTGAATACTGTGGTGTTTCCAAGCAATAGTTAAACTGAATATTATTAATCCTGATGTTAAGCATTCAATAATTATGTGTGTCTGCAGTTCCAAATAGATCCAGTAAGCGTATACCTCTTATAAATACTAGTAAATAGTGAATACAAGCCAATTGGGCAAATCTCCCTGTGCTCCCTGTTCCTCACCAGTGTGATTACAGTAATCACGATTAATATCACAGTGTTTTTCTAATTTATATCAGTGTCACTGTATTTGACTCTATTCTTTTCATGCATGACTAGGTTTTAACCCCATTTTCTAATCATTTAGAGAATAATGACTGCAGTAATTAGGAATGACTCAGAATGACCAGACTAGTATTATTGTCTTTGAGTGATGTCTGACTCACATTTTGTATTGCAGCGCCAATATTAACGTTACCTGCAGATGTTCAGGCGGACACAGAACTTAAGTTTCGTGCATTCTTCATATTCCAGGACATGTTTGTGGCAGAGGTGAGGAAGCAAATCGCTCGTGTTGCCTCCTGCATCTACAAATTTAGCCCAACAACATTTACAGATTATGGTTGTTTGATCAGTGTCAGATTTGTTCAAAGTGCTTCCACACAACTCTGTGTTTGTGACATTTTCAACATCCATGTTTTTCACCGCTCAACACACCCAGGCTGTGTTCTTACATGCAGCTGGTTGCAGCTTCTTTGCTGGAACAAACATGAACACATGTGCATTTTGAGATACTTGATGCTGCTTTTAAAAATTATTATTATTTACTACTTTTTAAAAATAATTTTATTAAAATTCATTCTTTCATTCCATTATTTGCCACTGATCCATGAAACAGTATACCACTCAGCCCAAACTGTGAGCTTCATTGTAGCCGTACTGGACCAGATCTCGCTGCTTCTCGGGGCCATGGAAGTGCTCGCTGTTCCCTCTCTGCTCCTAAGGGGAGAGAGCTGGTCTGGTTGAAAACATTCAGCAGGAGTGAAGGGATTGCACCTGCTTGTCTCTCCACCTGTCAGTTTTGCCTTTGCCTCCCAATCCACCTGCTCACCTCTCATTGAACATGAATTAACGCATCAATCGCAGCCTGTTTAAAAAGACCTTCATCCGAAATGAGCTTTAAAAAAAAGAAGAAAAAAACAAAGCAAAGCTTTGAATAATGAACTCAGCTTCAAATATGAAATCTAATGAATGGATACTCAGATATTCAAATTATTCTGCACTATTAGAAATCTACTGAGTTTCATCTGGTGCTCAAAAAAGACAAGATACAACCACAAACCACTAACGTCCTGTTCCCTCCTTCCTTCATTTCTTTCTCCTTTCCTCTTTCTGTGATTATTTGCATTTCTCTCTCCTGTCTTTTTTTTTATTCCCTCTCATTAGGCTTACTCAAATAACTCTCGGTTATGGATGTCTATAAACTGTGTACAGCTATGTATGCAGTTTGATGCCAATTAAGCAGTGTCTTCATTTGTTTCTTCAGTTTGTTTTGATGCCATCTGCAGCAGACAGGCTAAAAGAGGTAGCTGTATGTTGCAGAGCAATTATGGCACATATGTCTGTATCTCACATCCTGTTGTGGGCAAAGCCAAATTAAAAAAAAAAAATCTCCATAAACTAATTGTCTTCACAACTTGGGGGGGCTTTATGGCTCGTGGTTGGTGAAGATCAGAGTTTATGGCCCCTTTAATTAGTTGTTAAGAACAAAAGAACATTAAACAACAGCAGCACTGCCTGTACCAGAAGGAAGGATCCTAGGAGAGAGTGAGTGGGAAGAATTAATGTTCTGAAAATGACCCACTGGCCAACTCCATCCTAGTTCTGCTAAAAAGTGTAGGACTTGTCTGCTGCAGTTAATACGCCTAATTACACTGTTCTCGCTAACTGTGCCTTCCACTTGAGCACTGGGCCTGTTAAGTCAGAGTTTATTCTCATAGCACTTATGGGCCTAATGTAATAATGTTGTCCCCCTCCTCTCTTGGGCTCTATGTGTGTCGTCCATCTTTAACTGCAGCGAGCGTCCATCAGTAATGGATGAAATCAGGCTGCATTCAGGCTGCAGCTTCAAGTGACCCAAATCAGATTTTTCCGCACCTATGCGACCTGTATCTGATCTTTTAATGACAGTGTGAATGACACAGATCTGATATTTTTTCAAAAGGCCACTTTCATCCGACCTACACGTCATCAACGGGCGGCAAACATCACTATCCCCCGCTGAACTAGGTGGAAGCGGGAAGAAAGCAACCACCATGGCCAAAAAACATTCTCTTTTCCTCCTTAATCTCCTCATTAAAACAAATATGTTGTACATGTGCTTGGTCCAATAGGACAGCAACTTTAAAATCATCAGATATTTACTGCGCAGGCTTGCTGTATAGGTGCATACTTTAATGACACTTTTGGGGAGTTTACCCTCTATTGCATGAAATATTACACAGACATGTTTTAAATATTTTATTATTTAAAACCTAAAAGTCTAAATAATAAATATATTAACAAGTTCTAAAAGTTGTAAACATAGTCTCAGAATAGTTTCATGCTATGTAAGTCAATGGGACTCCATTAGGTTGTATGCACTAGGAAATTTCCATATTTGCATAATGTTTCCATATGGAAATACATTTTTAGCATATTAGAAAAAATATATATCATAATTAAAAAAAAACTTACCCTAAATAGTGATGCTCACATATCAGATGTTCATGAGCAAAAGGGACTGGCTATCCTGGTCATGTGACCTCATAAATCGTTTGTCCTTCAAAAATAAAAGTCCCCTTTTCATGAATAACTGTAAAAATAGACTTTATATCACAGCTTTTTAGAAAATGAAGATAAAGTAATTGCTGCCACATGGCAACCCTATGCAATAGAGGGTTAGAGTTCACACAGGAGATCAATACAAGTTGCATTTAATTGGAAATGTGCAGGCCTCACAAATCAGATTTGACAAAAAGAAATCTGAACTGAGCATTAAGCCCTGCAGTCTGAACACAGCCTTAGATTCTCTCACAGGTAGTTGACTTCAACAGTAGACTCACACACCACAGGCTCCACAGGATAACTGCACTCTGCTTTCTTATCAGAGGTCAGATGAGGTGGAAGTACCTGTGGAAGACAGAGAGAGTGAGGCAGGGAGAAGCAGCACTGAGTTGCAGTGGTATGTGCTGTGTAAAGGATTTAGATGATTTTGGTTTGTTAATAATGAAGAAGGAGTGAAGATGATAAGAAGTGAACAGAGTTGAATTAAGAATAAAATAAACTAATGCACTGCATTAATAAGAAGGTACAGTTGTGTCTTTGCCATAATGGCCACTAACACCGACATATTACAGTAGTGGATGGAAACTATTTTTTCTCTGTATACACTAACAGAAGATTAAAGATATTCTTCTATACTAGTGATCTCTGGCTGCATGCTGTAAAGTCTGCAGAGGTATTGGAAGTCTTTACTTCCCTCCCCTACAGCAAACTGTGACTTCTGAAGACTTATGTTTCTGGTATTATACACACTTATATTTTTACACTAATGACTTGGATTGAACTTGTCCATCACATCTGCTCCTGCTGCGTTATAACTGCTGCACATACGTAACCTCTATGTAGCTCAGAAAGTTGCCATCAATTAACCTTGAAAGTGTGATGTACTCTAATGAGGTTCACTGTTCACCACTGAAGCAATTATCACCTCCTAACTGAATCTACAGTTTTAATTCTCTGACTGCTTTTATTGTGAAACTAACAAGCATCATAAACAAGATAAGTACATAAATATATAATAGAGACAGAGAGAGAGATAGGGAGAGAGAATCTGGGATAAAATGTTTTGTTTTAACTGCTTAAATATTCTAAATGTTTCCTCAAATATCAAACATAGAATATGGATGTGAGATTTCATTATGAAATAATTAAAAGTGTATTTAAATCCTCTTGCAATATATTATATAGTATCGTTTCTGTAAAATTAACATGCTACGGCCGATCTTGTGAAAATACGTCTCATGAGATATATCTTTCAGAATTGTTGTACAAATTCTTTTGTATATATATGAAATTATTTTAGATCATTTTTTGTTATTTCATAGTTGAAAGAAAAGCACAACACATGACATGATCACATGACAAATGGGCTGCAAATGGGCAACTACCTTGTCATCCTTTTATTTATATATATATATATATATATATATATATATATATATTGTGACCTTTTACAATGATTGGATGGTTCTGACAATAGAAAGAGACAGGGAACACAGGGTAAGTGAGGAAAATGACACATGGCAAAGGTCTCCATCCACTTGGATCAGGAATTGCACTTGTGTGGATGCTACTGTCAGAGCTTTCCATACATGTGAGCGATGGAGGCCTCTTGGATCAGTGTTAAAATGTAATGATTTAAGATATCTGGCATCTAATGTCTCCAAGGCCTATAGGCTTGTTCTTACAGGACGTGTGAGCCATGCCTCTCTTCTAGGAGTGGGCAAAAATAATCATATTGCAATATATCGTGGTACTTCCTCTTGTAATATGATACAATACAATGGAAAGGTTAAAATTAGTTTTATTTTATAATTATATATATTAATATTGTTGGGTGTATCATATCACAATGAATCCAATACAATTTTCTCACTTTTTTTTCAACCACTTCCCTCATGACCCCACATTTAGTAAAGATGTGCTATGTTCTGTTTATGAAGTATATTCCATCTGTATGAGCTAATTTTATCCCTGGTGTTGAGCAATGACAGCACAGCCACACAACTCGTCACCCACTAAGGCAGATATATATATATATATATATATATATATATATATATATATATATATATATATATATATATATATATATATATATATATATATATATATATATATATATATATATATATATATATATATATATATATTTTAGAGGACATTGTAATTCTACATTTGCCAAGTAGTGTCCTATTTAATCCTCATTGCGTTCGTCATTGGTATAAAATGCTCACTGTATACCAACCGCACTTGTTTAAAAGAAGATTATGTGTGCAGATGTTGCCTCAGGTTCCCCAGTGCTTTTGCATGGACACACTGGCAGATGATTGTTAAGAATGGACGTTCCTGAGGGGGTTATTAGTGGGAAGAGGTTTTCATTGACCTTTGATTTTTCAGCTGTGTGAGTAGGTTTCAATGCATCGGTCTCCAAAACGGTTTTTATTTGCTGTTGTGAAGTTGTGTAGAATAATAGATTACAACCAGCAAGTGTGATCATACCAACAGATGTTTCTGAGGTTATTTCTGCAATATTTTGGTGCTGGTTCTACAAAACATAGTCTGCATATCCTGTGTGCTTAATTGTGCCTTGACAGAGCAGAACATCACTCCAATTAGAGGCTGTAGATGGAGCACATACCTGCTGTCTTCAGATGGCTGTAAAGAGAATCATTAGGGTCAGTGAAGGTCATCAGAACAGAATACAAGCTATTCTGGACAGTAAGCATCTCTCATTAAGTTTCTATTAAATCTCTTGTAATAAAACTATGTTTTTCTCTGAGATCACATGTCTGCTGGTTGAACGACCTTCACTGTATAAATTGATCTGACTTGCACCAAGCAGGCCAACACACAACTACAGACTCAATTACAATATATTTATTATTTTCTAACTCATTTTTGTCCCATTATTTTCTCCATGTTTAAATACAGGTGGTGCTTTTTTATGATATACATATTGTATCGATTAGATTAGATTAGTTTAGATTGTATCATCATAGCACATGTCAAAGGTACAAGGCAATAAATTTATTATGCTTTAATCATCTTTCATTTAAGTTCTACCTTCAGTACACCTTAAACCTATATAATAGATTATATTCAGTTTTCAGTCATTTAAATTTGTGCATTTCTGTCTGTGACGGCACTCTGTACCATAACTTAATTAACTATACTTGTTGTCAGTCAGTCAGTCAGTCATTTTCTATACCTGCTTATTCCTCATTAGGGTCGCAGGGGTCTGCTGGAGCCTATCCCAGCGCGTTACGGCGAGAGGCAGGGATACACCCCAGATGGTCGCCAGCCAATCGTGGGGCACACACACCATTCACTCACACACTCACACCTATGGGCAATTTAGAGTCTCCAATTAACCTGAGCATGTTTTTGGACTGTGGGAGGAAGCCGGAGTACCCGGTGAAAACCCACGCAGACACGGGGAGAACATGCAAACTCCACACAGAAAGGTCCCAGACCCCGGACCAAGGAGGTCTTGAACCTGCGACCTTCTTGCTGTGAGGCAACAGCGCTAACCCCTGCGCCACCGTGTCGCCCTATACTTGTTGTATCTATGAAAAAATTGCACTACTCCAAGGCAACAAATGACATCATAGTAATCGAATAACAGCCAGATAAAAATGGATTTGACATGATTTGAGTTGATCTATACATTGATGGAGCAGGAACAAAGTGTCTCTTAGGATGTGAGTTGGGATCCAGATGAAATACAGACTGTCAACAGGCTGTGTCTCTGCAGTAATATGTTTTCCTGTTTTCCTCAGTCTCAGGGGACAGACCTAGCAGATATTTTGATGTCAGTCCCACGATGGACAAGTTGACTGCAGTAATGTTATTTTCAGGAAATCTTGTTACTGGGCTTTCTGTGTTCACATTACTGTCATATAGGATTTTATCCAGTGCCCTCCTGGATTCACTTTTAGAGTGTTTGTCTTGTAAGTGAATTAGTTGTCTATAATGTGCAGTGTGATGCTGTGCTGCAGTAATGGCTGCAGATGTTCCTCAGGAAATGACCAGAGACACCATGCATGTTGCAGTCAATGACACTTAGGTCCAGTATGTAAGATTTTGCATCATCTAACTAAATATAGATAGATAGATAGATAGTTGGATGGATGGATAGATAGATAGATAGATAGAAAGAAATAAACACAATGGCATAAAACACTAAGGTAGATAAAATTGAATAGGAATAAAATACGTATAAAATGCACAATATAAGTGGGTAGATAATGTGCAGGAGCAAGATGATGGTAATCATACTGGTGGTTGTAGTATACTAATTATAATATAATATATTCAATTAAATTCAATCTGTTATAATTAATATGATTGCATCTAAATAAGACTTGTTGTGTTTTTATTATCTTAGACTGAGCTGTTTATTTACATGTGGAGCCCGTCATGTTTCTACAGAAAAGACAAACCAAGCAATGGCTTAATCTTCAACCTCACCAATACAGTAGATGCAGACAGAAACTACACACTTTGAAAGGAGGAATTACACACTACAACAAAGGCCTTTTATGTGTTAGAAATAATCCTGTTGAAAACTAAAATTGTGCAGTATATATTAGTCACAGGACCGACTCAGATTGCCTCTTTTAATGCAAGATCGAGTCAATTTTTGTTTCATTGCTGCGGTTTAGTACTGGGAAGTCAAGGATGAATACTTTGAACGAACCTCTAAGGGCTTTACATGTGATGAAAGCCATTTTGTAAATAGCCCATTCCCGTGGTCTGATGTGTGCTCTTTCTACAAAACAGCTCTTATATTACAGTCCCTCTAAAGAGTCACAGCTCTGCTGCTTCAACTGCCACCCAATTCGTTTGGGATAAATGTAAGACCATGAGCCAGAAACTGAATCTGCCATCCATGAGTAAACTGCTCTACTGTAGATATGGGCAGCTATTAGGGCGCTTTCACACCACTAGTTTGATTATTTGGTCCGCAACAGGCAATAAAATTTTTACTATGTAGGGTATAGACTCCAGTGTGGTTCACTTTCTCACCTGCAAAAGAGCCAAAATTGGTGTGATTGACATTTCATCAAGGCTTATCTTCAAACAAACCAGAAATGACATATTATTATCCCCTCCCATGATGCATCTCCTACTCCATTGGACCTGAATTCTCAACTAACTACTAAGCACCGTTTGGTATGAAAGCACCCTTAGAATCGAACACCTTCAAATGTAGATGAAACGCTGTGTGAGCATGATGATCGATATGTTTTTACAGTGACATAAGAATGAAGAATCACTTGATTATGGCCCATTTGTGTAGTCTATTATCGGTTGTTTTGATGAGTCTCTCCATGAGATCATTTCAGATCCTTTCATATCTGATTTCTGAATAAATCCAGGGAAAACCTTAAGTAAAAGGATGAAGCTGTAACTACTATAAACTATAAAAAGTGAGTGTCCTAGACAAACTGATTGTCAACCACTAGGAAAATATTCCAGGTGTAAATACATCTAAACTCTACTGGAACACAGAGCAGAGTCCTGCTGTGTACTGCAGTGCTTTCCATCTCCTGCATGAGCATGAGATGAGACTCCTAGTATGAATAATGTCTCCCCTCGTGGTTCTCTTTCACTCACTAATCCACTCTACTCCCTCACAGCAGGGCGAGAGTCTCATCTAAAATGATCAGTAGGTCTTTGGCATAGAATTGAAAGAGTAGAAGACAAATGTTCTTAATACACAATGAAATGCCCTCTTTTTGAGGTGTGGTGTAGCTTTCATGGATATAACCAACTAAAACTGCATTTTAAGTTTTTGCATCATTTTTTTTTTCCCTTTTCCTAATTTGATTATCACTCAACACTGATCACATAATTTGCTTTCTAGCTTTCAATTCACATTTCCACTCTGCAGGCCTTACACATTTTTCTTTGACCCTGAACCATCAACACGGTATGGTGACAGGCAGGAAGAGAAAATGGAAAAGTAGAACAAGTACTAAAATTCATCCAACCAGATGAAACGCTGTGAGAAGGTTTTAGGAACAGTTTGATGCATTTTAAAAATCACTGCCAGCTGGACATGTCATCTGCTCACTGGCATGAGACAAAGCGTTCCTCTTGAGTGGATTGAAAGGTCAAGTTGACGTCCCAGCTCCCAGTGACACTTGTGCATCAGAGGCATGTGTGTACGTGAGTGTGTGTATACAAAAGTGCACATGCATGTATGGTTGCTCTGCTGGCTTGTGCATCGGCCTCTATCTGTCACGAGTGTGTGTTTACAGGGCAGACAGGTGAAGAACACAAATGCAGACTCTACAGACTGGCAGGGAAAATGAGCAAGGCTTTTATTGAGAATAGCAAAACACAGGCTTACAGGTCATGACGGGGAATCTGTCAGGAGTGAGCAAAAAGTCCAAAAGAGTAAAAGGCAGGCAGGTCAAAAACAGGCTGATGGTCTAAATCACAGAAACAGACAAAATCAGGTTGGCAAGAACCAAAGATTTTATAGAAGAAACTATGATAATCTGGAAGGGAAAGGATGATTTATTTGAGATGAGACTGGCTCTAACCAGTTCAGCACCCTCGGCTCACTATTATTTACTCATTTAATAGAAGAAAGGGACAACAGAATAAACATTATAACAAACATTTATTTTAAAACATGTATACACACTCACAGTATACACAATATATACACTTGATCCAGGGAGAGAAATTAATCCCATTTGTGATGCCTGTAGGGGGCACATGCAACCTCCCATCAAGCCTTTAACACCTCTTCAGGGTGTGTCTGGATAGAAATTATGTCTCCATTTGGATAAATATAAATGAAAGAAGTCACTAAGAAGTTACCACTTACATGCTATCCAAACTATTACCATTTAACATATGTATTCTGCTGCAAATCTAACATGCACATGTATTTTTCCCTACATGCTTAATTGGTTAAAATGTACAATAA
The DNA here is from genome assembly GCA_030544235.1 of Lepturacanthus savala. NCBI lineage: Eukaryota > Metazoa > Chordata > Actinopteri > Scombriformes > Trichiuridae > Lepturacanthus > Lepturacanthus savala. Next base: position 25,592,563 of record CM060461.1, read on the forward strand.
AACCAGTACACAAGAAGTAAGCGGGTGGGTGTTTTAGACAGGTAGGGAAATCTGGGGGCATCTGGTGGGCAGGTGAAGAGAGCAAAGATTGATGAAGGACAAGAGGCATGGACAGAGACAGAAAGGGCAAGGACCACACACACATACACACACATACACACACACACACACACACACACACACACACACACACACACACACAGGGCGTGAACAGGAAGAAAGACACCATCGATTGTGAGGTCCTGCCACGACAAAGTGGGAGGAAGTTTAATTTACGCCGACAGTAATCATGTGTGATCGTGATCTGTGTTAATCTCCAGCTCATCTTCTCCTCTATTCAATCACATATGTTACACAGTGGTTAAATTCTCCATTTTGTAGAGAAGCAGAAGCAGAGGGGGAGGAAAAAGAAAGACAAAGCACTAGAGAGAAGGATGATGGTGGTGGAGGAAGCACAAAGATGTAGAGGTCAAAACACTGCGGCCGTGTCTCTGATTACAGTTTAGAACTGTGCCACTAAAAATAAGGGCTGATGGATATAACAAGGATTTTCTGGACTACTGAGACCACTGTTGTTTCCCCAAGTAAGTCAACGTAGGAGGTTAAGGCTTTGCTGATGCTTGATTTACAGTGCCCCATCGACAAATAGCAGTGTAGTCATTGGTGAGGAGACACATGACTGTCTACAACCTCCCCAGGCCAACAAGAGGGTTATTAGACAAAAGGGGAATAATTACTAAGTCCCTGCAATTTTGTAACTTAAATGGGTAAAACTACAGAAGCCTAGCTACAGTATATTTGATTTGCATAAAGTGTAGTTAAAAAAGACCTGAAGGCAGAATATCGACACATTTCGCTCTTGTATGGAAAGTGCGAAATGTAGAACTCCAAATGTACTTTCTCTCCTGCCAGAGGAACACTGTATTTATTAGGTGAAGTCCTTTGACTATTTCTCTAAACAGAGAATATCACAGCCTATTGCACTAGAGCTGCTGTAGGCCATTAAAAGGCAAACTGTTGCATCACTGTACTTTTGTCTTTTGATGTGGTTCTAAACTGAGAGCTCCGCTAAAGGAAATCTCTCTATAGAGATTTTAAATCTGCTTTTCCCAGTTTCATCTGCCACAGAGGTTAGTGTGACTGTGGTGATAAATCAGGTGCAGTGGATATTAATATAAAATTCCATTCCTATATTTATTTTCGAGGGTTAACCTCTAAACAAGATTGCCTTAAAATACAGTATGTCATGTGACAAAATCTGCGGTTTTCCTCCATTTTTCCTCCCTTTAGTAAGGAAGGACAACAAAACAATTTGGCTGTTTAGCATATAACAAGGATCACAGCGTTTGAATGAAAAAAGGTTTATGACCTTGTCCACACCTGGTATTAACATCTGTCCTGAGTGATGCAATAAAAAGTGGACAGCTCTAATACTAGGTGTGCACCCATCCAGGACACACTGAGGACAGATTGAGATCCAATCACTCAAACAACATTCAGAGGTGGATTCAGATTGAAGTACCACCTACTCAACTGACCAGACAGAGACATACATCACCACCTCCCTGTCTGCCTACTCTCTGTCCACAGCCTGGTCCAACTTGTTTGATAACAGAATCAAACATGGCGGGAAACAAATGACAATAGTGTAGTCGTTCTCTTATTTGCACCGTTCCATCCAGGAATTATAAATATTATACACACATAGAAAGCAGAGAGAGAAAGCTACAACATCATTTATAGTACCTCACTGTAAATGCAATAAAAGCTTGAGCCCAAATTGTAAATGGAAACAATGTTTGTTTGCTTATTTGCATATAGACACGAAGGCACAGCCGGCGTGCCTTTTAAATTTATCCTCCTATGCATCCTTTCTTCTATATACACACAGCTGACACACAGAGCTAGCACACACACACACACACACACACCTGTCAAATTAACCGTGTCCTTGAAACCCTGCAACAACAAACTTAGCGTGGAGCACTTCTCACTGTCGCAATATATTGGGCCTAGCCGTTGTTAAATAAACTTCTGGCCAATGCCGGGTGGATAATAAAGGGTCCTGCCAACCAATCATGCTGCATTGCCATTCAATCTAGCTCTCTGATTGGTTACCCGGCATGCCTGTCTACTCATATCAGCCCATTATCTTGATAGCTGTCAGTGCTATGGGTGACATTCACTCACCCATGGATGTATACCTGTCAGCAGGCAAAGTGAGAACGGTTTCACAGGCAATGAACAGCCAGTCAAATAAAGCACGAAGAAAGGTTTGAAAATTTATGTTTGGTCATATCTCTGTTGTCACTGTTTTATTAGCATTGTATCTTATGTCACTGGAAAACTTGTAAAGATTTGTAAGTATCATGCAGCTGAGAAGTAGGTAAAGTTCTCAGAGAAATGTGACAGTTTATTTTCCTGCTGGTATTGACTTTGTTGGTTTGAGTTTGTCTGTGAATATTTTCATTCATTCCGGCCATTGTTCTCTGTCTCACTGTAGCCAACTGGACTTGTATTTGTCTAGGAAGATAATTTGCTTTTTTATTCAAGTGGCTTCTTCAGTTCTTAGGCTTCATTCAAGACCCTAAGGAGGTTAAATACTTCACTTCACTGTCTTATAAGACTAGTCAGACCAAAGCCTAACTGTAGAAGTCACTTGAATGGGCGCGAAACATCTTCCTAGTCAAATATAAGTCCAGTTGCCTATGATTTTATTAGAGAGAGTTAGTTTGAGTTGTTTGAGGGATTAATGATTGATTGATACTATCAGCAACAAGGAACCAACAAGACATATTTGTAATTTTACACTTTATTCACTAAATAAACCATGAACCATGACAGATTGCAAGACACAAATGATATGTCACAATAGATGCTGACGCTGTTTGATATTGGAAACATGACAATACTCTGGCTTTCTTGGTCTTCTTGGTGCCATTATTGCTTATTGAAAACTGCTACAGAAGTAGAACTACAAATGCAGATAGCATTTAATGATTTCATCCTGTCTTTCCCTCCCTTTCCTTTTCTTCCACAGTGAACAAGCACAAGCCATGGATTGAGACATCTTACCATGGCGTGATCACAGAGAACATGGACATGGTGCTGCTGGACCCTCCACTTGTGGCTCTAGACAAGGATGCTCCGGTCCCCTATGCTGGTAGGAAACATACATCAGAACACACTACACAGAGCACACAACAGTAACACACTAAGGTGCACACACATCTAGAAAAGCATTACAGTAGTCCTCATGCAGTGTACACACCCTCCCACATACGCATTAGACAAGGATGCCTCAATACTCTGTGCATGCAACTGTGGCAACCTCACACCACAGGACACAACGGATGATCCAACAGTTGTCTGCTCTCACTGTTTGTCATGGAGACTGAATCCTATTTATCACTCTTAGCAAAGCAAAGCAAAAACGAGTGATTTTCTCTTTTTTAAAAGGGCACTGTTGTCTTATCACTGCATATATTAGGCAACACCAATATATAAATAAAGGGAAATAATGAAAATCCCAAAATGCATTTACTTTAAACTGTCTTCAGTTCAGTGTTGCTGTTTGATTTAAAAGCTGGGGCCAGGGGTTGAGTTTTTTTTAAAACTTCAATTAAGAGAAAGATGTTTCCCAGGTTTTTAGTTAGCAAATGTCTCCTTTACTTCCCCAAAAGGCTTCCACTAACAGAGACTGTGACTTGCTGCTGAACTGGCCCTGTTTACCTAAACGACGACTCAATCCAAAAGAATGTTTTCAACAGTATAAGAACTTCCCATGTAGCATGTCAGCTTTTCATAATAGCAATGTTCAATTTCAAGCCTAAATCTTAATCAGACAAAGTGTAGTAGGCCTTTTGTTTAATACATTCACGTCTCGTTTAATTTTTCAATTTAATGATTTGCATAAATTGTGGGTTAAGACTGACGATTAATTATATAATTAAATTTGATTATTTCCCCTATAAAGCTACAGTGTTGAATATTAGTCCAGAAATTTAATTTCAAAATTCAAAAAATGAAATAAATCAACAGAATATGAGAAATAAGAGGTTTGACACCATGTCACAGACATATACTCATCTTGTTGCAGTGATACTGAAGTGACAATTGGTCCTGTCCTGTCCTATCCTGTCCTGTCATAACACTTCTCCTTCAAGAAGCAATAATGAGTCAGTGTAGCATCAAGTCCATCATGAGATGAACAAATAGTACTGCTTTAGTAGTAATGACAGAGCCTAGCTGAAATCTGGTGCAATTTTTGTTGTAGGCTTGTCAGTGTACCACTTTATAATTATATATAGTTTCAATGTGTTTTCAGACAAGAAAGTCACGATTTAGATTCCAAATATGTGGTTAGTTTATCCAAGTAGTCAGGTGTTGCAGACGCTGCTGATCAGCTGAACCTCTCTCTTAAATTGAACCAGAGGCAAGTGGACTTTTATTTGTCTAGACATTTGCCTCTTATCCAAGTGTCTTCTTCAGTTCTTAGGCCTTGGTCGGTCTGTGTGGCCTAATGTGGACTAGTCTGACCGAAGCCTAAGAACTGAAGGAGCCATTTGGATAAGAGGCGAAACGAGAGAGAGAGAACAATGACCTGGATGAATGAGAATATTCACAGACAAATAGCTGAACTGATCGGGGATCTTTAGTCATTTACCTGCCTCTAATGGGTATCTTTAATTATCATTTGGATATCTTGACAAAGATTAGGGTTAAACAGTAAGTTTACACTTTATTCTGTGATTGACCCACACATACACACTCTACTGGTTTGGATGGTGGCCAATTCATACACATTGTACCTTTAACTGATTAGTTATAATGTCCCTAACTCCAGTGGAACCCAGCCAGCTATTTTAAAATCCATGTTAATGTAATTCTTTTCAGTTTGCTATTATATTCTATATGCAATGCAGTTCTGTTTTTTTAACATCCTTACTACATTGTATAAACTCATGTTTTGACTTATGTAGCTCATGATACAGTGTAATTACACACTCACTAGGCTAGAATTGAAAGGTGCATACTCAGTATTCAGTGGCAGCATTAGATTTATAGGTGGTCCTCGGTTCTGAGTATTCGGTGCAGCTTTAGGGAAAAAAAAATCGGTTTCCACAGTCTAATAGAACAGTAAACATTCCCTGAGTAGTCTGTGAAAAACAGCTCCAGGACAACAGTGCTTCTGTTTAACTTTTTATTGCTGCTCAGACGCCACACAGCCGTAATGGATTTGTTAACAGAGTTGTTGTTGGGAGCATAGTGCTGACTGAACCCCAACGTTGTCTGGTTGATTCACAGAACAGGTACATAAATCATTATAAACCTCATCTCCAGATGATTGTTTCAGATGTTGATTGTGTTGTCTAACAAGAGCCAGATTCAGACAGTTGTCACGCAGGTAGAGCCAGGCTGGCAGTGACAGGGAGGAGAGAGCTGTTATAATTAGACAAAGTATTCTGAGATTCAAAGGCAAACGAGGAGGCTTTTTGGCAGCTAATGCTTAACAGCTCATTATGGTGAAATGGCTCCTATTAATCCCAACGCTGACAACCATGAAAAACTGATACTCAGCTATTTTTCACCTTCTGTTTTCCTTTTTTGTTGTCGGTGTAATGCCATAGCCCTTATTTAGTCTTTTTTCCAGTGTTACATATGAGCTGTTCCATAAATAATGGGGAAAAAACGACTGACCTTGAAGAGTGTGAAACAGACAGAATTCATTTTAAAGGCTTCTTTCCCCCACAGATTTGTACATATTCGTACAGTATAATAATAAAGTTGCAAATGTCCTATATATGAAAATGTAATGATCCATTCGAGAGAAAGACATTAACAGAATATTTCAGGGAAAATAGCAACTTAATTAATCTTGTATTCATATCGCAGCACAACATAGATGCTGAAATCTGCTCCTTATAACACATAGGTCGACTTAGTAACCGAATCCTAACTGAGGACAGTTGGAGGTTTAATGGCCAAACAAGGAGCAGGGGCACAAAAGAGGAAAATTCATTTTGATTGTTTTTCTCCATGATTAACACTTGGGTTTTTGACTCGAGAAGGTCAAGCCTGGTAAAATATTGCCTGAGAGGACCAGCAGAGCTGCTGACTGGTGATATTTCTCTCCTTGAATGTTTTCCATTGCATGCAGTCTAATGAATGAAACCCTCACAATAGCTACCAAGGAGACTCTGAAAAAAATGGCCATCAAAAGAGCAGCTCTGTCCCAATTTATCTCCCTTTGCAATTGTCTCCTTCTACAGCTCTCTCTGTGTTTTGCACAAACTCGCATACGCCCCTCCCCTTCCCTTCCTGGATTCTCTGTCTTGCTATTCTTTCAAATCTTTATCTCCATGCATTCTTCTGTTTATATCTTTCTCTCCACCTGGCACCACATTCCTTCTTTTGCCGTCCTTTTCTCTTCTCCATCTCAGCACTTTTGCTCCTAGCAAACCTATGTACAGACAGTCACTTATGCATTACAGACACTCTCATCAATCCTGGTTCAGTTTTACTGCAGGAAGGAGTAGGCTGTCCTCCTGGCTCCACATTAATTGTAGTGTGGGAACACGGACCGGGATTGTTAAGCACTCGCCTGTTTTCTCCTCTTCTCTCCCCTCATCCTTTATTCCACCTCTGATTCTTTGGCCTTCCATCAACAGTGCTTCTCATCTCATCTCATCGTCTCACCTCTTACCTCCTTTCACCTTTTTATCTAAATTATTTTTCCTCTTTCCTTCCTGTCTCTCGGTCTGTCCTGCCCTCTCCTGCGGCACCACATTTCACTTTGATGTAAGCTACCCACAGTGGGCCTAACTTGAACATTATATGCTGAGACAGGCATCCAGGAGATAAATTGTTATTACTGCATGCCATGATGGCACCCTCTATTCTCTGCCCCCCTCCCCACCCCCACCAACACCTCCCTTGGTGCAAAGGTGTGTGGGTCGAGGAGTATGTGCTGATCGAGCGTTCTCAATCAAATCAGCATGAGCTATGGTGGCAGTGGACTCTGGGGTGCTGCGAGGCAAGCGGGCCATTTCATTTGCTTATTCTTTATCTCAAGGCCACAGTCAACAGGCACAGATTCCCCCCCCATCCATCACGGTACCAGAATAATGTGCTGGTACATTGTATCCCCTGCAGAACTCATGGGGCAAAGGAACAAAAGTAGTTGGAGAACTGGGGAGAAAAAAGGAGAATGGATAGCAGAGAGAAACAGAGACAATGAAAATAAGAGAGGGTCATCACGAGCAGCTGCCACAGAGAAACACAAACGACTACTCCCATTGATTGGAAACCACGTTTGTGAGCACAGGGGTGTGCATGTGAATGTGTTTGTATAAACTATAATTTTTCTGCATTCCTATTGTTCCCAGTGAGGAAAATGTAGCTTCCAGTATGTTTGTTTTAGGTTAAATGTTAAAGTCACAAGTGTTTATGATGTAAAACTAACATTATGGTTATGTTTGAAGTATATTTGGTTCAAAGTTTGATGAATGCTTCCCTTTAATGCTTAAAAAAGTACAATGTTATTATGTTGAGCAAAAATATGCAAAACATCCTTAGAACATTGTGGGAGACTTACCCTAAATTCTGCACAGACTTACAAAACTTACCCTAAAAAACACTACTTCTAATAACTATGTGGTGGTTATGGTTATTAGAATGTTTTCGAAATGTTATATTTTATATTGCACAAAAATATTAAATTTTCAATGAATCTGCACTGAATAAGTCTAAAAAATTGCAACAAAGGCTGTTCTTTATTAGAAAATGATGTCCTTTGGTCAGATCTGCACATTCAGAGACATGTTTGTTCAAGATCATCACCAAACTGACAGCCAGCAGGATTATTGGTTTGACCAGTTGTCTGCAGCTCAGCTTTAAAATGATCCTACTCACCATCATCACCTGAAATTCAGAAGGAATAGCTGGTCAAACAGAAGATTTCTGCAGCAGAACAATCAGAGCAACTAGGTACAGCAAATCCTTTGTGCCTACGGCAGTAAGATTGCACAGTGGGAGATTAAAAATGTCTTCGGCAATTAAACTGTGTATTGCACATCTTTGCAAATCTTTGGCACCTAAATTGCATACGGCCTATTGCTGCATATATCCCACATCTTGACAGGTATTTTAATTGTGGATTTCTTCTTTATATGGATTGCATCGCTAATTGTTTTTTAGTAGTTTAGAGCCCTATACTTAAGTGCTGTGTGTATATACTTTATTTTCATTTCTTACCATATCGTAGGATAGTGTACCTGTTTGTGAGTGTGCACAGTTTATTTTAATAAGACATGTATGGCCACATGGATTTCCCTTTTACAGGATGATGAAGTTGACCTCAACATTGACCTTCCATTAGAAAATATAGATATTTTTGCTTTGGTTACACTTTGGCAGTTGTGTTGAAAACACATTTTCTACTATTAAGACTTTCCGTCTTTTGTCACCATTCATCTTTTTTTTTTTTACCAAGCACAGTGAAAATCCATTTATTGCTTGTAGTGTGATACGGAAACATGAGTTATTATCATAAGTTCAAAGTCAGTGTTGAGCAGGAATTTTCTAATGAAAAGAAAATACTATGAATTGAGTGAGCATGCATTATTTTGAATACCTCACTTGTTAGGATGAAAGACAAAAAGAAAAGAAAAAAACGGTTTGTCGAGTTCTTGTTCTGTGAGAGAAGAGTTTTCATATTCCTGCAGCTGTCAGGAACAAGCACATCATTTATTACTGGCAATGAGGACACACAGAAATGGGTCTGTACTAATGCGCTCCAGTGCTTTCTCTAGTCATAATTCAAATTGTTAGGTGAAAAAAGAAGTTCCCATTGCCGCATATAGCTATTTTATACTTCTCTTTTAGCACAGAAACAGTACTAACAGTGTCTGATGTAGCGTATACTGTATGTATCACACAAAATATTTCCATCAGCTCGATAATGGCATATTATTACAATCTAAAAAGACAGGCAGGATAGTAGGAAAAGAATGGAAAAATATAGTAATAAAGAGTAGAAACATGCCATGGGTGCATTAGAGTATCACTTGATTATAGTGATAGTTTGGGCTGTGTTGCTGTTGAGCATTTCCACACAAAAACAATAGTCGGCTCTTCTTTGCCAAATCCTAGTCTACCTAAGGTGACTACCTGAGAATAAAACTGCACCAAAATGGCAAAAGCTAAGGTGTTAATTAAACTGTGGGAGCCAACGAAGCAGAAGCTATGACACACCTCAAAGGTTGTGAGCCAAAGAAGGAAGTGGAGGTGGGGAGAGAAGGGGAGATGAAAGAGAGAAACAAAGGTAGGGAAACTCAGGAAATTGGGATATGCAGCGTGTGTGTGTGTGTGTGTGTGTGTGTGTGTGTGTGTGTGTGTGTGTGTGTGTGTGTGTGTGTGTGTGTGTGTGTGTGTGTGTGTGTGTGTGTGTGTGTGTGTGTGTGTGTGTGTGTGTGTGTGTGTGTGTGTGTGTGTGACAGAATGGGGAACAGACAGAAAAGATGTGATGTATCATGAAGGGGCAGTCTGATCAAACCACACGTGTCTGTCTGTCTGTCTGCCCCAAGGAGAAGAAGAACATGTCACCTTGTCTGCCTCTCTTTGTTTACTCCCTCTCTTCCTCTCCCTCTCTCCCTCCACCTCTGTCCTCTCTTCTGCCTCTGTGAGGTAATGGTGAAGCAGGTCTGCAACATGAAACAGATGCAGAACATCAAAGATGCCGTATGCTCTTTTGAGGGCTTGACACCTGCCTACAAACCGGATTTGTCTCAACAGTAGCAGATATGTTCACGTCTGACATACATTTAGTCTGTAGCTTGTCTGTGAACACTAACCCCTAACTATAGAAATACCATAGCATCATTACATAACAGCTGCAGCCATTTATTTTTGTATATTAACAATGGCTCGAATGACTATGTGTCATTCAGCTCTCAGCTTGATGGAACTTTATAGTGTCTTTCAGCTCATTATTTTGGTTTTAGTAGCAGAAGCTTCTTGTCCAAAAGTTGGCAACTAGCTGGTGAACATAATGGAGCATTTAGTATATTAAAAGTGCTACAAGGAGAATGAATATTTGATTTGCATTCATCAAGAAGCTACAATCGCAACTTCAAATGAAGCCAAATACCTTTCTGTATCGACAGGAGGTCTAAATAGGCAAATATGTTTGCTGCACCTTTACTGCAACAGCTTAATGTGATTCTGCTAATGTTATGTTCACAGTTTATTTTATTTCCCCTCACATTTTGTTTTATTTAACCCATATTTAACCAGGTTAGATTGATTATTGAGATTAAGAATCTCTTTTTCAAGAGGGACCTGGCCAATAAAAGCAGCACAAAAAACAGAACAGATGCTGCATCACTTTATTCTATTATACATAATCAAGTGGTTAGTTCCATTGTTATACAATTTATAATTGGTATCATCAGCATTAGTGGTTTACAGTTCAATAGGTTGGAATAATGCATCGATTAGTTTTGCAGTGTTTGTGTGTGTTATACGTTTGACAATTATGTGAACACAAAAAATGGTAATGTTCCGAAAAAGGATGCAACACATTAAATAAAATGTATGCGAAGCCCAGACACAAGTCCCCTGTGGCTCTTAAGTTGTAGTAGAGTTTTGCACTTTCTCCCTCTGTTTTTCTTCCTTTTTTTATTGGTGCAATATAAGATAACTAAAAAAACAGCGGGATAATGGACGGTGTTAAAACATACAAACATTAGGACATTAAGACAAGACAGTACAGCAGTTTGCATTGAACCAGAAGGCTGTAATGGAGGATGTGAGTTATTTTGGTCTTATGGGGCTGTAAACAGGACGTGCAAGGTCCCTGTCGCTCACTGTATCTCCCTTCATTTCTTCCTGTTGAGGGCAGGAGACTGGCTGTCAGTGAACTGTCAGAGTGCATGTATTGATATCTCCTCTTGCCTTAGGACATGAGGTTCAGTGCTACACTTCCACACCCATCTCTTGGTGTTTCCTCGCAGCAGGACAGATGCGTTCCCCTTTTTTTTTTCTTCTATCAGCCCTTTTCTGGTTTTCCCGACCCTCGCTGTATCTGTCACTCAACCGGAATCCTCCTTTGAACTACTCCACACAGTCATGATTATCATGACATCCCCTTTTTGCAAACCAGATGTATATCGTATTTGTCACATTTTATCGATTTTTCTCTGGCTTGGCTGTGTATCTGATCAATGTATTTACATGTTTGCTCCCAGATTTGTTAGCCTGAGTTAGTCTCCCTGCAGGGCCTGCTGTCTGTTGCTTATACTTGAAGACCTTTGATAATCTTAAAAAAAAAAGATTTTGATCAAATTATTGTGAAGGGGAAACTATATCATTTTATATTCTAAATGTAATTTTTTATTAAATTAATAAATGTTCCTATAATTAAATGTCAAAGTACAGCAGACCTGAATGTGACTGAAGGAATCAACTGTACTTCCTCCATTATTTCTGCTCCTGAGGTTCTCCAGGGGATTAGCATCCAGTCTTGATATTTGTTTAAGTTTTCACAATTAATGTCAACAAAATTAGTAAGTAAATGGAACAGTGTGGTGAAGATAACAAGCACAGAGCACCATATTAGAAACAATTTCTTTATATTATTTCCATTGGACTAAGTGCTGCTGCTGTGCAGTTAAATGGAATTTTGATAATGGCTATTAACATGTGATTAAACATGTGAGAGAAAGAGCCGCTGTATTTTCTGTTCATCAATTAACATCAATCTATGGCTCTGCGTCTTGAACAAATACACATACAGACTCCCACTCATCACTGTTGCAGGCAGGTAAAACATTTCCCATTTAATCACAGGTTAAAGAATAAAATCTTTTTTCTGTGACTAGAATATAATAAACAGTAATACAATAAAATATAAATTTGTACCAAAATGGAATCATAGCCCTGAAATTGATACCAATGCAGCAACCAAGTTATGTACGTAAATAGTAGTGTTTCTGTCTTTATTTTATAGTGATTATTTCATAAAAATAAAATAACAAATAAACGTTCTGATTAAACACTTTTATTTACCTGCTATATTATGGCTGCCATGAAGTAGGTCTGTTTCAGGCAGTTAGTGGTTTTGACCTCAACAGACACAGTAAAAGTTACAGACCCAATTAAAATATCATGAGTGACTCTCACTAAACATCTATTCACCCTGTGAAGACTTTGCACATGCATATATAGTCAGACCTGTTTATTTTCTGCTTGCTTTACTGCAGTAGATACCTGTAATCATCCAGTTTCAATATCCAATGACCTAGTCCAAATTATCTGACTCTATACAGTATCTATCCAGTTTCTGCAAAGATACAGTAAACATGAAATCGCACATTGTGTAGAACACACTGCCCGAACACGCAACCAAACCATTTATTTAATAAGAATCATCATGCATCTCCACTGTTGAGTTGAGCTAATTGGATCTATATAAGATGGTCAGAGTAATTACACGTCAGTAATGCTCCATTGGCGCTCGGTCATCAATGCGTTGTCAAGTCACTGACAGCATCAAACAACCTCTTAGCCTCTGATTGATTTCTGGAGGACCCATTCCCTTCCCTTATTACACTATTCCCCCCTTTGTCTATTCTGCACTGACGCCATCTCTCATTTCTTGACACAATGTGATGATTTCCAATTTCTTGATTGCGCCCTTTTTCTTGAGTGTGTGTGTGTGTGTGTCAATTGGTTGATGATGAATCAACTGTAGAAGTTGCCTCTCGTCAGTTTATTTTCTACACCTATGACCCTCATTCATCTCATCATGTACCATAATAACAGCCATACATGAAACCATTTATCAATGAATTCCACAGCTGTTGCTAATACAGTCAAGTCCAAGCTACAATATTTACAGCAAAAGGCATTTCGCATATTTCAGTAGTGATGACCACAGAATTTAAAACACAGGATGAGTATGTACAACACCACCTACTAATCGACTCTTTGCTGAACCTCTTCTTTGAACAGCCATTAATCAATCACAGCTTAAAACCATAACCAGGCACAGCAGGCCTGTCAAGCTTCGGCAAGATTCCTCCACATTTTAAATTTGTTCCCACAGGGCTTTAGTAACACTTTAGAGTGTTAATTGCCAATTAAAGAGTTTCGATGGTGGTGTCTTTTTTACTTTCCAAAACCAAAGACTGAATAAAAGCATTAGGGATGGATCAAACAGTGTGTCTGTCTAAGCTGCAAACTTTAGCTTGTTGGGCTAACTAGCTTGCTGCCATATAAGAGTAATTAGGAATTATTTTAAGACCAAGGAGCACATCTTGGGTGGAAAATAAAGGATATTTTCACAGTCAGTTATTCCACAGATAATGTTATGGCATAACAGATAATTAAACCAGTGAAATAATAAAAAAAATAGCACAAAAAACGTCATTCAGAATTTCTTAGATTCTATGTGATGTCTTCAATTTTGACTAAATTTAGAAAAAGTCTGAGAAGCTGGAACCAAAAATGTTCCAATAAATGCAAAGATTAATCAATTATCTGAGTAGTTGCCACTAGTGTTGTTTAATTGCTGAAGCAGAACAGCATTAACTAAACAGCATTGGTTTGTGCAGGTACATCAGAGTTTACTGCAGCAGCACTGTCCTGCTCTTCATTGGATTTGGGGAATTTTTCACTCCAGTAATTTAAGCGAGGATAAAAGTGTCTACTCTTGTTATGTTAAAAAAAACAGGAAAATGCAATTATGTAAGCTAAGTAGTCAAAGGGGTTAAGTTAGAAGAAAGTAACAATCCCTTTTCCCTCTGTCATAACGATAAAACTTTGACTAATTCGGTTTACACTGAAATACAAGAACAATGCTGGTTTCAAAATGTTGTGCTTGTCATCTCCTCAGCATTCAATTTGTTTTCCTTGTGCCATCTGCAGAGGACAGGGACCAGTGAAAACATGTTTACTGGAAATGTCTGTGGTTGTGGATGTGGGAAACAGACAGAAGGGGGAAGGTTGAACATTGATGAAAAGTGCTGCCTCTCTTCAAAATGACTGAAAAACCTGCTATTCAGGGATGGAGTGCTGACCCATGATCCTGATGTGAGCTGAAATTACTTAATGAAATGTGCAGTGAATGTCATCTGAAACTAATCCAGTTATTCTGTATGTTGTCTGTCTCTCTGTCTGACAGTGGCTTGACAGGGCTTCAATGTCCTGACAGGCCAATTAGACAGCAATTTGCATATCTTCCTTGCTCCATTTGCCTTGTTCGTGTGAGCATAAAATAGGATGATCTAGCTTTTGAACCTGTGTTCGACATCAGAGTCACACAGACCAGCATTATACCTCATATATCGTGACCCATCTGCTGTCCAACTCCACCCCATATAACTTAGACCTCTATTATTCTAGCACATTTTCTCTCATCCTTTCCCATTCACACCCACAGTAATCTTCTCCCCTCTCATCACTGTCAAACCCAAATTACAAAGTCAACAGGACAGCACCACCGGAACAAAGTTAATAGACATATGACAGAAATAGGTAAACACAGATGTTATTAATGATATAAATTAAGGTTCCATTTAGTGTAGCAGAGCAAAGCAAAAAAAATATATAAATATAAATAACATCACCCTATTAATATCATGGCCTAAGTCATTTTTTGACAAAGATGATCTCTAGATAATAATCTGGTAATGATCTTTCTCCTTATGCCCTACAGGACAATGGCTTAAGTGAAGAGGGTGAATAAAGCCATTTTATTGTTTTGCCTAAGTCAGGATAAAATGCATTGACTTAGCAGTTTAACAAGCTTTCATAATGGCGGCTGCTTCGAGAAGCAAGAAGAAGCTATAAACATGATTGTTGAATCAGTTTCTGTTGGTGAGTGATACGGTTTATTATCATAAAGCCTATAAATAAATACATTAATTCAATAAATATGTAGCCAAATATAAAGAAAGAAAGGAAGATTCATATTCTTCAGTCTATTAAAAGTGTCACCACATCATTGAAAATTTGCCACATGACTGGATGTTCGAAATGAGTTCCATTTAATAAAAAACAGGCGAAGACGACCTGGAAAAGTGATGAACAATGGAACTACGATTTGATTTACTTGACATTTGTTTAATTTATCTCCAGGACATGTAAGTTTTGAGTTTTCAATATGGAATGAAAGGACAGTTGCCTAAAATCATATAATGTTGAAAAATTGGCCTTAGTCCCTTTATTATTTGATGTTACATAAGTGACACAGAACATTCTATGTATGTCCACAGTCATCCACTGTCAAGGCCTTTTTGATTGAAATGACTAATATTTTCTGCATTTGATAACATTTTTTCTGCTTGCAGGAGTTCAGGGTAGATACATTAGTGTTAGTTATTAGTGCATTTGTGGAAAGAAAATCCTCCATTTAATCACAAATATATTTTCGTTTGATCCTAAACCAGTAAATATGTCCAAATTCTTTAAAATTCAAGGAAAAGTTGAATGAAATAAATGCGGGTGGTCTTTCATGAGCTGATGTTTGTTCTCACTTAACAAAAATGAACATCAAGAACTGTGCTTCAGACGGTGGGTCACAGACCGGATTTGAAAAATAAAATCTGATGGATGTCTTGCTGTTCTATGTCAAGGTGAAAGAGAAAAACAGCCTTTTCACTCAATGACACTTCAGAATGAACAACCTTGAGATTAACATCTGTTTTGGTGAGAAAGACAGATGATAGAGTAAATGGTAGAGAGAGAAGTTACAGTAAATAAGGACTAATACAGTATATAAAAGAGGGACAGAATCATATGTGGGATTAACTGCATAATGGATGTTCAATTTAAAGTATCTATGTTTTGTTTTTGCCAATGTATTAAGTAAAAGTGTGTGTTGTGTATTGCCCTCAATCTCATGCAAACATGACAGAACATCCAGCATCCAGATGCCCCAACAAATATATCCAGTAAAAAAATACATAAAATGACCATGCAGATAGATAAAATAACAAAATATGATTTAAAAAGCACAGAGTTCTGCTCTAAGACGACATCAATCTTAAGTGGAACTGTGATTATCAACATTTCCAAAAAAAATTAAAAATAAAAAGCAAATAAAACAAACATATATATAATTCAACATTTTGAGTAATATACTTATTTGCTTTCTTGCCCAGAGTTAGATGAAAAAATCCATATCACTCTCATCTCTGGTAAATATAAGGCTGCAGCCAGCAGCTTGATCAGCATAAACACCAGGAACTGGGGAAAACAGCCAGACCGGCTTTGTCCAAATGCTTCAAAATCCACACACTGCCACCTAAAGTTCAATAATTAACATGTCAGACTGTGCTGCATCATAGACTGGACACAACTTGCCTGGAAAGAGGACTCATCAGGGTTTTATGGGAGATGACGTGGCTGACTAATTCTTGATCAGACATAGCAACTTCCTGAAGTATCTGCCGGTTGCCTGGCAACCTCACGTTGATATCAACATTTCCCAGAACATTGTTGAATTATGCCTTTACACTATCTACTGAGACCCTAACTGCTTGTGAAACTAGAACTATTCACTCAACAGTTACTAATGAGAACTCTGCACAATAGATTTTCTGACAATTCTCTTCCTTAATAAATAAGGTCAGATTCTTTTTTTTTCCCCACCCTGTTAAATGCATCTCAGATATTCACCTCTAGAAAATGCTCCCAGTTTACTGCCAATTAGCTTTTCAATAAATTAGATTTCATCCTTGTGGTCCAGTCGACTTCTAATTAAGCGTCTCAAACCCACAAACACACACATAACCTTAAGGCGTAATGTGCACTGCCGGACAAGGGTATTCAGGGTCAATTATGGCGGTATAATGATTGTTAATTGGCACATTTTCAGCCCATTACCCTATTTTATGTCTCATTCAGCAGGTTGTAATTTAGTGAAGAAGTGATTGCCGGTCTGGCTCCGGATGATCGATGATAGTCAGCACTAGAAAAGCGGAGCTCCGTCATTAATAGTGTCTAGGAATGAGCTGTCATGTCACCAGGCCCACATGCAGGGACAGAGGGGAGGGCGAGAGCCAGGAGACGCTGCCCTTGACTGGAACTGTGACAATAACCACATTACCGCAATACTGAGGCCACGCGACTTTACCACAAGAGCTGAGCTCACCACAAAATATCTTTGAGTTCCTTGGCTTTTATCTAGTAAAAGTTCCAGGAATGTTGTGTGTGAAACGAACTATTAAAACGTTATTTTTAGGTTATCATCTCCGTCTTTCACATGAAACAGCTTCTGCTTTGAGAATCTTTTCAGTTACGTGGCCTGTCACTTCGGCTTTTCACGCCCCGCATGACAGGAAAGGACAGTCCATTAGCCTATTTTATGTCTCATAAAATAAAGATAGGGGGGATTTCTTAAGTGTGTGTTTCATTATTATTAAGTCAGATTTCAAATGGACCTGATTACAGTGAACACACTTCTCTTCCTTTAAGTGCACTCAAAAAAAAAAAACATTTTTTGAGGGAACAAAAAATGATGGAAAGTATTTCCATCCATTTATAACATGATATTTTAGCAAGAAATATTTTTTTGAGTGACATAAATGTAATTTACAAGGAGTAAATCCAACATATTTTTTAAAGGTTATTTCAACTTAATTAGAAAGGGTTAATCCATCCTAAATTTTCCATGTTAGTTCAACATGTTTGATATAAGTGTGGGAGATACTTTTCATGTTTTTATGTTTACCCAACAAATCATTTTTTGAGTGTCAACAACACAATTAATTAATCGTGCTGATCAGTCATATGAAAATCAACTGTAATAATGTAATACAAGTCAATTCTGACATCAATAAATACTTTATTTTTAACAATATAAACATTTTTCATCCATGATTCCATCTAGAAGTTATTAGATTCAGTCATATATATCATACAGTATATATCACCCTGGTGTAATATTAATAATAATGATAAATCTATCTTTATATAGAGGTGTTTTTATATCCCTATTCAAATCCAGGTGAGAAGACCTCGAGACACAGGGGGCTTGATGGTTTCTTTCTTTCCTGCCTTAAAGACATTTTACTCTTTTATTGTTTCCTTTTAAATAGGTTTAGGATACTGTGGATATTCTGCACTCTCCTTATGGTGGCCCACATAAAACAAATGCAACAAAAAAACGCTGCAGTAGAAAAAAGCTGCAATCACAGAAATGAAGCAAAGACCAACCCACAAAACAACTGTAAGAGGAAAACGCTGCAAATTCACTCATTTTTCTTCACATTTGCCCCCTTTTTTTCTCCCCTCACCATCTCCCTGGCCTGTACTCAGTGTGCACTCGGCTTGTCATCACTCTGACCACCTAACATTAAGTGTACATTAAACTCTTTTCGCTCTCCTCTTTGTGTGTTTTTGATATTTGCAGCATTTTTCTTTTGCAATTCTTTTGTAAGTCTTTGCTTCTGCTTTGCTTCTGTGATTGATGCATATTTCTGCTGCAGGTGTTTTTGCTGTTTGTGGTGAATTCGACCCTGTTGGCCACACTACTCTCTGCCCAGAACAAACTTATATTAAAAAAATAGATCTGGACAACTCCTAAAGAATATACCCTTATATAGAAATATTTGACTTTTTCACAGTGGTGTGAAAAAGCCATCACAGCCCACAAAATTGATGCAATGTGAGGGCTGTTACATCAAAATTACAAGCAGTATACATGTCCACTTGAAGCAGAATTAGAATTTCATATCAGTGTCATTTCTGACATCCAGTCAAAACAAAGGAAAAGAGCAAAACAATTTTCTCTGAATATGCACGATATTTCATTTTTATCCGCTATAGGGTTCTCAATCAAAGCAACGGCAGAAGATGGTGTCTTTATTGCTCTCATTCAGCCGTCTCTGTTAGGATTCCTTCAGTGTTCATTACTCAGGAGGCATTTACCGGCAGCTGAATTATTCTCAGAAAACAAAAACTATGAATGAAGCTTCACAGAAAAAGCATCTGTCTTTTTGTTTGGCAGACACAACAAAACAGCAGAGTGGCAGCCAGCTGAGAGGCTGCAAACATTAGCTCACCTTGTGTCTAACAGTTAAAGGAGGTTTTTACCAGAAGCCGGATTATCTGTCGATGTCTTCTCCTCCTCTCCAAAGCAAATGGACAGTGATTAAAGATAAAAACACTGAACTGAATAAAGCACTTTCACTTTTCACTTCTTCAAAACAAAAGGTTTAAAAAAAAAGAAATAAGATGTGAATCATGAACATGTGACCTAAAGGTGGATTCAAATCTCAAACACAGATGCATGTGAAAACAGGATATTGATAGGCACGGATCCTTCCATATGAGTTTTTAATATATTATAATTTTACACATTTAAATCTGGAAATATTACCTACCGTACCTTTAAATGTCCTTCTGATTACATCTTTTGCAGTGTGTCTGCATGTCATTTTCCTGTTGTCTTTTCCTAATTTCTTTGCTCATTGTATTTTGCTCACATTCTGGCATCCCAGTGCAGATCGTCCCTGAAGTGGTAGCACAGGGTCTGACAGCTCTGCAAGTGAAATACGATTTTTTTGTGCGTCTTCACCTGCCACTGTGCCTTCTCCCAGCTACTCAGACAAAAAGGAGTGCTCACTTTTCCAGAAGTGCCAGAACGTTTGAAAGGCAATTTCGAACGAGTGACAGAGTAATGGATGAGGGCAGCAAGGGCCATCAGTCAAGAGCAGAACAGAACAGAGTTCTAGCTAACGCATACTTAGAGCCACTCACCTACCCCTACACTACCTGCAAATGACTCAATTTCCCTCCCGGGCAGAACACTGTAGCAGGAAATTACTTTGAAGTTATTCACAATACGTATATATATTGTATGACGA
Organism: Lepturacanthus savala; assembly: GCA_030544235.1. Classification (NCBI taxonomy): domain Eukaryota; kingdom Metazoa; phylum Chordata; class Actinopteri; order Scombriformes; family Trichiuridae; genus Lepturacanthus; species Lepturacanthus savala. Next base: position 25,612,437 of record CM060461.1, read on the forward strand.
AGATGTCGATGTTAAGTATTTTAAAAATGATATTACATAGGACTCGGGAACTAGTGTGGGACTAATCTCTCAATGCTGCGATTTTAAAAGGAACTGTGGAAAAATGAAGCAGCAAGACATCAGCCAGGACAAAAAACAACTAAAAGTCCTTAAGAGTTACTTTCCCTCTGTGCTTTGTATCCAGTTCGACCACAGGCAGAGAGGAATCAAAAAATAAACATGAAAGTGGTCCTTGTCCTTATTTTGAACAGCTTAATGTTGTTTTTTTGCTTTCAGTAATTTTAGGGAGTGCATCAATAATGACTTTTTCTACTGGTCTTGTACATTTTGCTAAAACCAACAAAAAAAGGAGAAAATACATCTTCTTCACTGGTGCACCTTATGTACAGTCTAATCATAGTAAAGCATGACACCTTGAGCTGAGGAACTAATTTACTCTTGTGATTATTATTATTAGGATTCTTTTACAGGTTTTTGTTTAGTGTTAAACATCTAAGCTTTTTTTTCGTCCTTGTTAATTGTGTTAGAGTGAGTGAGAACAAAGGAAAAGTAGAAAAAACAGGGATGGAAAGGGGAATTAGGAAAGCTCCCTTATCTACGTTTGTCTACCTCCCATGGCACAAACAGATGAAGACAGTCTAATACCAGCTCCTTCCTGCCCTTCTAAGACCTTTTGCTGACCTTTTTGTGTCATTTCGCTCTATCACAAGTGGGCTGTCGCCATGAGGTGAGGATTTTGTCAGCTCACAGTCCATATGGGTTGGGTGTTATGTGTGGGTGATGGATTCTAGTGCGGTGGGGCAAATTTCATGAAAACAAAAAGCAAAACAGCTACTAATCCCAGAGGCTAAAGGATTAACACCCGGCTTTAGAGAAAAAAAAAAAGTATATTGTTTTATTGGTTTATTTTACTATGTTCCAAAGCCCATAAGGCCAGTTTTCATTACTTCAGTTTAGGTTTAAAGTGTGACATTAAATATTTTTTTTCAGTGACCTGCCCAAGCAAGTAGATAAATCCTTTGTATTGATTACTATTGCATGTGATATCTCTGTATAGTACAGCATTGAAATTATATATCTACAATTTGCTTATGTGACTGTCTTCTCATTTATTTGTATCTAAAATGAGTAGATTAGGGTTAAATATATATATATATATATATATATATATATATATATATATATATATATATATATATATATATATATTAAAAAGGAGTAAGAATAGGTTTAACTAGGATTGTTAATCACTGACATTTAGATTTAGAATCATATTCCATGATATCCACTCAAGTGTGTCAACAGTATTTTTTCTTTCAGATCTGTGTTTAACAGGACTCTGCGTTCCTGTCCAGCCTGCTAAATTTATATTTTATTACATTATTCAGACAAAGTGACACCTTAATATATACTATGACTGGCTATTCCTTTCTAGTTTCACACTGTGATTTAATGTAGCAGGCCTGTGTAAATGGATGGAGCCGTTCTCTTTAAAAACAAAAACACACCTTCACATTTACCTCAGCTGATGATCTGACAAATGATCAAACATGGCAGTGGTGCATGCATGAGCTATTGCCTGCCATCTGCTATAACAAACATAACTAGCATGCAGAGATCAATGAAAGATGACAGATTAGGTTATCTTAACCTCCACAGCATGCCAAATCTACTCTGCTCATTACCTCCTCTCAAGATGTTTTCCCTGAATTTACCTTCCTGATGAATGCTGCATGCGGTCTCACCCCAAAGCCCACACCCCTGCTGGCCCGCCTGACTGACAGTTTAGTTATGTCATTTTAATAAGTGTGCACATTAGCATGCAAAAGGTCTCCTGGGGTTCTCAAATGCCACCTGTCAGATTTCATTGATGGTGTGTTTGCTTTAACTCATGCTTTATTTAAACATCTAAAGCAATGATGCCAAAATGATTATACACCCAATAGGGCTGAGCAATTAACCGATAATGTATCGAAACCGACATTTACAACCTGTAATCGACTCTTTCTTGCTCATGTGGCTTAATTTGGTTAATAATTTCCCCAGTGCGCACATTCATGAACTGTCTCTAACTGTCCCACACTGAGGAGGAGCTGGGAAAAATTGGAGCGGGGAGCCTTTCTGCCAGCTAGATCTAACCAGGAGAGTTGATACTACACAGAGCTTTATTTCTTACAGTTCTTTCTTTAACATATGTTCAAAGGGGCTCCTGACTGATAATGTTAATTTCATCAGACGAGACTAGAAGAAATATATTTGCCAACATTGTTTTTTTCATGCCCTTAACCTCTGACTGTGACAAAATGAACACACTTTACAACTTAATTAAAAAATGTCTCTTTCTTTTTTTTTGTCACAGATTTTCCTAAATTACAATCAAAAATGTTCCTTGACTTCATATCACTTGTAGCTCTCCTCCAGTGATGCTGCCAGGGATCTGAGTTTGTGTTTGTCTAAGTGAGGAGCATCCACCAGTGTTGTCGGCACTAAATGCGGCGACGTTTGCTACTTCATCACAATAAGCTACGCTCTGCTACTGTTTTAACCGGTAGTGTGACACTTCAAAACATGTCCCTGTGTCACACTAAACTAAAAAAAGGTTCCTAGCAATAATTCCTATTAATACAGATACCTGCCCTAGATGCATTCTAGGGCATTAACACTACTATCAACCTGCTGTCATAGATGTAAAAAGATGTAAAAAGATTATTAACTTAAAACTAGGCTAACATACTTAGATAGATTTTAATACATAGATTTTCTTTGACTTACACTAGAATATAATGGCAAAACTAAATTGAAAAAGCACAGACAAAATGAACACTGGTTTGACGTGCTTCCAGGCAGAGATGTGGTGTTATTTTACTTATTGTTTGTCAGTTCCCCTCCTGACAGGAAGTGTGTATGTCGGAGTGTGTTTGGTTTGTTTCGGGAACTTCATGTCACTGTCAGAATGATTCAACAGATTTTGACAGACCTTGTCAGAGAACTATGAGAGCAGTATACATTAATGATAATCAGGGTAAAAGCTTGAAATAATCATGATATTGATTTGAAGTCATATCAGCCAGCCCTGACACCCAATCATACAGAAGGTGAGACGAGGGAAGAGTCAAACAAGAAAGACTGAGAGAAAAATAGATTTCAAGTTACTGCTGAGTTTCACCTGGTGCTGTCTGCACACAAACTTCAGAATATTATGAAACTTCATAGAAACACCAATGAAACAATATTTTAATATAACAACTAATCAAATGGGTTCCTGCAAACTGAAAGGGTTTGATTGTAGCGTTGACCCCACTGAGAATTGCCAGTCTGATAATTAAACAGCAGAAATGAGCTATTAAGATAATAAATGAAGTTGAAAACTGTGGTTCTGCAAATGAGTTTTTTATAAGAGCTCATGCATTAACATTGTAAAAAACATTAGAAATTATATTTTGAGTGATAAATAAAACAATTACATTTTGTATTCAAAAAATGTTTAAGCTAAGGCAGGCCAATTATAACTTAAGGGGGTTGGTATTGTTTATAAGTTACAAAGTCAGAACTAATCTCAAGTATAGATGTTGTTTGGGTGTAAAATTATGGAATAGACTATAAAAGGAAATAAAGGTGTATGTTTTATATTAGTTTTCAGGAATACTTTCAAATTATCAAAGGTTACAATAAAATGTAATTGAATGTGTTTTTTTAGCTTAAGTATCATGTTTTGTAATGATGGACTATTACAGATGTTTTATTGTGAATTACTCCTATGATAGTACAGGGTAGGTGAAAATAAGCCTGAGGGCTTAAGCCTATTCCTTTTATTTTGGTTGTTGTCTGATACATTTTCTTGTACAAATATGATATGCTGCATTCATTTCATCTCATTGTTTTGGGTCTCCATTCCCAGGCTATAAAGACGCTGGTAATCAGTCCAATGAAACAAGCTCAGAAAGGATGATTGTTCACCATCTGTGTTTAGTGCAAAATAAAGGTGTAACTGAGCTGCTGGTGAAAAAGTCCCAACATCTCTCAATATATATAATATAATAATTTATGGTTATGTTATGGTAGATTTAATTAAAAAGATGACAATGTTATGTTATTGTTATAACCATTGTTACTTGAACAAGTCACGTAACAAGAACATTGTTACTTGAAAGAGTCACTAAACCAATTGTTGAATTGTTGATGCACATTTTTACTATCTGGGATCAGTAGAACGAGAGTTAGGGTTATATATATATATATATATATATATATATATATATATATATATATATATATATATATATATATATATATATATATATATATATATATATATATATATATATATATATATATATATATATATTCAAAATTATACCTCTCTTTAGTCCTACTCTTGCATTTTCGTGTGCAATTGTAGATAACAAGAATCAAACAATTGGTTACTAGTAGTAGTACTAGTATTTTTTTTAGTAGTAGTATTTTATTCAGTCACTACACACATTACAATAAGTCAATACAAAATACACAAATGCATGATTGAACAGCAAAGCAAACAGGCCATGCATTAAGTAATCACTGAAGAGAGTAAAATCATACCGGGCGGCAGACAGAATTGCATAGCGAAAGCAACCAATTTAAACACTGATGGTTTCATTATTCTATAGCCATTACACTGTGCAGTCAACATTTACTTCATAATGACAAATTAAAGCAAATACACTGAAAAGTACTGAAGAGGAATTGTGATCAGTCTGCGGAGCTGCGTTGTATGAAGGACTTTATATTGTGATCGACAGCTTTATTAGTCGGCTATTTAACTAGTTAGACCTGATGCCTTGCTGATGACTTGCTGATGGAGCTGCAGTCCTTCAGTCCTGAAATTTTATGCAAGGTTATATTTGCATTCCTGTCATGAGGCAATAGAAAACCACAGCCCAGGTATGCTGTGGTTCTCTATTCAGTTCAGATCTTTCTAGTATGTTTTCAGGAACAGGTCAGTTTTTAAATAATCTTCACGGTTATGCAATATCATAACTAGACAGCATGGACAGCTTCTTTGAAGATACACACACCTGTGTCTCTCTGCTGAAAATTCAAAAAACTGCATTTACACATGTACTTAAAATGCAGGTCCATATGTATGCCAGTATGCCATTCATTACTAGGTTGATGTGTTGAATTGATGCAGCGCTCATAACAATAAAGCCCGCTCCCATTTGTATCATTTATCCATGCTACTTTAGCTTTCATTATAAATAAATTCCTACACTTGAGTTGCCAAGTCAGTTTTATTTATACAGCCTAAAGTCTGCAGTTTGTCTCAGAGGGCTTTGCAATCTGAAAAAAAAAACATACACCACCCTCCTCCCTCATCCTTCCAATGAATAAATGTTCAGTTATTTGTTGAGCTGAACAATACAAAGCTCGATGTGCAGTGTTGTGATAGTGGTTTGGGAATAATATAATTTAAAGTTAAGTAACTTCACACACAGTATATAACAAATGTACATAAATGTGTAATTAGTTTTTTTTTAATTCATTTCCAATAGTCTTAAATCCTTTCTATCCTGTTGTCACTGACTGTAGAGAGGCCTCTTTGCATGCAGGAAATGTAGAGGAGAGTGTGTGTGCATGTGTGTGTGTCTCATATAAACCACTGGGGCATGTCTTTCTCCTCTCAGTGAGCCGTTGAGCTGACGGAGGTCGTAGTCAGAGCCACTGTGACATTTACGGCTCAGAAGCTTATGAAGACTCCCCGCCGTACCTGGCACTCTGTGATTACCTCAGAACAATACCCGCCTGCTGTCCCATCGAAAGGGAGTTGAAAAACGGAGAAAGAAAAAGAAAGACAATTCACTTAGAAGAGGTGTGATTGGGTTCAAAAGATGCCAGACCATGCAGATGATTGACACCGAGAGCAAACTAGCTTTTGGTCAAAGAGGCTTTGGTAATGAGATGATTTTCTCGTCTCCTGTAGAAGATAACAAATGATATTTTCAAAATTACAAAAGTCGCTGCAGGCAACAAACAAAACATTACATCTACCTCCACTACATGGAAAAAGGAAAGTTCTGTTGTTAAGCACAGTAGCAGCTGAATGGCTCGAGGAATGGTCGGTCCACCGCTGAAAATATCTCACAAACTATAGATGTATTAAGATGACATTTCGGACCAACATAAATGGTCCCCGGAGGATTTTTTTCCGGCCGACTTTGGTGACCTGACCACTTTTCCTCATGAGCCACCAGCGGGTTGACATTTTTTTTTTTTATTATTTTATTTTTTTTTATGTCAAACTACTTTCAGATGGATTGCCATTATATTATATTTCCCAGACTGTTCTTCTAGCGCCATCAAGAGTTTATGACACACATCAAGACATTTATGGTTTTGTGTGAAATGTTTCATTAACTGAATAGATTGCCATGGAATGTGTTGTGAATAATTTGTAATAACTGTGGCGATCCCTAAACTTCGAGTCAAATGTTTTTATTTGTCTAATTCTTTAATGACCAAAACAAAATGATCCTTCGCTGTACTGTAGTTCATGTGCAGTGCTAATCAGCAAATGCTATCATGCTAACAGACTGCATCAAGATGTGTTAACGTTTAGCTCATAGCATGCAAATTAGGAAAATAAGCAAACAAAATAGGAGTCTTGATACGCATTAACTGATGCATTATTTGCATATTCCAATTTTGGGGAATCAATTTGATTTGGTGAGTTTTCCATTATGAAAAAATATGTCCTATATTCTTTCTATGACCCAATAAACTACTAATATACTGTACTTTCTTTCTCACCATATCTCAACTTCATGTGCATTTTGGTGCATTTTAGCAGCAGCAGAGCACACATAGCACCCTTTTTTCGTAGTGTAGTTATATGTGTGTGTGTTTGCGAGGGAGCACCTGCACACGCACATCCCCAAATTGTCAATTCCCCCTCGTTCAGAAAGCCATTTGAGGGTCAATTTGTGACCCTCGGACTGCCGTGGTCAGCTATGGCGGATAGGGGAACAGAGGAGGAAGGTGAGAAGAGGGAAGAACACGAGTGGGTTGAGGAGGTGTCAGGGGTATAGGAGGGCAAGGTTGAGCGGTGCATCAGAGTGCGGATGTTAAAAGCTGAATAATTGCTTACCACTGTGAATTCTACTGCAGAGGAAACGAGAAGGTGAGGAGAAGGTGAGGAGGAGAAGCACAGTGAGATACTTGAGAGTTTGATAGTGCTATTTATACCTGCGTTAGTTATCTCACACGCTGTAGTTATCTCCACATCCTTCCTCCTTCTCCTCCTCCTATCACTATCCCCACAGCTTCTCGTCTCCTCTCACCCACTTGGTAATCCACTCCTTTGTATCTCTTTGACCTCTTCTGTACTCGTGTCAGTGGTCTCCCCCCCACCGTTAATGTTGTTGGTGTTCTCTGTTTGATTTTGGGGTTTTTTTCTCCCCCCGTCATGCCCTAGCTCAGAATTTCTCAAATTCTTTGTTATTCTGTGAACCACTGGAATGGAAAAAATCTGGGTTTTCTTTGAGGTATAACTCTTGATGCACTCTGACAGCTACATGCACACAATTTGCACAGTTCCCTCCCTAACTTGATAATCAACCTCTTATAATCTCTACATTTCGCCTATTATTTCCTCATATATACATATCTCAGACAGAAAGGTTTGAGGGTAAAGACCTCACTTAAGGTATTTCACAGTTTATCATTGCACTCAAATCTAGGATCTTCCAGTCACACCAAAGCTTTTCTAAACAGCTCACCTTACACTTTTCAGTCAGTTTATCTTGAACCAAAATAAATGTTCACAGCTCTCCTCTTCAGCATTTAAGTCACACACTACAGCTTCGAGCAGTTCAATTAACAGGCAGCACTGACAGTCACAGTTCATCTGATGAATTCTAATCCCACAACTTCAGAGGCTGCAATTAACACTAATTGCGTTGCAGACCACCAAAGCCCCCAGCAGAATGAATGTGTATTGTCTTCGATATTGAATTCTCCTCATTCCTATATTGTGTGGTCCAAGGCATCCGCAGTCCTGGGTGAATAGATAACCCAATGAATAGAAAGCGTGTGTGTGTGTTTGCGTTTGTGCATGTGTGAGCTGTTGATTTGTCACCCACAGGTCAAGTGGATGGTGCAACATTCTCCCAAATACAATTAGGAAGTGGCTGGACACCTAAAGGGTTCCAGTGAGACTCTGATGAATTGCTCCTTCATGTCTCTGCGGCTGCACTGTGGTCGCAACTGACAACAAATGCATGCACCCCTGCACACAGGCACATTATGTGAAATACCAGCCTGTTCATTGCATTTTTAGAGTGCCAACCAGGCTCCGAAGAAATGATGGACGTTGTTATACCTTTAGAGTGAGAATGTTCATTTCGGATTTTGCTGGAGGGGAATGAGGTGGGAAAATAGATGCTGATGATTTGCAATAAGAATACATTTTTACTCATGCTAGAGACGGCAAAGCTCAGTCTGTCTGTTGGGCGGTGGTCCACCACTATATCATGTTTCTTATTGATTTCTTATTTTTTTGGCATGTTTGTCACCTGCAATCTTTCAGATCTTCAAACAAATTTAAATATTAGTCAAAGACAACACAAGGGAACACAAAATGAAGTTTTTATTACTAAGAGAGAAAAAAACATCATACCTACATGGCCCTGTATGAAAAAGTGATTACCCACCTGTTAAAACAACTTAAATGTAGTTCATCACACCTGATTTCAGAAGAAATCACTTAAATAGGACCCGCCTGACAAAGTGATGTAGACCAAAAGATCCTCAAAAGCCAGACGTCATGCCAAATTATAAATAAATTCAGGAACAAATGAGAAAAAAAGTAGAAAAAGGTTATAAAGACATTTCTAAAGCTTGTGTTATCTTCGGTTATTTAAATTTGTGTGACGATCTGAAACATTTAAGTGTGACTAACGTGCAAAAAGAATAAGAAATCAGGAAGAGGGCAAACACTTTTTTCACACCACTGTGTATACAGTACTGCCTTGACATCAACATGTCATTGTGAGTGTGTCAACATGCTGGTGTGACCATTTAGCTCAAAACATTGATGTTTCTCAGGAATGGCTCATAGGAGACTGCTCACATGGAGACAGGAGTTATTTCCTCTTATAGCTCAGGTTGTGAGGATTTGAATAGCTCATGTGGTGCAGCCATGTAGAACAGACTTTCAGCAGCTTTTCAATGTATCTCTATGGAGACCTCTAATTCTTGTCATGACTTAGAAAGCTTTACTTACTTTGTAATGAATGAACTTTGCTTCTTGCAATGTAGCTCCCTTTTGTGTAAGGTTTCTTTGATATAAAGTAGTAAAGCTCTGAGCGTAGATTTAAAAAGCCGAGCAGTGATAAAAAATCCACCATTGACATTTGACGACTTATCCTCCAGTTAAACTGCTTGCTGCTCAGTGTCCTCATCGTGTCCTCTCCCAAAACCTAGAGACAGTTCTGAGAAAATCCCATTAAAGCCAACAGGAGAAGAGCTTAGTGTAAGGCCCTAAACCTTGATTTGCTTTCATCCTTCTCCTTTTCTTCCAGCCCGACTCAGTTAACGATTCAAGCTAGAAATCAGTTTCAAAATTTTGAATGAGAAATTCCCAGATAGCTGTAACAGTATGCCTACATTTATTATAAAGTAATTTATGGAGTAGAATACGACTCTCCCAAAAACTGGGTTGATACAGATTATCGTGTGCAAAACTGATCATTCACAGTTTGACTCTTGTATCTCATTTAATGTTAGAACCATGATATTTTGTATTAGCCTGAGGTACTAAACTGAGTCACAATTCACTAACTGTGACTAATTACCAAACTGATACTTTAAGCATCAGGAAAAAAAAATCAATCGTCTCTTAGAACTCGCTGAATAGATCTCACCAATACCAACTGTACACCGAGTTACACCTATACAGTTCAATTCAATAGATCTGACCTTTGTGAAGTTTCCATTGTTCAGTGTTACCAGCTGGAGTGAAGTAATCACCATAACTATAGTACTCATAACACACATTAGACCTAAACATACGTCACAGCCATGTGTTCTATATGCCACCATGTGATTAAGAGCAAGGTGTTGAGTAAATGCATGATTAAACCTTGGTATTCAGGTACAGTGTGTGTCATTTGGCAATACTTTATGAAAACTATATGAAAAGCAAAAGCTAAGAAAATTAATTCTTATCAAACTCAATGAGGCCCTTTACCCACTCAATAATTGTAGTGAGTGATTGTGTGTAAGTGTGTGTACACTTACTGAATATTTGTGTGTGTGTGTGTGTGTGTGTGTGTGTGTGTGTGTGTGTGTGTGTGTGTGTGTGTGTGTGTGTGTGTGTGTGTGTGTGTGTGTGTGTGTGTGTGTGTGTGTGTGTGTGTGTGTGTGTGTGTGGGTCAGTAGTGGGATGAAGTGTAATCCATTTGTAATTAAACAAGAGGAACAGGGGTGAGTGTGAGCTCAGCACCGACAGCATGAGAGTGAAGGAATAAAGGCTTAAAACTGCCTGATACTCTGCTTAGAAACTCACTTTAATCAAAGTCTTACAGCTCCCCACTACCACACACACACACACACACACACAAACGCTTTTGCATCTTAATACTCTACTGTACACAGTGTCAAACAAACACACCAGATGGAATCACAACAGTATTTGATTAAGAAGAGGAATTAACAGAATTGTTCTGTTTCTCTTTTGAGGCTTGACTGAGAAAATGGGTTCGGATGGAGTCACTAATGTTACAGTTCAGGTCCCAATCATGAGGCAAGGTGATAAATCGCATTGTTAACCACGGAAAGCTGATTACACTAAATGGGATGATGATTATCAGCATAACATATTCTGTAATTTTTATGCTTATGATACACAATTTGTATCCCTCATTTAACTCAAAGGCCTCGAGCAGCCTGTCTATTTTACATAATTGTGGGTTTGACATCAGGGGTGAATATTCCAAAACCTGTAGTTAAAGGCAAAGAAAAAAAAATGAAATCACAGTTCCTGGCCCCTCTGCACTGGACTTTATGTTTCTCGTTATACTGATCCTTGTAAGCATGTTGTTTTTAATGTGTATAGATGCATAGCTTATTCATGATTTGAGTTTTTGATGATTTAATTGTTGATGCAACATGATAAAGCATAATCTGTCTGAAATTCTTAAGCAAAAACACATCACATTTTGCTTTGCATGAAAAGAAGACTTAGCATTCACATTTACATCCTGTAGAGTAAGTTTTAATGTACCTTATAATGACATGACACATCATAACATGGCTCATTGTTACAGAGCCATCAGTAGATATTAGTTATACATGTTTAGAGAATCACTAAAACCATCCATATCCAATCAAAGTCAAAGCTCACATCTTTTATTGTTGTAACCCACTTTATAGTTTTATTGTAAAACTTTATTTCTCTTAAGCACATTTTTATTTCATGATTGCATTAAACGTGACACTTCTACACTATAACAAACTACTCTGGCAGATTAATGTGATTAAATGCCATGAACACTATTGACCTTAAGCAGGCCACTTATTTTTGTTTATGGTTTTGTCTCTAAACGGCTCAATCGCTGCCTTCAGTAAAGTAACTAAGTAAGACTAAAAGCTGCAGGAAATTCAGACAAGCAATTAAGGTGCTTGTTTAGAAATGCACTCTTCATTAGGAGAAGTATTGGCCATAATGTCATAGAAGACTATTGCATTATTGCTCATTGCTCTTTTAATTGAAATACTTGCAACCGTTTCTCCTGATGTTCACATACAGACATCTTGTATTAGCCTCTAGATTTGCCTTTAAGGTGGGGTGGATTATGTTTTCCTGGAACATTTTAATCATATTGCTTAAAATCCTCTTCACACCTAGATTGCAACAAATTAATTAAATGCTCCAACACATACAGAAAAAAATGGTAACCTGTGGGATGGGCAGGACTGAATAAAATGCATCCAATCATCGTAAGCTTCACTTTGAAGATTATTGGATGGTGATTTATCTATCATCTCAACTGTTCCTGTACTCTGGAGCCTTTACTTCAGGGGGGAAGTCTGATAAAGGGTTTGGACTTTTAAATTATCTTATTTCTAAATGCTTACACACTCAAACTGTTTTTACCAGGATCCACCACCATATCTTAAATTAATGTAATATTTTTGAACCTCTGATTTATTATCTCAATGATTTGTTTCTCAATGATCATTATTCAAGTGTTTATTAGTGTTATCACTATAAATCAGTTTTACTTTTGGGAAGTATTTAAGTTTTACAAAATTCAATCAAGCCAATTTATGGACAGATCACAGGGATTCATGTAGCATGCATTACATACTGAAAACCTTTTTAAAACTTGCCCCAGAACAAATGTGTATATGTATGTATATATATACATGGTATACATACCAAGGGCCATATAAAATTGTCAGAAAGTGAATTTAAAGTAAGTGTTAAATCCAATAAATATGAAAGAAATGAAATGCTGTCAACTCTTGTTACTTACGGTAGAAATACACCACGCTCCTCGTGTCAACGTTGTTTGTGGAGCATCATTTTGTAATTAATTGTATCCATCCATTGTCATTTTCCATTATATTTGCAATTTAACATCCTGTGAAATACATGTTCTCTGACAGCTTGATATTTACTGTTGATGCAGTTTATGCCGCTCAAGCGCTCTGTGGAGTCCCGTCTGTAGATGATTGTTATTATCGAGCTATTTTTTGCTGACTCTTTACTCTCAATCTACCGTGGCAACACGCCAGCCCCCCAAAGCAAAAATCTATGCATATTGATATTTACTTTGAAAAGCAACCCTTTTCCCTCATGACGTATAGGCCAAAAGATTAGACTTCATTTCATCCATAGGCCATAACTGAGGGAAATTATAGCGTTCCCTCTGGTGGGCCTGGGGAGAAGCAATCTAAGTGGCAGGAATGAAAGTGTGTGTGTGTGTGTGTGTGTATGTGTGTGTGTGTGTGTGTAAGGTACACATTTGCTGACACAGTAGGACTCTCTGACTGTCTGAAATCTGTGTCATTACCATTTACATATACATTGGTACATTCCTCCTCATCTCTCTCTCTCTCTCTCTCTCTCTTTCCTCTCCTTTTGGTCTCTCTCTCTCTTTCCTTCCCTCCATGACTCCTTTATGTTCTCCTGTAAAATGTTGGACAGAAATATTTATTTTACACAACAGTAGCAGTAGGAAAAATGTATTTGCAATTAACTACAAACTGTTGAGTAGAAGTACTGCTTTCTAAGACAAGACCTAAGCGTAGAGGCTGCAGTGGTATGTTATAATCACTGGTGTTTTCAAACCACATTCCTCTGTCTCTGGTCCCACCCAAGACCATATTTGCTCAGTGTGTGTGCATGAATGAGTATACATGCAGGCAGGACCACTTGTGCTTATCGCTTTTCTTCCACACCGCCCGCTGTGTTTCATTATTATTTTTCTATACATACTGTACACATCGTATTCCCCTGCCATATTGGGGACCTTTTCATTTCGATAAGCCCCCCTGAGGGGGTCCAATATGAGGACCAGGCATCTTGAAGCATCATTTTTTTTCCACCAAGAAGGGGATTTGAGAAATTGAATCAGGTTAAAAGGAAGTGAGAGAGAAAGGCGGTGGGATGTATAGATGTAGAGATGAAAGAACAGAAATGGAGAGAGAAGCCAGTGGTGAGAGGGACCTTCATCAGTGCAGTTTGAGCAAACAGAATTCTCATAGCTGATGTACACTATGATGCTTTTTGTTTCTGCCGTGTCCCACTGTGTCTGGGAGATATCATCTACTGTAGCAAGCAGGTCAAAGTGCTGCAGCTTTTCTTCCCACTGTTTGCTTCCCAATTCCCTGAAATGAGCACCTGGGCAAAGGATGATCTATTTTATTCTATTAAAGGTCCCATATTGTACACTTTTCCCAGATTTTATTTGACATTTTGATATCCTTCACACAATATATGTGTGGTTTTAAGTACCCAAAGTCATCTCAATATAATTTTACAGCTCCCCTCACAAGCTTCTTTCTGGAGCTCTAGAAATAACAAGTTGTTTTGTGTCTCTAATTAATATTAATGAGCCTCTCTCCCTCTCTGCGATATGGCCTTTAACTAATATTGTTGTTCACATTATTTTTTTGTTAATTTCTTCCCTTAACATTGTCTTTGATAATCATAATTGTGTTTTGGCAACGCATACTAAATGCCATGCTAATAAAGCCTATTGAATTGAATTGAAGCCCAGAGATAATTCCACGCTCTACACACACACACACACACACACACACACACACACACACACACACACACACACACAAACACACACAAACACACACAAACACACACACACACACACACACACACACAATACACTCAGTGCTCAGTATGTGGGAACACAACAAATTTCATTTTTTGTCAAGCTGGCACAGTTTGACAGGTATCAGAATTTATTTTTCTCTTAACTACTCTCCAGGAGCTCTACACTGTTTTTTTTTTTTGTTGATCAGCATCATTGTGTCCAGAATTAAATTGAAATGTAAGACCAAAATTTGAAGTGATAGCCGTGCTGTTAAGAAAATGTTTGCAGTGTTATTGTTATTTTCGACATCATTACCCACAATTCGACTAATCCCTATAACTATCCGAGCTGTGTGGTAGTAGCTACTACAGTACAGCAGGGTGAGAGAAAACGATGATGGGAGGAAAAAAGGAAAAGCGGAGAATAATAAGCTCTTATCAGCAGGATCATGACAGAAAAAAAAAACACTAAAAGGAAGGAATCCAGTTTTCGGAAATGTTTTCCCATGCCGGCTACATGGCATGCAGGCTGAGACTTTATCTGTCATTCTAAGTCTGATAGTTGTTGTGCAGACAGCGTCCTTATTAAGCATCTGGAGTCCTCAATGTCTGCCCACACGCTGAGCAGCATTGTCACTCGCTGCCGAAGGACAGACGCTCTGAAGCCCATTGTGCTTCTGATAATCTCTTTCTTTTCTCCCTTTTCTATTTTAGAACTTATATGTTCCATTTAGATTATGTTTATTCAAGATATGCTATGTTCCCCTACAACATTTGCTTAAGTATAAAGGCGTGTTGTATTTTCACTCCACGTTTATCTTTTCTCTCTCTTTGACTGTCTTCACACTGTTTTTGTTCGTCATTCTTTTTCTTTGAATTTGCTCTCTGCTTACTAAATGACATCAGTTCTGCACTGTAGGCTGTAAATTTTGCCTTCATTTTGGACACAAAGGAGAAAGGCATAAGCTTTGATGACAATAGGGCAGAACATGGATTGTTCTGTCTTTGGGTCCTCAAGCATAGTCCATTATTAAAGATGAAAAATACTGACTAAAGCACTTTATATTACATATTTTATTTTTTCTCTGTCACTGAAAGAATACCAGTTCATTACCTCTCTTTCCTTCTCTCTGTAGGGGAGATTTGTGCCTTTAAGATATATGGTCAGGAGGCTCCATTCGAGGCAGTGGTGTTGAATCGGACATCAGGAGAAGGAGTCCTTAGAGCCAGTGGCCCTGTGGACTGTGAGAGCCAGAAAGAGTACACCTTTATTATCCAGGCCTACGACTGTGGAGCCGGAGCCAACGGAGCTGACTGGAAGAAATCACACAAGTGAGTCAAGCTACTTACAAGTATCAGTCAGTATGTTTCCATGACACTTGATGATGAATGAATTATTGCCTTAATCTGAATATAACTGGACAAATGAAGTGCATAAACACGTTATTCCGATTAATATCAGAGTTCCCCAGCTCTGATTAAGATAATACGATTGGACTTCGGTTTCCTCTGGCATGTATACATCCTATATGAACCTTATCTGCACAATAAATAAGGCGTACATCACATGTAAAATAAAAAAGCCATGATTTTATCCATCTTGTTGATCAAAAATATAGGAGATGGACTGTGCCCCAGTTGTTTCGTTATGACATGACGACATTAAACCCGTTGAAACATATCGCCCCCTAGTGTTGAGGGGGAGGACCCTGCATAGCCACCTATGCAGGTGCAAGTTATCACCACCAGGTGGCTCCAAACGATGGCACCTGTTTGAAGGTCCATTTACCACAATGTTACCAAACAACAGAAAATTCAAAGTTATGCAGAAACCAGGATTTATTCTGGATCATTAACAAAATGTAAGCATTTGTGTTTGTTACCATTCACCACATTTGCTGAAAATTTGATTAAAATCCATCAAAAACTTTTAGTTATATTACTAAAAAACAGACGGACAGACAAATGCCGGCAAAAACATAACCTCCTTAGTGGAGGTAATAAAAGGAAGATAAAGCATAAGCCACTGTTCACTTATATTAATGTCATTGAGAAGGTCGTGCAATGTTAAATGTTCCTCAGATCCTTCTATTTCCTCGATATTGCTCTTGTAGACGCTAACTTTAGCTCACTAAATGAAAGTCACGACTTTCACTTGAAAGAAAACAGTGGGTGTGACAGTGGAGGCAGGGGGCCGAGCTGAGGCCATGCTGGGAGCCTCTACAGGAGGAGGAAGCTTCAAGCCTGTACGATCGAGTTGCTTTAAGGCGAAATTTTTAAATCCAGCTTGTGTGCATTTGTCCATTTCTTTTTGTTGTTGTTCTTATGCTTGGGACAGCTTCAATATATTGCTATTATATAGCATGAAGAAAGTCATGAAAGTGCCTATTTGCATGCAATGGAACCTTCAAAGACAGAATAAATGTCTATTTTTATTTAGAGGTTTACAAAATACCAGGAATAATTTATAGCATAATATAATTCAATACAACTGCATCGCTTTCATCCTTTTTGAAGTGAAGTTTAGGTTGAGTCGATGTCACAAAGTCAATTGAACTGTTTCATAATGTGGTCATTTTAAATATATACTGTTGTATAGTAACTAAGCCTTGTTGACTGTTTTTCTTTCCTGATGCATTCAAAGTCATTAAAAGCTTCACACAATTTGTGACCAACTCTTCAGGCAGTGACTATGTGGCCTCTTTTGTATATTTACCAGTCTCTATATGCTACCCTACAATGAGAAATTATGACAATGGTGATTGTCAGACCTTGTATTATAGCTGTCACATACTTTTAACTTCGCATGACTCACTTGTTAAGCCGCTATTGTATTTTTGATTTGTAGGAGGTGGAAAGTTACAAAGGCAGCCGCACAAATGAGTCATATTAAGTTCTCACATATCCAAGTCAATATCCAAAATCAGCAACATAAGCCAAGCACAGAAAAACATTATGAGCCAAGAAGAACAGCAGTCATAAGACTCTTAGCAACAAAAGAGATATATAAAGTCTACTTGCTTTACATAACAAGAGAATACTGCACAGCCTTAAATCCTTAAATATGACCTCAGCTCACTCACATCTATATAAAGCAATGCATATTAAATCTTGACATTGTAATTATTGTACACACAATACTGCTGGTATAATGATATTGTTTATGCATGTAAACATTTCAGTAACTAGAACCAAATTATGGAAAGTGTGATATTGTTACCCTATTAGAATAATAGCCTAAGTCGATATTTTTCAAGTTTTAACAGTGGATGACTGTGGACATACATAGAACATTGTGTGTCACTGATGTAACATTGAGAATAAAGTGACTCAGGCCAATTTTTGGACATTCCAGTGTGACTTTAGGCAACTTTAAACCTGGCTTAAACTGTCCTTTCATTCCATAGTGAAAATTAAAAAGTTACCTTACCTAAGGTTAAATTTAACAAATGTCAGATAAATCAAATTGGTCAGGGAAGCAGTTCCCTTTTTCATCTTCTTTGCCTGTTTTTATTAAACATAACTCATTTCCAGCATCCAGTTCTGACAACTATTTGAAACCTGAGATGTGGCAAATTTTCAATGAAGTGATGACACATGACAAAAGATCCTGGAACGTTCTTTCTTTCTTATTTGGCTGCATATTTATTAAATATATTGATATTCACAACAATTTATATTCAATTATTATTAAAGTATAACTTGTGAAATATACATTAAATTATTCTAAAACATTATAGCCTATGGCCTTTAGCACTCAGAAATAGAAATTGATTCAAGAATCTTGTTTAGAGGTATTTCTGCATCTTAGGAGCTTCTTGAAGCAACTGCTATCATGAAAGCTTGTTAGATTGGCATTTTATCCTGACTTGGGCATAAAAAAATGGTCCTATAGAGCATAAATAGCATGATTCTTTCCACTTAGGATTAAGGCTATTTTACCAGATGTGGCAGTATCATCAAGAAATGATTTAAAAAAAAGTCACTTTCATCAAAGAATGACATAGGCTATTATTTTAATAGGGTGAAGATATACTGCTCATCCCTACTTTTGTATATTCTCAATTCAAACACAAAATGCACCCTCACTGTTGCCAACACTCATGACTACAATATACATTTATACACCTGTGGCTTAAAAACACAGCAAGAGAGAGCAGGCTGGGGCGGATCTTTTAATGTATACCATTCCCCATGAGCTACTTATGCAGCGTCATTGCAGCTATGTTATAGTGCCCACACAAAATAGAAAAGATTCATACATATCCTGCTATATGACAGACAAGGACTAAACTGCCATATAAGATTATGTAAAAGATAGTTGTAGGAGTGGATCCTTTTATTTGAAGAGAGTATTTTAATATAGTTTTATATTCATAAGCATGCTACTCTGGTCTTACTGTTGCCATTTCTATTTTGCTTTTTATTTTCCTTTTCCCCTGAAATCTCTAAATACAGAAGCAGTGACAGCTGAAACTTGCAGTTCTGATCTCAGGATATGTTCCCCTAATGGCCCATCAATACACTGTGTGTCCTTGTGTATGTGGCAGTGCTATGTGAACCAGATTGACAGACAGACAGACTTGGAGGGACAGCAGCAAATCAAACCCGCTGGTTCTTTAGTCAAAGACAAGGAGACGCTAAAAAAAACTGCTGCTGCTGCTGCCTTGGTACAAAAAGGGATGGAGAAGAAGAGAGAGGGAGAAATTTATCAGCTCAGGGATCTGTGATGAATCTCTCCAGTGGAAGATGAATGACACACTGTGTACGTGTGTGGCATTATCGCTGCATGACATTCTAAATAGGCCTCATTAAGCTAATGTCATTAATTAGCCAGATGTGCTTCCTCAGCTACGGCCCAAGTTGTATTTTCAGAGAAGGTCACATGGAAAGAAAACTTCATGATACCTCTGAATTATTGCTTCATTTATGTACTTTAGTGCACAAATGTTATCAGTTTGTGTTGTTAATATCACCAGCAGTCCCTTCTGGCAAATGAGATAGTGTGTTTGTGTCTCAGAGGGAGGGCAGCGAAGGAGAGAAAAAAAATGACAATGTAGAGAGAAACCTTGAAAAACAATACAGCTTCATAACCTGCACAGAGGATGAATCTGTGTCAGCAGACAGGCTTGTTAAGTAAAGGTTTGAAAGACATAGATAACAATGGATTACATTTTACAAAGAAACACTAATAAACAAGACCTTATGTGAGGTGCATTTTAATCATCTCCTCTCAGTCCCGTTCTGCAGGCATAAATCTGTTTTCCCATAGCTAAAACCAAGAACCCTTTCACTCCTCCCTGCTTTCATTTAACCAATGTTCTGCAACCAGACAGTGAAATAGGTCTTAATTAATTTTGATTGTCTCTAATGATTTCAAGAGATTTTTCTTTTCTCCCTTGTCTCTTCCTCCATCCATCTCTTCTTTTCCTGTGTCCTCATCTTTCCTTTTCTACATAAATCATTTCCACTCCACTTTGTTTGCATCCCTCCCCTCCCTCCCTCTCTTTCTCTCGTCTCTTCTGTCTTTTGCATTCATTCACCCAGGGCGGTGGTCCACATCCAGGTGGATGACATCAACGAGTTCTGCCCCGTGTTTAGGGAGCCACTGTACAAGGCATCTGTAACCGAAGGAAAGATCTATGACAGCATTTTGCAGGTATTTAAATATAATATTTCACTATTTATTGGAATCATCTCGGCAGGTAAGTATGCAGATTAACATGGTTAAAAACTGCGTGTTGCACTGTTACAGGTGGAAGCTTGGGACCAAGACTGTTCACCACAGTACAGCCAGATCTGCAACTATGAAATAGTCACTGCAGGGACGCCATTTGCTATAGACCGCAACGGTAAGTGTGTATGTCTGCGTGTGTTTGATTGTATCTGGGCTGAAGGAGGGATAATAGTTACAACTTCTGACAGTGATGTAATTAGGAGTACAAGAGAGAGATAGAGAAACTAGAACAAAAAGGAAGAGGGTCAGTCTGCATGTCTGGATCCTGAATTCATGGCATTTTTTTGTGTGGCACTTGTTTTTATTTTAAGTAAAGCGAATCAATGACTAAAACCCAAGTTATTCTTATTATTCTTAAAGGTTCTATATCAAGAAAATAACCATTTCCATTCCTTTTGTGGTGGTCTAGGCATTTAGGCATCTATGTATATATAAATACTATCTGTCCCATGCATCAAACACGCAATCCACTGGCAAATGCATAGTCTGTCTGTGATTTTATGATGTCACATGTATACCAGTAACCACCCACTCCCCATTCACCACCATTCAAATCAGCCAATCAGTGGAGAGGATCATTAATATCAATGAGACAGACCAAAGTCACTGTGTTTTTGAGAGATCAAGAGAGATTTGGGAGATTTAGATGATATTTGTTACTTAAAACAAACAAATATATCATGTTGGGGATATCACAACTTCCTCTACTGAAACAGTATAGAATGCATTTGGCCTTTGAGCCAAATAATAAAGTATATATTTTCATCATAGTATGCTATAAGTATACTTACATCTATACAAAGATTATAGTATACTATAGTATAAGTATATTATAGTGCAATATTATCACGTAGATGAGACAGTACATTTAATAGTCTCTAATAGCAGTGCTCTTCTTGCCTCACTTGAACACAAACAGCATGTTTAACATCTTGATAAAAGTGACACAGATTTACATATGTTCTTCCTGTGATCTCTACCAACTGAGTCTCATATGAACATGAACGAGTCTCAGAGATAAACTCAGAAAATTTATAAAGATTGACAGAGAGGCAGACAGTCAACTAGAAAACAAAACTGTAAAACATCACGCTATATCTAGGTTATATATCTATCTTCCAACACTAAGGTTACATGCTCAACTGGTATGTGAATCCACAAACTGCTTTTACTGCAAGTACAGTCAGTCGTCTCTTTATTGTTGTACACCATACAAAAGATTAATGTAAATGCTGAAATACAGAATGAAGTCTGAGGCTGATTCCTCTCTGCAATAATGTTGAGATCACAGAGTAGCTGTTTATTAATG
The DNA here is from genome assembly GCA_030544235.1 of Lepturacanthus savala. Classification (NCBI taxonomy): domain Eukaryota; kingdom Metazoa; phylum Chordata; class Actinopteri; order Scombriformes; family Trichiuridae; genus Lepturacanthus; species Lepturacanthus savala. The sequence continues at coordinate 25,633,800 of CM060461.1, forward strand.
CACAGCTCCAAAGTTACTTGACGATGATGCACCCTCAGCGATAACACCGACCTCTTATTCTTCTTTACTGTGTTCTTTTGTATATTTGTGGCTTTAGACAAGTCCTACATGACTGGAGGGATGTATTTTCTCTCGAATATCGAGTGCTATTCTGAGCCTATCTGCCGATATACAATTTCAGCTTTGGGCTTTATGCTGCCTTCTCCCTGAGCTTCCACATCCATGCTGTGTTGATCTGAGTGAGTGAGTGAGTGTAATCCAAACTGAAGGAGACTGGAGGGCTTTGTGTGTATGTGCATGTAGAATTTCACCAATAGATCACACAGAAGCACTCTCTCTCTCGTTCGCTCTGTTTCTTTGTCTTTCTCAGGGTCATAGTCATTATTTTGTCTCAATACCTTTTGGGTTAATCATCCTGGTGCTTTTTCTCACTGTAATTTACTGTAGTCTGGTTCCTTTGAATTGATCTCCTCCTAGGCACTGTTATAGTCGCAGAGACACAACGCACTATGTAGACCTACTTTCCAGAATGATGTTTAATTTTGTGCTGGGCCAAGTTTGGTAAAATGTAAATAGACTAAATATGGGTCTGCTGTCTGATAATAGTAATAAACCTTATTAATATAGTGCCTTTTATAGCCTAAAATGCATCTCAATGTGAAAGCTATTAAAATAAAAATACCCCTTTAACAAAAAGACACATAGTTGAAATAAGAAACATCTACTGTGTGTAGAATGGAAGGAATCTCTGTCATTCTGCATTTGTGTCACACATCTCAACAACCTTTCATCTGATTAACTATATTACTGGTGACCCAAGGAAGTGCAATGTTGAATTTTCTACTAAATTATGCTTTAAATTTTCAACCGTACTGTAAGTCTCAGAATCAAAAATCTTTTTCCTGGATACTGTGGGTCCAGACAAATATTTCCATATAAGTGCATCACCCCCATTTGAGTCTATAAAGATTTAGATTTTTTTCTTTTAACACTCCTACAAGTTTGTCACAAATTTGGTGCCCACTCTGAACAGGCATGCACTAGATTATACAATTAAAGTAAGCGAACAAAAGATGTTGAATTAATTAAAAACAAGACCATAAAAATAACTTTCCAGCTGCTTCTTGAAATTACTCACAAAGGTCACTTCTCTAATACGAGGCTGTGACACATTAATCTGGCCAGTGTTTAGTGACCTAAGCAAACTGTTTGAAATATACTCTAAAAGCAAAGGAAAGGTATGAAGGCGCTAGACCATTTTTGAATTTAAAGCCAAGTACAATAATTTCACAATCTATCCTGGACATTTCTGGTTGCCAATTTAAAGAAGTCAATACTGTGTGTTTGTTCTTGTTGATTTTAGTTAGAATTCTTGCTGTTGCAGCCAATTTGTGTTTTTGTTTTGGTAGAAGGAAAAATGCTTTACAATAATCTAGGCATAAATAAACAAAGGCATGGGTCAGTTTCTTTCCATTTGCAAAGAAAGATATGGTTTGACTGAATATTGAAATTGAAGTTTCTTCAGTGATAAGTTAGAGACAGGCTTCCAGGCCTGTTCAAAATGTCTTCTCTGTATAAATATAGATTTTATTTGTCCATATTAAAACAGACAGTAAATAAGGAATACATTAATGCAGAAGCTCTACCTTTGTTACTTGTGGTGATAATAAATGATTGTGGTGATAATAAATTTGCCCTCGATCAGCACTGGAGGCTTCAGAGTTCAGATGTTTGCACCGTTTCAACAAACAAATTGAGGCTTGGACTTTTTTCTATGATTTGCTTACATAAAGTGTTTATCTTTGTGCAACACCTACCTCAATGATAAACTGAAAATATGTTTTCTCTTACAAATTGCCTTGCTTTCCTGTGAGCGGATCTGATTACATTGGTGAACATAAAACATGGACTGCTGTCCTTGATGTTATTGCTCCTGTAAAGATCAGCGATTGAAGAGGCCAAGTGGAAGATTTATTCCCACGTCATGAACTCCTTTTATTTACCACAAGATCTGGAGTGTAAACACTTTGATTCCCAGTGGGTGGCTCATTCTATTGGAAACCAAATTATGAACACTTTATTTGCACACCTTAAGACAATAGTGATCCCTTTCTCTACCTAAAATAATCTGCAGGTTTGCAAATATCTGCAAATTTGATAGTTTATTGTGATATATGAACATGGCTTGCATCCAAAACATTGAGTATGGAACTTATATTTGCAGTGACACATGACACAGACCTGACTTCTAATAGATCCTGGTGGACTGGGCAGTCTGTCTGTCATCTGATGATTAAGAAATCCCTAAATCCAGATAGGTGCAGCAGCTCCCTAGAGATGCTGCTATCTGAGTAAACCAAGAGCGGTCTGATTCTGGCCTCTTCACCTTTTCTCCCTGTGATATTTCAGAGCTCAGCTCTTTTCTTTTCTGTACTGCTGGGCAATACAGAAAACTGATTTCCCCAGTGCTCAGTGAACCTCTCCTCTTGCATCCTCTCCAAGCCACTCCTCTTTTCTGCTCTCTTATCTCCTCTTTTCTGACAGCAATCAGAGTGACAGCCTTTCATATGCAAAGCAACAAAAATAGCTTTCGTTTTCCTCATAGGTCTGGAAACCGACTGCGATGACTAATGCAATAAAGAGTTTATAAAATAAGAAGATGGCATTGTTTTGAAGAACAGATGGTAGTCTCAGAAAAAATATGTTTATCGTTATTTCCTATTTATAAAATGACCCGTGGCCAATAAAATACATCTGTATATGTTTGCCTGTTCCCTCGCATTATGACAAATATCAAGCTGTGAGATTGATGGCTACGGTTGAGTAGAGCTCCTGACTCCACCTGGGGCTGCTCACATGGAGCAAGATTAGTTTCTTATTGACCTAAAGTTTACAAATTGCTTATAAAACAGAAGACAAGTTATAATTCTAAGATAAAAAGTCATATTTATGAAATTAAAAAGTCAAAATTATGAGATAGAAAGTATTATTATGAGATACAAAGTCATAATTATGAGATAAAAAGTAATAATTATGAGATGACTGAATCTTATCATTTTGACTTTTTATCTCATAATTATGACTTTGTATCTCATTATTTTGACTTTTATCTTATAATTTCAGTTTTTTTTTATCTCATAATGTTGAGGCAAGAATCTAATGTTCACCATGTTTGATTTCCTATAAAGTATTATAGCATTTAATTTCATATAGAGTGCCTTTATTATATTTCAGTACCTTTTATTCAAGTGAATAAAAACAGACATTTCAGTATAACACAGCTGTTAGATGGAAGGAGAATCATTCAGGACATAGAGGGATTGTAAATGCAACAGAGCTGAGAATAAACAGTTAATAACAGTTTAATAAACAGTAAATCTACCACAAGTTTAAGGTTAAACACATTAAAGTTAGGAGCCACTAGGTTGTATTGCAGTGCAACAGTAACCTTGGTTTATTCAGTGCATGTAACCTTGTTTAGCTGTAATTAAGGCATGTTTGTGAAAATACCTTTTGTCCCGGTGACAGATGAAGATGCTCCATCACTGCAATGTTACATGACTGTTTACAGAGAGGCTGTAATATTCAAATGCAGTACATGGTTCCTGGACCATTAGTTTTTCAAGGAAAGACTTCAATAAGTAAATCTTGTTTTATTTCCCAGCCGCTGCTTCTCTAATGAAAAGCCAGTTTCAATCACTGCTCAGCAGAAAGTTTTTTCTCAGTTTATTATTGCCAAATAAGCACAAGTGATTATTTTTCTCTATAGGGGAATAAATATAATTACATTTCCTCTCTGTTTTTGTTTTCTTTAGGTAACATCAGAAACACAGAGCGGCTGAGCTATGACAAGCAGCAGAGCTACAAGATTATGGTGACGGCCTTTGACTGCGGCCAGAAGAAAGCAAAGGAGGATGTGGCCGTGCATATTGATGTCAAGCCTGTCTGCAAACCTGGATGGCAAGGTCAGAGAAGAAGAAACTGCAAGAAATAGTTTTAAATGCCTTCATTTACTTTTCAATAAAATTAGACAGTTTAAGTAAATGCAAAGCAATCACACTAAAAGTGTGGTTTTTGAGCATATACTTTTCCTCGAGGGTCTCATTTTAGAATAAATGTCTCTTGAGGAATGAGGAATCAGAAGACCTGACAAAAACCTCCAGAGAAAAAGTTGACTGGTGTGTGTGCGTGCGTGTGTGTGTGTGTGTGTGTGTGTATGCGCGTGTGTGTGCGTTTTTTTGTTTTTTTTTACTTCAACATGCTAGAGGCTTGGCATTCGAGCCAGACCGTCTCCCCTGCTGCTTCACCTGTCAGCACTGACAGTTTAAGCATCACAGGAGTCGAGCTCACACAGGAATGAAAGTGGAAGACAGAGAAAGATAAGAACAGAGGGAGAAAGAGATAAAGAAAGACACTGAATGAAGAGCTGCTCACGGGAGGAAAGAGAAAAAAAAATTACAGTGAAGGAAAGAAAAGTCACAGAGATAAATGCATGGAGATAAATGATCAGACTATATCTTATCATGTTCTAATTAATAAAACCACAATCTCCTGCAGAGCTGTTTTTTTTTTTATTTGAAAGGTCAGGTTTTTGAGACATCAGAGCTGGTAGTGATATTTATAGTCTCCTTAAAAATGTCTCCTTATTGTTATTTGCTTCATATTCTAATTGTTCTAAATATCTTACACTGGAAACAATCTGAAAGTCAAATAACATTTTAGCAGAGAAGAGCAGAATGTAAATTTGCTCAGCTCATCAGTAAAAAAAAACAACCTAATTTTAACATGTGGACTTTTCTGAATGTGTAATTGAGTCATTCAGTTTCATGCAATATGTCTATAGGAGATAGTAATAAGATGTTAGATGATAATTTGGCTCGAGGAATGACACTCGCCAAACAAAAGCAGCATCTATTCTTTTTTGTACAGTCCTTTTAGCTATCAGCAGTGTTGGACGTCTGTATTCAGGAATTTAAAGAGGGTCAAAATATTGATTAGGTGGTTTTGCTATGGCATTGGTTTACTAGATAAATGATGGTTTGGTAATAATAGATGTTTTTAGCTGCCCTAAATATACTTGTTCATTCTAGTGCTGAATTTTATGGTTAAAGAAAATGATAGAGTTCAACAAAAAGCACATGTGAGCCTTAATAAATATGATGTTACGGTCAAACATCCATTAGTGCAAAAACAGCACATGACTGAAAACACAGGAATATGAAGTGTTTAGCCTTCACAGACACTCATCGAGTGAAATGTCAGTGCGCATCATAGAAGAGAAGAGAGAGAAGAAGAGTCACAGTGTTGGGAAAGTGGTCTGAAATGTCATTCATCTGTATGTAAATGCCATCTTCATGTAGAGCTTTGAGGGCTAATAGATTTGATGTACCACAATAGGCCTAAAGACAGTGATTCACGTAAAACCATTGACAGCGTAATACCAGCTGGTTCTGCTACGAGGAAAGAAAAACACACACAATTGGGATTCAGACACTGTCACAAAGTTAGCAATTCGACACCTTTGAATTACACAGCAACACTTTTCTATTACACCATGCTGAAATGATATGTTGTGATTTGACTCATAAAAGGGCCCATATGACATAATAATCCTGTTGTAAAACCATTAACCCATGCTAGCTTGAAGAATAAAACACTGTGAAAGGATGCACTCAGACATCTATTCTTCTGTCCACAAAACTGTGAGTGTGTGTGTAAAGGTCAGAGGCAGACTCCCTGACATAAATGGAGGCTAAATATGTATATCACCCCTCGCTGCTTCCCACCTACATACTCACGTCTGTTTCTGTGTTTGTGAATGTTTGTCCGATATTACATATTGTAGGATTGGCATGAGCTGACAGGTGTCTTCCTGCAGTAAGCACACGCACATAACACTCACACATTTACACTTGCACACATATATCTATATGTAATAGGCTTTCATCACCCGCGATGCAGGATTCTCATACACCTCAAAGATAAATATAACACCAGGGTAATGAAAATCTAACACCTGGCAACAGGGATGACAGTTACAAGGAGGGCAGCATCCCTCAGCCTCGCTCTCTACCAGGCCTGTCATGTCACTGGCTATTTCTGTCTAATTGACACAAGCCAAGGATTCACTCAGCAATCCTCCAAGCTCCAAAGTTGCCAACCTGTGTGGTTTCCTGTCATCTTTTCATGGTCAACATACCCATTGTGAAACCACCTACAGTAGAGAGTAATCATATCTCCTAGCACACTAATCATTTTACCCTGCTTAGCAGATTTCTTTGCTCTCTCTTTATTTTTTAACAGAAGAAACAAGTCTCATAGAACCTCGGCTAAATATAAGTCTAACCGCAAACTTGCCCAAAAGTTGAACCCTACAGTTTGATATTAAATGATTACTAAATCCAGCTCCACGCGCAGCATCAAAGAGAGGCAACGTTAAATTGAAGTGTTGTTATACAAAGCGAAAGGTGGTGAACCTGTAGCTTTTTTTTCCAGAGAAGATGAATATCAAAACCTGTCTGATAACAGGACAGTGATTCTCCTCACCATCAAACAACTAGCTGCTGCTGCTGCTGTTGCTGCTGGGATGAATACAAAGTGCTGAGAACAAGTGGGAAGTAAAAAACATACAGAACAGAATGATCTCATGGTAGGTTAGAAACAGATTATTTAGCTGGAAATTATTAAGTTAGACACAGTTAAGCAGACAATAAATACAGTACAGAATTGCAGAAAGAAATATTTATACCAGAATTCATTAATCACACAGAGTTACAACCTAAATTGACTAAATGACACTAGGGAACAGATTTTTAGTCATTTTTGAAGCTCATTCCAAGAGGCACTGATAAAGAATGCATGTTTTCATAGCTCAGTCTGCAGCACAGGGACCTTTAAGCTCATTATGTCACTTGAATATATTATTATAGGTATATCAGTATGTATGACATGTTAGAGGACTGCCCTGCAGATACAGGACAGAACAGGAATATAAAATCCTTCATCAGCTATACATTGAGAAGTGAAACCCATAATAGCCATTCAATGAATGTCATGTAAAAATACACTATAATATTAAAAGCATGAAAGAGAAAGTTAAAGTTAAATATTGTTAATTATATGATACCGTTGTAGCTGTTATTGCAACAGATAAGAGCTTTGACATTTTGAAATATAGCACTTATTGTATATAATTCATTCTAAATGTATTACTTACTGGTTTGACACTTTCAGGTTGGAACAAGCGGGTGGACTATGAACCAGGGACGGGGAGCAAGCAACTATTTCCCAAGATGCACTTGGAAACATGCGGCGGCCCCTTATCTGGTGTGAGGGCGATGGTAGAGCTGCAGACCAATCACATTGGGAAAGGCTGCGATAGGGAAACCTACTCCGAAAAGTCTCTCCAAAAACTCTGCGGTGAGTAGAGAGAAATGAAGATATAAAGAAAAAATAAAGCAGTAGAAGTGATGAGCGGGATCCAGAGGATGAAAAAAAAAAACGATGGAATGAAATGCCTCTTTGAAATAGTGAGCTGAGCAGAGGGTAATAAAGGTGAAAGACAATGAAACTTTTAATTTAAAGAAGAAATTACCTTTTGACATCCCGGCCCCTTCATTATATTAATGTGCCAATTTCCATTGTGCCATTTTAATCCTGAAGACTATCCCGAATATCATTTTTTGCTCTAAATCGAATTTCTAAAAGCCATTCCAAACTGTGACGCGTGTTCATTATTGCTTCTCATTTATAGAACCTGCTTTCAACTATTTTAAAGACAATATATGAAATACTTTGTATTAGGCTACTACGTTATAACGACTTTGATTGTATAACTAATAGGGAAAGATTTACTCTTGACTACCATAGTAAAAATCTTAACAGATTGTTTTTTGAGATTTTAGTCTGAAGTGTTGTAACTAAATTTACTCCTACTCTCAATCTTAAATTTAAAAGCAAGTTATTATTTCTTAAAGCTAAGAATCCATCTTTCTCTCCCAGCTATTTACGATGGCTCCAGCATCTCTCAAGTGATTAGTAGTTGCCAGTAGCGATGGCACTGAGACAGAATCATGTGTTGGAGATGTCCTTCCATACCTTCTTTTTATCAATGATGGCTAATGTCGAGCTGAACTTTCCTTTTATCACATTTTCCCATTGTTCTGACAAACCAGTGAGCAGTAGTGCAAATCTAGGATATAGTAAGGCAAATCCGTTTATAGCACACCAGTTTCAAATTTGGTGAGAATAGGTCAGAAATGCCTTTATCTTTAATTCCCCATGTGTATATCATAATGTATTCTCTTGAAAACCCTTTATTGTCAGATGTGTGTTTTTAAATTTCACCTCTCAGTTATATTACTCACCCTTACAGTATAGTGTTCATTACTAAGCCTTATTTATTTAATCCTGAGATTCGACAGGCATAGACCATTTCGGGGTATAAAGTGATGAATCCATATGGTATCTAGAAAGGTGACATGGAAAAAAAAGAGCAGCTTTTCCTTCCTCTCTGTAGCTTTTGACATTTTCATATCTTCTGATTGGTTCTACCAGGTGCAGCATCAGGCAGCACAGATCTCCTTCCTGCCCCCAGCCCTTCCACAAATTGGACTGCACCTTTGCTGACTGACAGTGGGCGGGAGAGCGACCTCATCTACCGATTCGACGGACGTCAGGCCGCCAACGTTCCAGATCATGTGGTGCCCCAGAACCTGACAGACCAGTTCACCATAGCAACATGGATGAAGCACGGTCCCAGTCCAGGGCTCAGAGCTGAGAAGGAAACCTTGCTGTGTAGCTCCGACAAGACCGGTGAGGAAATGGTGACACATCACACATGCTCAATAAGATGAAATGAAAAATGAAACCTACTGATGCTTAGGGTACTTTTATTAAAGTTTAAATATTTTAGTCCCAGATTTCCTACCGTCAGATTGCATTAGAAACACACAAAGATCATGGCATGATGAAAAAAGACCAAAGCCTATAATGGCAAATGCTCCTTAAAACTTTAAAGCTTTTTTTCCCTGCTGCATGTTGGAACTGAGCTGGCTGAACTGTGTAATTAAGAGAGCCATCTGCACATTCCACGCTCTCACGATGGTCTCACAAATGGCTTATTAGCTTAGGAAATGTGCAGTGTGATCTTGTAATGCAAAACTGCAGAGAGTAGTTCATGTAAGATCATCACACTCTTCTGAACCATTTTTTCCATCTTTTTGGCTAAAAGATGTGAATGGTGCCAGAAGGCGCAATGCAGGGGCCATTAAAACAAAGCTTTGTACAAAAAAGTTCTCACATATCAAGCCCCATTCCTCTGGCTGAGCCACATAACATTAAGGGTTGGAAATAAAAATGACTCCCCTATTCAATTTTATGGCATTTATATTGATAGGAATGTGTCAAAATGATGATCAAATCATTTCTAAATACATTCCCCAAATTTATGCTAATACCTTGAATATCTTCTCTAGTATTTGCAACAAATTGCAAACAGATTGCAGTAGTCTAGTTAATCAAAATTACACATACAAGCAGCGTTCACTCTGAGAACAGTGCACTGGACTCTCAATCACAATGGTTCTCAACATGGGGTATGGGACCCCCCAGGGGTCCTCAAAGAAGTGCCAGGCGGTCTCCAGAAAAAAGGAGAAGAGTTTATTTTCATATTGGTTCCACAATGACAGAAATCAGGACCATTTGTATAGAGGACTGCAATCATTTTTAGGTTAATTTAAGATTCATTTAATTACAAATTTTATTTTCCATTTTATATATTGAGGTGAAAATGAATGGTGTGAGTGAATACATTTAATAATAAAATACATTTAAAGTACTGTAATTACATGAATAAATACAATGGAAAATCAAAGATATGTTAAAATAATACACAAACAAATACATTTTATTAATTAATATAATGGAAAAATGAAATAAATATGGAAATTTACTGGTATATTTGTTGTATGTACTGGGTCATTATTTAAGGGTCCACTGCTTCCTATTTGATGACTTATAGTTTACTGTTTAACAATTACAACAACTATGAAGTCCCTGAAAAAAGATCAAATTTCCTTCATAAGAAAATGCAGCCATCACATCAGAGGGCATAATCCTGTTGATTAATCTGTTAAGTATATGCTTTTACTCGTGTGCCTGTGTTTTTGTGTGTGTATGTGTGTGTTCTTCCTGTTGCAGAAATGAATCGACACCACTACTCCTTGTATGTTCACAACTGCCGCCTGGTGTTCCTGCTCAGAAGAGATTTCACCCAGGTCGACACTTTCCGACCCGCTGAGTTTCACTGGAAACTGGAGCAGGTGAGGAGTGTGTGTGTGTGTGTGTGTGTGTGTGTGTGTGTGTGTGTGTGTGTGTGTGTGTGTGTGTGTGTGTGTGTGTGTGTGTGTGTGTGTGTGTGTGTGTGTGTGTGTGTGTGTGTGTGTGTGTGTGTGTGTGTGTGTGTGTGTGGGTGTGTGGGTGTGTGGGTGTAGGTGTGTGTGTATACATGCATGAGAGAGAGCTTGTCTGTGTCCTATTTGAGTGCGAGCATACAGTAGAGTGTTTCAGAGTGGTTTTCTTCGGCACACGAAGAGTTTTCATTATTTGTGTATTGAAGGCAGAGACTCTCCATTCCAATTACCAGAGGCCCTCCTTTACTTTCTTCTCCTCATGTGCAGGAGATAAGGGGGTAAAATACTGTTAACCTGCACATGTACACACACATGCACACGTGCACGATTGCCTGTAGACCCAAAGTGGAAAGTCTGTTTTTATATGGGTAATATCTCACCCAGCAGCAGATCTCTATTATCATCTGTCATGCTTTTGGAGAGTGGTTTTACTAATTTGCAGAGAAGCTTAATATTTCAGTACAGCAGGAAGACTTTGAAAGAAAAAAATGCACATAATGAAGCTCATTTTCCCAGAAAGGTGCATTAAACACCATTTAATGTCATTTTCTTCCTGGAGTTATCTGGTAGATATACACAGTGTACTGTACTGTAAATAATCCCTGAATTACTTGAAACACAATGCACGGAAGGCAGCTCCTTCAGCTAAACATAAAGAAGAGGGCATATTTTTGTCACATTTCAAGAGATTACGACACAGGGTCAAATCAGTGGCAGTGGCAGTGGAGATGGCAGGATTAAAGGTCTTGCTCAAGGACACCTCAGCAAGGTTGGATGCTTGAATAAGAATCATCTGGCTGAAGGGCATCTAATGAAGCCAGCTCGCCAGGCAGGGACTGAGCAGAGAAAATCTTACTGTAAAAATTAAAATAAAATCCCCGGAGTCAAAATGATTTTAATGATAATCCAATGAACTATCTTGTAAGGGAATCTCCCATGCCTCCTTTTCCACAGACTCTCCCCAGCTCACTAATGGATAGTAGATGTAAATCTAATCTAATTCCTTACCCTTGGGATACAGCATATATCCACCTCATACTGAAATTATTAGAAAATGCTTCGTAATTAAGGCAAGCTCTCAGGAGTTTTGCTCATTAAGAAGATTATAAGAGATTCCTTACTTCTTGCATGTGTACATCAGCGTGTGCATCTTACTGCAAATGCATTCTCATTTTTGTGTACATGCGAACATCAGAGCGTGGTTCCTTGGTGCTGTCTCTGGTGCCGATGTGTAATTACTAGCCAGAGAGTTGTTTGCCGTAGGTCACAGGGACAACAAAATGTATTTTTCTCATGTGTACCTTCCAACCAGGTAGCTGTTTGTTCTAGGTCAAAGGTAGATTGAAAAGTGTTTTTCTCAGCCCAGCGTTCATTTCTCCTGAGGCCTAGAGAGGTAGGTGTGACAAAGAAAAGGGCAGCCAAATAGCAGACTGTTGAGTTTTCTTAGCAAACAACCTCAAGACACAGATCTATTTCGGTCTCTCTTCTTCTCTGTCTCTTTGTATCTTTTTCTTTCTCCTATTCTCTCCCACACACATGTACAGTACAGATAGCAGAGAGCCCAGTTGCCCTTTTAAATGGATCTTGTAAAGGACTATGAAGGAAGTATACAGCAAATCAAAAAGAATAGATGATGATTTAATACAAAACTTGTGCAGAGATTCTTGTTAAACATAGAAACAGGTCTGAAATGCTGGGCCATATACACAAAGCTGCATAATACTAAGAATAGCTTCTTCTGAGGAAATTCTCGTTTTATTAGGAGGTAAGGCACATTAGAAAAGGAACAGTGTCATATTTACACTGACCATGACATCATATCTGTATCAGAATTAAAAAATATGAACCTGATATATTATACATTTATATATTATAGATACTGTGTATCTTGATGGATGAAGAACAAAGCATAATATTCCTCCTAGGATGGTTTTTATGTTTTATTGTGATCCACAGGAACAAAAAAATGAGCAGAACTGGGTATTAAAATTAAAAAAAACACTAATAAATGCATAAATAACAGGATACTGGTTGTAGTAAATGTTTAAGCTATTGAGTACAAACAAATAAAATAAAAATAATAATACAGAGAGGGAGAGAAAGAGAGAAGAGGGGTCCATCAATCAGCGGACAGAGATTGAAGAGAGTGAAAGAATTTAAAGAGAGAAGTCATTTGTTATAAATTTTATCAGTTAGCTTTCACTAAAAATCTGATCTTCTCCAGCTTTGGTGTCATTGAGCCACTGAGTGCTTGATGGAGCTTAAGGTGACTTCCAGCGAAGAAGGAGATGACGTCTTGCCAGTAAAGAAGTAAAGACTAAAGCATCCTAATGATGAATTTCTAAGAAAATTCTTAGAATTATCACTTTTTTGTTTGTTTTTTCCCTTAAAGTTAAGACTGCATCTTGGTAAATAGAAATAATTCATGAAACACATCATGCCTTGAGAGAGCTCCTAAGGTGGAACCTGTCAGGAGTAGAAAGGAGGACTTTTAAGAGGTTGTGGCTGGTGCTAGGGTGCTAGGGTGCTAGGGCGCTAGGGTGCTAGGGTGGTCGCCTTCCATTCTGGGATTATGAGCTTTCTCCTCCCTAGGATAAGGGATGTCTGGACCCAGTCTGCCTGAGCTGCAGGGGGCTTTTTATAGGGAGGGGATCCCCCAGAACAAACAGGCTTAGGCAGAATGGGATGTCTGATTTAAGGATCAGTGTGATATTCTCATGTATGCCATAACCGGGCAGGACCACAACCTAGGGAAGTTTACCAGTGCTTCCCCCACACCTCCAGCAATCTGGACTGTCCCTTATTTCACTTTGTGTGACCCTGAGAGGGACCTATAAACTCTGTTCATTATTTTAAACTGCACTGATCTTATTCTAAGCTCCTGTGATGTTTTCCTATAGACATTTGTCTGTTCACCATCTGTAAATGAAATATTGAGATCAGTCTCCCAGACTGACTTCAGGCCAGAGCCCTTACTATGAATTCTTCAGCAGCAGGGGGTAGTATTTCAAAGCTTTGTGGTCTGTACCAAATACATTAACTACAAAAGAGAGAACATCAGAACTTGATGGCAATATTGTAGTTGACGTTTGAGATAGAAGATGTCTAATTCCAAAATCGCTGTTGAGGGAGGCCGTACTGTTGTATCAGCGTCGTGAATGATTTCATCATACAAATCTCCCTATCTTTGTCCACCCACTGCTTCCAGAGGAACGTTTTATGTCTGTATTTAATTTGGGATGCAATCAGATACCTGCTGATAAATTGAAGTGGAGATTGAAATTAAGCCTGACTGAAATTCCTTTCCAAATCCATTGCACGTTTGCAAGTATAGGGTGAGTCTGACCTTTTTAGAACAGTGCTCCTGTGATGAAGTGGAGGTGAGGAAGAGCATCACAGAGTGTGCTTTCAATGCAAAACTGGTGGGAGGGTTGGCCTCACCAGTGGGAGAGGTGCCTGAGGCCAAAAGCATAATGGCACTTGCCATTCCATAGAAATCAGTTACACAGCTTATCAAACTGTTTAAAATATTTAAGTGGAATCCTAATTTAAATTTTCTAGACAATTTGAAAATAGTAGCTTTCTGCTGCAAGAAAACTTTCAATATCAGCTTCAAATTGGTTGAATAAAGTTACAATTTTGACCCTTACTCGGTCTGCTGATCTGGGCGGGGGTAGTAACAACACTGCTGGTCTATGTAAAAGGTTTCTCTCTGGTACCAGTTAGGGCAGTATGGGGTTAAATGGAGGCCTTCTGATTTCATCCAATTAACTTTAACCTTACGGATGAGATATCGTGTCAAAAATTTCAAGTAGTGCAATTTCTGGAATTGACTGTTTCGGTTGGATGGCTGTCACCAGGGGTTCCAGGGCCAATGCAAAGAGACCCGGGGAAATTCTTCCATCCTGCTCATCCCATACCTAGCTGAAACCAGGGCCAATTAGTGAACAATTCAGCTTTGGGATGGGTATTCAGGAGTTTTATCCAGGTAGAAAAATGACCAGGGGCTTTACCAGATGCCAGACTTCTAATAACTTCTACATTCTCCTCCACAGTGATTGGTGCATATAATAAATCAGATAGGTTGAAGAGGTTTAGGCTACCCAGGAAGGATCTAATATCTCCACTATTTGCCTGTAATTCACAGGTATATATGTCACAATAAAAACTTTCAAACTCTGCATTAATGCATTTGTCTTCATGAATTGATAACAGACTCTCCCTTGGTCCCTAACCACTTTATATATGTGCAACCATCATCCTCCCTGCTTTGTCCCCACATTTCAACTTTTTCTGTCTGAATAGGGCAAACTCAGCTTTCTTGGCTTGGATGGAGTTAAACTTGTATAAGAGATGGCTGAGAGAGGTTACATTTCAAGGCTGTCCATCCTGGAGGAGGGCTCCCTCCTCCCTCCTGTTACTCTTCCTGAGGATTCTTCACATTTATTTTCTCCCTGTTGATTGGTTTTCTTGAGAGTATTTCCTCGTGTGATATGAGGGTCTAAGGACAGGGGATGTTGTATTGCTGCTGTACAAACTATGAAGCCCCCTGAGGTGAATCTGTGCTATACAAATAATATTTAATTAAATTGAATTGGATTGAAATTAGGGACGACACAGTGGCGCAGGGGTTAGCGCTGTTGCCTCACAGCAAGAAGGTCGCAGGTTCAAGACCTCCTGGGTCTGGGACCTTTCTGTGTGGAGTTTGCATGTTCTCCCCGTGTCTGCGTGTCTGCGTGGGTTTTCACCAGGTACTCCGGTTTCCTCCCACAGTCCAAAAACATGCTGAGGTTAATTGGCGACCCTAAATTGCCCGTAGATGTGAGTGTGTGAGTGAATGGTGTGTGTGCTCCACGATTGGCTGGCGACCATCTTTGGTGTATCCCTGCCTCTCGCCGTAACGCGCTGGGATTGGCTCCAGCAGACCATGTGACCCTAATGAGGAATAAGCAGGTATAGAAAATGACTGACTGAATTGAAATTAATTGAATTGACAGGACATCTGGCCATGTTTGTTTGTTTTCTTCAATCTCCATTGATGGGGCTGTTGGTGAACTGTTTTCTTCAAAGAGGGTAATCTGGGCTCTTATTATTAAAGGGGATGACTCTGATCATCACATGGGCATGATCTGAGACATGAATACTTCCAGTATTTCAGGACATTGTGGAGGATACAATGGAGTCAGAAATAAAGAAGTAGTCTATCCTGGAGAGAATGCTGTGAGGTGGAGGGATTATGCAGAGGTCATATATCTACAAGGCCCAGACCCTTGCACATATATTTAGCACATTCTCTGATTTACAGATATTAAGGGCTATTGGTCCAGAACAGGATCCCACACCTGATTGAAATCTCCACCCATGACCACTGGGTCTCTTCCCTTCTCACTCAGTTGGCAATCCAACCGTCCAAAAAGGATTCCTCTATATTGGAAGCATAGGAATTTGCTATAATTACAGTATGAACCAGTATGATCTCAGCTAATACCACTAAGATCCTTCCTAAGTCATCTCTTGTCTCTTCACAGATTTGTGTTATTCAAGATAGCGACTCCTCTGCTACAGCTAGATCCATATGCTGCAGACACATATCCCACCCACCCAGTACTAAGCCTTCATGTCTTTGGGTCTATTCAGTGTGATTTCTGGAGGAACCTCACATCACAGTGTTTTGACTTAAGATATGCCAACACTTTATTTCTTATAATTCCTGTAATATCATTGACATTCAGGCTCACATAGCACAATCCCTCACTGTCTTTTATGTCAACAGCTGCCACAATCAAATAAAACAGAATATAACAAAACAGATCTGACATTCAAAAAAAAGACAGAACAGCAATAGATATCAAAAAGTTCCACTGTGTTGAGCTCTAAACACAAATGCTGTGGTTTCTAGAAATAAGCAACACTTAACCATTTAGAGCGGGGATGTCAAACATGTGGCTCGGAGACCATAACTGGCCCTGTAAAGGGTCCAATCCAGCCCACTGGTTGACTGCAATAGAGCAGTTCCTATTTCTTCACAGAAATGGATCAATGAAAAGTTTTCAGGGGTCAAGGGATAAAATATTTACAATTTTGATTAATAAATAATTTGTAAGGCAGGAGGTAACTTCACCAGCTACTTAAAACACTGTTCAGTTAGTAAATGTTTTGAATGGAAATGCAACAATAGACTGACTGAACATGGAAAAAATTAGACTATTGTTGCACTTTTTTTTCCTTATGTCTTCTCTACCCGACAGTAAAGGTAAAAACTTTTAAAAAGACTTTGTTATTCTCA
This sequence comes from Lepturacanthus savala, assembly GCA_030544235.1. NCBI lineage: Eukaryota > Metazoa > Chordata > Actinopteri > Scombriformes > Trichiuridae > Lepturacanthus > Lepturacanthus savala. Next base: position 25,650,498 of record CM060461.1, read on the forward strand.
CATAGCCTCCTATAACCTCATGAATCTGTATTATACAGTGCACTTTATCATTAACCTGCCTTATATAGTGTACGTCTACTTACAGTTTCTTGCAATTTTTTCAAGTTGTTCAATCAACTCTTGGATATAAATGTAGGTGGAAAGAAATTAGAGTGAAAAGTTATTTCAAAGAATTTATTGCAGCTGGAGTGCATTACTGACAAAACACTACTACCTCTTTGTACAATTGATTTTGGCTGTTGTTGAATCTCACCAGAAGAACGTTGAGTCTAGAAAGAAATCGCTGTTCTTTGAATATAAAGAACTGACATCAAAATCTGATGCCCTGAAGCAACACTTGGTATTTTATGTCAGAGAGAGGTGAGCAGAACAGCTGCAGCCCCCTACACATACAATATTCTGCTTGGATTGTGTTGCAGATGACATTAGATATAGTTGACTGGACAAGTCCAGTACATCTTTTTCTTAAATTGCTCTTGTGTGTTAAATTGATGACTGCCAGTGAATTATTTCTCAATGGTAGTTTATTATAAAATCAATTTGATTTATCTTTTACCCGCTTTTATATGCATATGGCTTTTTAATGGTAAATATAATACAATACCTGTAGGTACAAACAAGCTTTGAAAATATTGAAAAGTAAATCTGCTTTTTTTAGACTGCATTTAAATGAGCAAGTGTCTCTGTATTTCCTCCTGGAAATACAGAGACACTTATTGGACCAGTGCTATTGTTAATGTTATTAGTTATACCTGTGCTTTACAAGTAACACTTTATAATAACCATCATTAATAAAAGGTAAATTAATGGTTAAATCACTTTAGTTGAGTAGTAGTATAATAACAATGCAATGCTTGTAGGAAGTATATACATTTTTAAATTTAAGAAATGGCACAATAGAGCTTTGAATTGTAATGAAAGTGCTGGGAAGCAACATGAGGAGGAGCATCGTGATCCAGAGATTTACACTATAACGAAAGTGCTGATGCAGGTTAACGCTGTGATGAATAAGTCTATGGAATTTTAACTATTCATGATAATAATGATGAAGCAGGTCTAATGTTACTAATGATAGAAGAGTTGACGAAGGACTGTAGTGGAAGTAAGAAAGGGGGGGAGAAAGCGAAGAGGAGCCTATGGGGTGTCACAGCTGTTTCTTACTGTCCTTGTTTCTCCAGCACTTAGAAAGGACACTCAATGGCTTTCGCGGCACCTCTATTTAGCTCTATTGATTTTGCAATTCCCACCCCAAGAGAGGAGACACAGAGAGGGATGAAAGAAAGCTGGCAGTGAGAGAAAGAGGCTTCCATTTTCCATGTCGATCGAACACCGTGAAGGAATGTCGCGTTTGACAGAAACCTTTGCGCACCCGTCCACCAGCACTAACTTATTTGTGAGCGTATACATGAACACAACCATGCATCCACACACACACAAACACACACACACACACAGGATGCCTATTTCTATCCTTCTCTTTCAGATGTAGTAATGGACTCACAGGATGGATCGCTCCTCTCTTTTTGCACATTATTCATTCTCCCCGAGTCCAAAAAGGATATTCACTCACAGTCAAAAAGTGCCACACAAATAAAGATTCACTACTCTACTGTCCTGTTAGCGAAAGATGATGCTGATGTGTCAAACCTACACACACATTTACCAATATAGGATAAAGAAAAAGGTATTTGTTCCTCTGTCTTGGTCTTTTTATCCCCAAGGTTCACGTTTTTAAAGGATTTCTAAGTTTGCTCAGCTTAGTAGAATAAGGAAGAAGTGCGTGTGATGTGGCATTGATTTAAACCCTTACAAATTAGGTGTTATTTGCACTCAGCAGGGTCCTGTATGGATAGAGAAAGAAAAAATCCATTTCAACAGGGGGCAGAGAGGTGAAACAAATATACAGCATTTTTCACAGCTGAGGCCTGAGATTTGGAAGAGATTAGTGGAGAGCCAGAGATTTATTTGTGTGGGTAGCTGTTTCACATAAGTCCAAGATAACTGTTCAATTGACTGTGTGTTGTCTGATCACATGTTGTGAATCACAGATAAACTCTACAATTTCTTGAGCAGCTGCAAACCTCCTGCTATTCATCATTTATGTCTCAGTTCGATTATACTGACTGAATGTTGTGGATAGCGTGAAATTATCCTCATTGCTTGTCTATTCAGCATCTACTATTATGTGTCTTATCTGGCTGTGATTACCATGCTTGTTGGGGCCTGAGTAGTCTGTGCCGGGTTGATTAGACCTTCCCTTGTTTCTCAGGAGATTAATTGGCCGGTGTCGGTGGTTTAGTGTGTGAGAGTCGGTGCTGCTTCTCTTTGTGTTTGCAGCAGATATCAGGTCAGATTGATTTAGTTCCACCATAAACACGAGAGCCTTACTGATAAATGTTTCCGGTCACATTGTATTTCCTAATTTGATTCTTAACATGATTAGAATTAGCAGTATAGATTTAAACCAAAAAAGCAAGAATGAGAGTGGAAGATGTTTTTTATTTACCACTTGAAACAAGTAAAAAAAGAACATAATTGTTCTTTTTTATGTCTCATAGTCCTTGAAGTGTTTCATTCTGCGTTTATATTGCTATCACTCAGCATCATGTGTTTTCCAGCTTCACTATGTCGACCTTCACTTTCCGGTGTCAATATTGTCAGGTTGGATTATTCTAATTTTGCAAGTCATCCTACTGCAAAGATTCAAAATGCAGCACGTCTTTATTGAAGTGTAAATAAGCGCGAGCTGCCAATGATGAAACAGCCGTTTTTCATTTATTTTGTTTGAGAGCAAAACAGAGACAATATTGAGCACGGTCTCTAGCGCATACATCTCGGTGTGTGTGTTTATCTTATTTCTAGCTTCTACTTTTCAAATGACCTCATTTGAGAGCTCAGATGTACTTTGTTTCCTTTGGGCGCTTCCTTTGTTACTCCTACGTAGAGATGCTGCATTTCACTAAATGTAAATGTCTTTGCAGTGTGTGTGTGCGTGTGTGTGTTTGTGCATGTGCTGAGACTACAGAGTGATGGATGTGACTGGTGAGGCTCTTATTTCCACTATTTGCTACTTATAGAGCACTCAGCAGACATGCTGAGTGCTATTAGCACTCTATAAGCACCACACTCAGCATACTAATATTGACAGTTTGTTTCCGTCTTCCTATCATCTCCCTATCGCTCTTTCTCACTGCTTTTTACATTCTGCTCTAACACCTGATTTTACTTAAGGCACAAAAGGTCCTTCACCTTAATGTTTCAATCAAGCTGCAATTGAGATTAAAAGGTGCAATTTAGATTATTCATAGTTATATGGGTATAATAAGAACCAGGAAAGTTACAGAAGACAGGCAGACAAAGAGATTTCAGAAGTCCTGCAGCAAAATGAATGTTAAAGCAGACCTTTCACTTGATGTTTGGCATTGATCTTAGTCATTTGTATAGACCACACATCTGTCTTCGCTTTCAGTTTTATGATTGAAATGAATCGGTTACTTTAAGCAGAAATATGTGCCACCAGAAACTGAATTTCAATCACATATTTGAATCACTTCATTGAAACCCTGAATCTGAATAGTATAATTTGAAAAAGGAATTTATTAGTTTGGAACTGGAATCTAATACAATTTGAAATTTTACTCTTTATATATCCTTGTGTTCAGTTCTCACAATTCAAATTCAGATCTCAAAATTCAATTTCAATTTACTGAGACAAACATCCAGGTAGTTTAAGGATGAATGAAGCTCAATCGAGTCCTGTGCATCTGATAGAGTTATATGAAAAGTTGAAATTTAAAATTGTATTAGATTCCAGTACATTACATACATACATCATACATCCAGTACATACATTCGATTTCAAGTTTATACTATTCATATTCAGTTTTTCAATGCAATGATTCAAATTTAAAAAATACAATTTCATTCATGTGATTCAGATTCAGTTTTTGCCCATAAAGATCTTGCAGATACACTTTGGCACATTAATCCTGTAAAATATGACTGATGGTCTCAACATTTAGATCACTGTGTTCAACTTATCTATTGTGAGTGATACTTTCTTTTCAACTAGTAGGAGACTTAAAACCATTTCCTTTCTGGCTTTCTGTCACTCTCTCTTTCACTGCATTTTTGTTCTTTCATTACCTTTTGTTCTTCTCTTCCACCACACTGAAATATAATAGGCTGGCATCAATAATGCAGTACCATAACAGTGGCAGAGTAGAAGAGAAGAGAGAAACGTGTACAGGAACAGAGGAGATGAAAGGGGAAAGGAAAGAGGTAGAAGTTAGGAGGGAGTGATGAGGTGGAGGTGGGATAGCTGCAGAATGACTGAGAGAAGTAGTTCAGACAAAAAAACAGAGGACAGAGGAGGAATATGGGTGGAACAGTACCTAAAGGTGACACTTCATATTTACTGATATTAATCTTGAGTATGATAAATTCATAAAAATGATAAAACAATGGAGTGCTTTGGAAAGGACACTGTCAAAACAATAAATTCATGTCCTAGTCAGTGTCATTGTGTGTCATTGTATCAGTCATTTTCATCAGCAGGGAGGATCTTGGCCAGTGCTTCATTGTTTGTGCCATTAGTCACAAAAAACAGACCATTATATGATTAGCATCCACTTAATAAAATATCCCCTTCACCAAACAGCTTGAGTGAATGAGAATACTATTAAGAATATTATTATTATTCTGTTTTTGTCAGCAGATTTGAAATGCCACAGTAGTATCTGTGAATGCAGGGCTGTTTGATTACTTTTTCTCTAGGCCAGTGTGGTTTATTACCTAATTCATATAACCTAGCCCAGGCAAAAAAAAAGACCAATGTTAGAAGCTGGTCTAATGTAGAGCAGGCAGCATCAAATTGTTTTGATCCCTTCGGTGACAACCTAAATTCAACCTCCAGGCTGTTTAATATTTTTTAGGTCCAACTAGCTGTAAAGATTTTCCTTCTTTTGTGCCAATGTATAAGACATAATGGCTCCTCATAAAATCTGCCATGACAGATTTCTACATGATAAACGTGTTTATATCTGGTGTTTTATTCTCAGCAATAAAAAACTCAGATTGCATGGTAATATACTCAACAAAGGGAATCTGATCTGTACGGGTTTAGTCAACAGCAACTGCAGGTTGACTCATCTGAAAGAAGCAAGATTTTTTACAGTTATAGAGAAATGAAGTGTCTGAATACCAACTGAGCAGATCTGTTGTAAAAAGGAAGTCATTTATCCTAGAGATAACCTGATGGAACATATTGTATGTTTTAATACAAACAGAGAACTCTCCATTCTTTCAGCATTGATCTGGAAAGTGACATTTCACTTTTAGGGTTAGTAACAAACTGCACTGGCAAAAGAACTTTGAGCATTTTTCACTTGAAATATGGAATTATACAATGTCACCCAACTCTGTGCAGGAAAACACTTTTTGTCACCATAGGAAAAGCACATATCATAAATTACCTAATAATATATGTTTATTTGTTTCAATCTGTTAACAGAACAGGCATTTATTTGAGACCAAGGAGGCAATTTGGGACACATGATTAATTCCTTCCAGACAAAAGCCTTGCTCAGCAAATCTATGGTAAAAAGGAAAAATATGGTAATTCATTCAAATTCTTTTATTAAACCAGCATTTTACTACCGTATGACTTAGATTTTTCAAAAGTAAGATTATAGTACTGTAGTTAAACGTCTCAAAGCTGCTTCCAGAGTTTTCCTCTGCATATTTTATGACAAAAGTTTTAATTTCATGTCTTACTTCTTATTTTTTTTACTGCACCGGAGCCATGGAGATGGACAAATAATCAATATTACCAGAGAGGGTGTTGTTTCATTTGAGCTCCACAGTGATACGGGCAGGACTGAGGCCCCTGCTAAAAAAAAAACGTTGCAGCGTCACATCTTATGGTCACATCCTCTTCTTTGATTTTTTTTTTTAATACATTAGACTCAGCATTTATTTAAAACCAGTGTTATTTATCAAAATTCACCTGCATCCAGTGTTTAAAGAAGACTCTGCGGTTAATTGAAACTTGGCTATTATTAGATAATTTATGGTGGCTATAAGTCACATAATGAATAATGACTGAATTCCTTTAGTAGCTGCTTCAGTTTCAGGGTCCTGGTGTTGTGAATGCTGGGTAACTATTACAGAACAGAAGGGAGGCATCATTAATGTCATTAGTAACATGAATCAGAGTAGGAGTGACTTATTCCTATTTTGACTAATGATAAAAGGTCTGCTGTGAAAAAAAGTTAATGACAAAGATGTAAATTGTCCTTGAGAGATGCAATAAAACTACGATGTCATTGAGGGGGAGGCTGGGAACGCCCACACAGTCCTGTGAAGCAGGCTAATCATACAAAGTAATTGAAAGCAGCTGTGAGGGTATATGATGAGGTGGATTCCTGAAAGAAACGTCTGACATTTCCTGATGTTTGGTGACATGATTGCTGTACTATCTATGTGGAATAATATCAAGAACATTTATGAGAGAAGAAAAAACTTGTGAAGCACATTTCTCTGTGCAGGTAATAGTAATTCAGAAGGGGTCATCACACCAAAGAATGTGTTCTGTGAATCCTGTCAATCTTAAAATGTCCTTGCTTGGTCTCCAGATCCAGAGTGTTTATCAAGCAGGAATTGAAAAACTTGACTTCTCGCCCTCCCCCCTGTACCTTCTTTATGTCCAATTTCTCGCATGGTGTCCCAGCATCTTCTGTTTCTGCTGCGCTCAGCTTGTTTGGTTGAAGTTCAAGTCATTGTCCAAGTTCAGTGATGCTGCCTCGCTAGGTGGCCGATTGCTCTTCGCCCGTTTGGCACCTTCTTAAACCCAGCTGTTCATCCTGTCAAGAGGGTTTTGTAGTTCGGTGGACGCTTGCAAGGAAAATCTCCAAAGTTGTAATGCTTTTGCTGTTTTCTACATTTCTGTTCAAGTGAGCCTTGTTGACCTTTTCAGCTCTGGAGCAACTTCAGCTATTTCTTTCTTAGTTTGTCAAATAAAAACTTTTTCGTCCATCACAAAATGTAGTCGACTTTGGGAGTCAGAGCTAAAATGGTCCTCTTACTGTGAGTGCCTGATATGACCCCCTAGAGAGCACAGTGGTGGAGTAACAAAAACATCACCCAAGTTTGAATGAAAGTCCAAATTGCTGCAAAAGAGTTGTATTTTAGACTTTATTCAGACTACAGCTGCTTTTTCTTAGTGTCTTCCTCTGGCTCTGTTTGTTTATGCCTGTCTCATTGTCTCTGTCTCTCTCGGGATCAGGTTCTTTCTAAGCCGGCCCGTAACCTGCTCGGGGAGCAGCTCATTACAGAGATTCAGCGTCGTTCTCTTGTTGCACTGTTACAGAGGAGAAATACTCTCCAGTTCTTACCAACTAATGTGCTTTCAGACAAGCGACGTGTATACAAACATGCTTCAGCAGCATAAAAAGTGCTTAGAAAACAATTGAGATAATAGTTAAAGGAAATCCAAGATTTACAGTAAATAGGAAAAGTCTGAAGTTTTGTTGACCCACTGCTGCTATAATTATCATTATTATTCATACTGCTGTTTAACCCTTCTGTTGTCCTCAGGATTAGGAGAAGGAAGGAAGGAAGGGTGACGGGAGAAAGAAGGAAGGAAAGAAAGAAGAGAGGAAGGGAAGGGGAAGGAAGGAAGGAAGGAAATGGTAAATGGGCAGCATTTGTATCGTGCCTTTTTAGTCTTTTCAACCACTCAAAGTGCTTTACATTTTGGGAGGGAGGGAGGGAGGAAGGAAGGGAGGGAGGGAGGGAGGGAGGGAGGGAGGGAGGGAGGGAGGGAGGGAGGGAGGGAAGGGAGGGAAGGAAGGAAGGAAGGAAGGAAGGAAGGAAGGAAGGAAGGAAGGAAGGAAGGAAGGAAGGAAGGAAGGAAGGAAGGAAGGAAGGAAGGAAGGAAGGAAGGAAGGAAGGAAGGAAGGAAGAGGAGGGAGAAAGAAGAAAGGGAGGAAACATATGAGGAAGGAAGGGAGGCATGGAGGAAGGGAGGAAATGAGGAGAGAGGAAGAAGGAAGGGAGAAAGGAATGAAGGGAGTGAGGAAATGATTAAGAAAGGAAGGAATGGTGGAGGAAAGAAGGGAGGAAATAAGAAGGAAGGAAGGAAGGAAGGAAGGAAGGAAGGAAGGAAGGAAGGAAGGAAGGAAGGAAGGAAGGAAGGAAGGAAGGAAGGAAGGAAGGAAGGAAGGAAGGAAGGAAGGAAGGAAGGAAGGAAGGAAGGAAGGAAGGAAGGAAGGAAGGAAGGAAGGAAGAAGGAAATTGTTCCTCGGTTCTTACACACCATGCATTCATTTCTAACCAAGCATATAGACACAGGAGACATTATCTGCTGCTCTCCTCTAATTCTGCAATTCCATCCGTCATTACACTCAGACGCAGAGAGCAAAAATAAGTGCACAAGATAAGAGATTATGGGAGAAACAATTAACTTCAGAGAGAAATAATGCCACTCAGTTTGCTGCCTGAATTTAATGAAATTTGTATTTTTTTCTTTCTTTTTTTTCTACTTTTGTGGATGTTTTAAGTTTTCATTTGTAACATTAATATTTCCCTGAAAACTGTGCAATCATAAACAAATATTTAATAAAGAAGACCTCTATTGTTAGTTCCACAGTGATGGAGTTGGAGAAGTCAGTAAAAGTAAAGTGGATAAATGGGGTTGGATGAAGTGACAGAAAGAGGGCAAGTGTGAGTGACATAATGTTGAGGAATATATTTTTATTCCACTGTTAGACGTCTGTTTGTTTGTTTTTTCTTTAAACGGATCATTTATTGTGCAGCTGTTGAACAAAACATTAAACAGCATAATCACTGCTTTGGTTTATGCAGTATAGCGGAGACAGTCACCTACACGTAATTGTAGAGACCAACTTAACCAGCAACTTTGCACTCACCTCCACAGGCAGTCAGGCAATCAGCTGCTAAATGGTGATTTATTCTGCCTGTCTAGTCACGTACGTCCAAATCCTGAACGGGAGCGGAGGAAAACGAAAACATGCTGTGATTATATTTCAATCTACTTTCATAAAGACAAAAAAACAGATCAAATTCTACTTTAACTTCATTTGCATAGTTTTTTATTATTCTGTAATTATTTTACAAATTCTTCTTATTCAAATTCAACCAAGACTGCAGCAAAATGACTTTTACATAAATTGCTTTCACGGGGAAAAATGGGTTTTGCTGCACCAAAGTGTTATAGCGACGACCGAATCAAACCATCATAGTTTGAATTGTGTGGTGCAGGTGAACATGATGTCGTCACAATGAAAAACGGATCCATACAGGAAAATAAGCAGGCAGTGACATCCCAGCATCTGCAGGGAGATGTGATACTGTGAGAAAAGAGTCCTGTGGGATATTCTGTCTCCTCACATTCATGGTATGTGGCACTCTCAGCTCTAAATGGAACATCCCTGGAGATTCCTGTTTGCCCTTACACAGGTCCAATTAGTTCACATCACAGCTTGAAAAAAACACCAGTGGTTGTATCGTCTCTGAATGCGGCCACTGAGCCTTAGAAAGAAATCTAACCGAAGAAAATATATCTGTATGCTTTCCTGCTGTTTCGGTTTCTTTGTGCATCTCAAATATGCAGATATTTTCCTCTTCGGTGAAAATGAGAAAAGTTTAACTCTTAATTCTGCCAAATCCTTCACATAAGACTGATAACAGAAAAACAAATGCCACAGCCAAGAGGGGATTTTGTTAGCCTCATAGCATGATTTTTTGGCCAAATTGGGATATTTGCATAACTCTACTCTCCTGCCACTGCGGCATCATCCTGTCATTCTGCCGATGTCATTGGCCAATCACAACACATATTAGAGTCCAAAAACACTATCTGCCTAAGTCATTCATTTGACTTTGGCAGATACGATACAAAATGGCAGTGAGATAGAAGCTGCTATATTTCTTCTGTTTTCTAGGCCTGAATAAAAAGGTTCAATTAAAAAGATTCTGAAACAGTGTATTTAAACTTAAAATGACATTTTTTCTTTAAGGTAGTTATTAATTCACAATTATGTAAGACAATTTTTGCATATCTGTTCACACATCTGGTTGAATGTACTGTTAAAATATCAATAAAAATAGAAATAAATATAAAAAAGTACCTATGTGATTTCTAAAAATTGTGTTTTCTTGTTTTCCAAATACATTGAAATATGATATATTATATATAATATTTAGGTGCACTATTTATCTTAAATAGGAATAAGTATAACATTTGAAATACTTAACAGAATATGACATCCCAATCTTAAATCCTATCTATTCCTTTCCTGTGTTTCCTGTTCAGTAAAGAGTAATAACAGGCCTACTCATTTAACATTGTTTTTTTTTACTTTATTTTCTAAATTTTCATTATATTTTTAATACTAATGACATCAAAACTACATACAAATAATATTAATAACACAAATGGAAGTAGTGAACAAGAAATTGTTGAACAGAACAATATTTCATGTTTTAGATTCCTCAAAGTAGCTGCTGTTTGCCTTGATGAAATCTGAACAGTGGAGTTCCCACTTGTGCTTTTCCTTCACTCTGCAGCTCATCCCTTTCCTAAAGTAGCAAACATGTACAGTAATAATAACATATTCCAGGTAGGAAATAAGTGTTAGTGTTTGTCAGTGGGGTAGAGGGGCAGGGGCAGAGAACAGGATGTGTTTTTACGTGTTCTCCATATAATCAAAGAATGTTTGCTGTGCTTGATAAAACTTTCATGGTGCACGAGTCCTCATCAGCCGTGTTTGTCACTCATCATATGCCTTTAATGAGCAGCTCATTAGCTGGAAACCTCATTAACTATCTGGCGACAGGGAGAAAATGATGAAGAGATGACGAGAGAAATTTGTCGTGTCCCTGTCATTGAAAGACAGGGAACGTTCAAGGATGCACTCATGGTTTTCGGCTGCATGATTGGAGTAAACATCCTCTTCAAAACAGCATCCCTATAAACATAATCCTCCATGGAAAATGCTCCTAACCCAAATAAGACCCCCCCAAAAAAGGCATGTAGTTACCACAGTAATGTATTTTTAAAGCTGCCCTATTTTATGTGCAGCCCAAGATTGTTTTTTTTATTTTATTTATTTGAATATATAAAACATGGACACAGAGCAAAGAGAAGTGCAACTTCGTGAATGAGTCATGATGTCCGTTCTCTTCCCTTCTGCAGATCTGTGATAAGGAGTGGCATTATTATGTGATCAACGTGGAATTTCCTGCAGTGACACTATTTGTGGATGGTGTGACCTATGAACCCTACTTGGTGACGGATGACTGGCCGATCCACGCCTCAAAGATTGATACACAGCTGACTGTGGGTGCCTGCTGGCAAGGTCAGTGTGAGAAGTGTGTGTGTATGTGTGTGTGTGTGTGTGTGTCTGTGTCTGTCTGTCTGTCTAACCAACAATATATACGGTAGCTTTACCTTATGTAGGCATAACAAAAAAGCTGAAATCAGTCAGGAACAAGATGCTACTATGCTATTTTGTGATTGGGCTTGTGTAATATATTAGGGTGTTATTACATGCTAATTAACTTTTTTTTCTATGCAGCAGCCTTTTCAACTCATTGCGTTCATTCACTCCACATAACATTGTAAAATTAGGTTTTTCTAGGGCTGCTTAAAAAAAAGCAGCTCCATTCTGCAATACTCAATTTAAACAGAAGTGAGAACAGGTGTTGCCATTAATTCATTGTATTGTGTAATGAAATGCAACACAACAGGTTTATAATGCTTTTTTCCCTCCAAAAGATCAATACACAAATTCTCTGTGCAAAAAACGCATTTTTTAATATTCTAAAGGGAACAGCCTGGAAAATGACGATGACACATGGTGAACATAGACATACTGCATCAACAGCAGCCAAACGATGTTGAACAATATATTTGAAGCGCAAACAAAACGAGGCAAAGCAAGAGACTTATTGTTAGGATGAATAAAGAGATTAAGATTTATGCCAAGGGGCTGCGGGTATTTCTTCTTTGAAATGGAGAAGCATGAGCAGAGCGGGTATCAAACAGGAAATTCCGCAAGTCGGTTCCAGCTGAGGGGAAACGAGAGGGAGAAGTGATCACATAGTGATGAATGAGAGCTCCCCTGCTGCTTTGTTTATGACTTAAATAATTATTTTTTAAAAAGTGCAGATAGAGACGGCAGTGATCCGTTCTGCAGCTCGCTTAAATCACGCTCAGTAACACAACACCAGTATCATCCATAGCTTCAGTTCTGATGCATTTTGGTTGGTGTTTAAATTTCTTTTCATCCTGTGCCTGATTGCAATTTTCCTTTCGTCGTCATCATTTTCTTCCTTGCTTCACACAGCCCTCTCTTGCTGCCTCTCTCCATGAATCTCTGATTGTGAGAGAAAGCCCTGAAGGAAGGATTAGCTAGAGTGAATGGAGGACAACTTTGCCAGCTATTACATCCCAATGAAGCCGCTTTAAGCTTCACTAAGCCGCAACTGATAACTTTGCAGGCCATTAGTGAGCAAGATTGCCTTTCAGAGTCTTTCGCCATCCTCTCTTCCACACAATCAACAACATAATGATGAGACATGTGGCATGAAAAACATTCAGACTGTACTTTCACTGCCCTGAAAGCAAAAAAAAAAAAAAAACGAAGACACGTGTCGCCAAACAAGGTTAACGAGAAAATGGTTTAGTTTGCTTTTTAAAGCTAGTATTTTGCAGCAATAGGCTGCTAATGTGTTTGGATCAGAAGTGTGTGTTTTCTATCTCATTTCTTGTACAACAGGAAAGTGGGTGTGAAATTTTAAAGCAACACCCACAGTATGCTTAATCAAAGAAGCAAATGTAGACATGAAGAAAAGGCGCCCGGGTAATTTTATGTAGGCAATGATTGAAAGAATGAATCAATATACATCATCAGCATATTTACATGCTTCTAAAGCATTGTGATATGAGGAAGGAGCAGTCACATTTAATATCCTTTTGAATTGTGACAAGCATATACAGTAATTGTTTGTGTGTTAAAGGTAATCTATTATTATAAGGAAAAGCCCAGGTGTAGCTAACAAGATTAATTATGGCTCTGTTCCATTTAGGTGTTCCAGTAAGCGCACCACTTAGCCAGCATGCACAAAGTAAAGGCCAAGGAACTGGAACATTTTAGTGGAATTATCAATTGTTACAATTATTAATGCAATTGGCACCTGTATATGGTGAGTCATAATAAAGGTTATGGAAGAAAACAAGCTTGAACGAGGTCCAGTTGTAGGAGCGAACAAGTCCTTGGAAAAACCTCAAAACCTTTAAAATACTGAAATCATACAGATGTATTGACTCACTGACACTGTGCTGGTGTGTGTGCGTGTGTGTGCGTGTGTGTGTGTGTGTGTGTGTGTGTGTGTGTGTGTGTGTGTGTGTGTGTGTGTGTGTGTGTGTGTGTGTGTGTGTGCGCGTGTGTGCGTGTGTGTGCATGTTTGCAAGTAAGAAAATTGCCAGGTGAGCTGCTGGGCTGCGCTGACTGAGAACCACAATGAAAAAGGAAAAGCATCTGTATTTTCAGTCTGTCTGACTGACTGCAGCCTTTAGGCAAAGAATTAGACTGAAACAACATATTTCCTCTCTTTTTTTTTACAGCATGCAGTGCATTTTTTCTCATTGCATCAACTCAAAATAATGAAATCAACATGTTTTAATTCAATGAGGAGCTGTTCTGTCTACATATGAAGCACTGGTTTTACCGATTTACTGCACGAAAGAAAGAAATGGTTTAGAAAAGGTCATATGTAAATTCGCAATATGTAAATGTTCCACATAAATGTTTATGCAAGATCCACATAAATGTTTATGCAAGATCCACATAAATGTTTATGCAAGATCCACTGTGCAACATTTGACTGGTCCTATTCCTCTTGTTCTTTGCTTTTTTATTCATTCGTTTCTTTTATGGATCTATAAAAACACATACTGTCTAGACACAGACACTTACTCATTAAAACACAGAAGATCTTGCCTTGATGAAACAAATTTGCAAAACGGATGACAAATGATAATTAATATTTCTACATTTGCAGAGAGAAAGGGAAATGAAGATCAGATTAGGGAAATGACTCACTCTGCCTCTACATCCAACGTCACAAAAACACAGTGCTCAGTGTCTTTTCCTAATGCCTTGTGGGTTTGCATTTTTCTTACATCGAACATCAGGTGGTGCTTGAGTAAAATGCAGTCATGTCATTCTAGTGCTCAGTTACTGACACAGCTCATCAATATTCTACTTTTCTCCATTGTCTTACTTTTCTCTGGATGTTATATTGTCTTCATAAAGTAAAATTTAAATTGAAAATACTTCAAGTTATGGACAATTTGAACTCTTGCAGGAGAGATAATGAAATGGGGATGGAAAAAGCAAAAAAAAAAAAGAGAATTCTGACCATTTGTTGCATTTGTATATTTGTATACACTGAGCTAAGCTGCATACAGACACAGATAAACACATACACAACAATCAAAAAGTGTCATGAAGATAAGGAGCACTAAGAGAGCAGAAATCACTGCCACCCAGCTTGTGGTTGGATGAGTGTGGGTCAACTTCCAAGTTGGTTCTGTCACTGCCTGGAGAACAGGGTCTGCATAAACTTAAATGACAAACTGGGCTGGTGTTTTAATTAAAAAGAAAACCTCCCTATTCCCCGCTACATATCAGGTTAATATGAATATATGAAAACTAATACTTTGCATGCAACCTCACTTTTTGTAAAATGTGGAGGAAACTGTGCTGAAGGCGGTTGTTTAGTGTCTGTGACAGTACCTTCTCAGTAGAAGCCTGCAGCCCGGCTGGTAGCTGCTGTTCCGAATAATATCAGTTAATAAAATACATCCTAGCATTCCATTACATTTTAAATATGCATGCGAAAAGAGTCTATCTAAAGAACATCAATGTAAATGTGTAACTTCGAGAAGAAGGCAATATTCCACAAGCTCACTTTAAGCCACAGTGCAGATGTACAGCATATATTAAATTCTGCTACATAAAGTAGTAGGAGTTGCATGATGTTGCATTAACCTGTAAGCCACCCTGCACTAGAATTTCTCAAAATGTACAAGCCATAGCTGACCTGAGGTACTCGCTCTGAAACTAATTTGTCTAAAATGGAATTGATCTATTTGACTTGGTGGAAATTACACACTTCATCAGAATTTGAGAAGTTGCACTGACCCATTGGGAACATCAGTCAGTCACTCAGGACCAAGAAAACCCCTTAAGGAGATGTCATCCCTTGACCAAATTTGTGAAGGCCCCACAGACTGCGGTGCTCTGATACCTTAAACACTCACACGGTGTCAGGGCGCTGCCTTGCACTAGAAGATCCATTTATTTTGTATGAAAGGACATATTTCCTGCTCGCTGTGACAGTTGTGGAGCATTTCAGGTCAAGCACACATTACATCTGTCAAACTCATGCATCAAACTCCTTGTGTGAACCTGACAAGAAGTGTCAAAATAACATCTATTCTTATTTTTCTGTCTTCAACAATATCACACACTTGTTGCCACCTGCTGCTCCCACAACATATATAAAGTCACACACATTTAATTAGAGCATTCTGTGAATTGTAACAGTGTTTTCTTTTTATTTAGTTGTTTGTTGTCACCTATCTCTTCTAGCATTTACATTTATTTCCTAAAATATGTCAATGCAAACTAAAAGCTGTAGCTGTCTACATATAAATGTACATTAAGAAGTAAAAATAAAATCCAATTCCAGTGTCAAGTCAATTCAAAAACATCTATTTTTTGTCAGGATTGTTTCTCATGCTTCTTTTCTTACCTCCGCTGTAGACTTGGGGGAAAACAACCACTAAATTCTTCATCGCTTGCTACAGTATTAGGGCTTGTTAACTTTTTCTGAAACAGAGTCACAAAAGAATTCAGAAAACTGTTGTTTTTCCCCCGGAAACATGCATAATACATGATGTTGCCAATCTGTTTTGATCCAATTGTCCTTTTTTTTTTTGCGATTCTTTTCCTCAGTTTCCACTCCTGTCTTTAACCTTCTCTTATCTCACTTCTCCACTTTCTCCTGCATGTGTTTCTTCTTCTCTCTCTTCCCTCGTTCCCATTAGGTGGTGAGGTAGCGACCCCGAGGTTCACCCAGTATTTCCACGGCAGCCTGTCGGGTCTGACGATCCGACCGGGTCGCATTGAAACCCAGAAGGTTATCTCCTGTTTGCAGGCCTGCAAAGAAGGTCTTGATATTAACTCACTTGAAAGCCTTGCTAAGGACATCAAGGTGGGTGGAAAAATAAGGTTGAGGTTACCAATACACACAAACACACACACACACACACATACTCTACCTTCAGGATAAATTATATCTGTGTTTCCAGTTCCATTTTAACCCTGCACAGTCTGTGCTGGTGGTGGAAGGAGAGGACGTGGACAGCATCAACACGGCCATGACCAAGGTCTCCTACATCAACTCTCGCCAGTTCCCTACACCCGGTCTCCGACGGTTACACATCACCACTACTGTACAGTGAGTACCCCGACACGTATCCCTGTACGGCACCTTTTCAAAAAGAAAATGCAAATTTGTGTGCATGTGGCTCTTTCTAATTTTGACCCAGAATGCACTGCAACATTCCAGTGCAACAAATGTGCCCTGGGGGTTTGAAAGATTTTTATCAGTCCATGTAAAAAAGGGGGTGACACGGTGGCGCAGGGGTTAGCACTGTTGCCTCACAGCAAGAAGGTCACAGGTTCAAGACCTCCTTGGTCCTGGGTCTGGGACCTTTCTGTGTGGAGTTTGCATGTTCTCCCCGTGTCTGCGTGGGTTTTCACCAGGTACTCCGGCTTCCTCCCACAGTCCAAAAACATGCTGAGGTTAATTGGAGACTCTAAATTGCCCATAGGTGTGAGTGTGTGAGTGAATGGTGTGTGTGTGCCCCACGATTGGCTGGCGACCATCTGGGGTGTATCCCTGCCTCTCACTGTAACGTGCTGGGATAGGCTCCAGCAGACCATGTGACCCTAATGAGGAATAAGCAGGTATAGAAAATGACTGACTGATAACATGTAAAAAAAGGAGTAAAAACAGGATTTCCTGGTCATGTGATTATTTTTGGTCCTTCAAAGTAAAAGACACAATTTTTACAACTACACAGTAAAACATGGATTTTATATTGCTGCTTTTTAGTGATGTTGAGCCAAAGTGATTGTTGCCATATGGCAAAGCTATGCAATAGAGGGATATTCATCTGATCATGTTAGAGGGCATATATTTTTACCTTTATTAGTTGTAGTTGTCCAGTTCAACCATAGTCATTGAGGAGCTCTACTGTTGTAGTTGGGCAGTGCACATCGTAGATATACATAAGAAAGGCTGTCTCATCCATGCTGCCAGCCAATGAAATCAAACCTCCGCACCATCTTGCTGCAGGCAGCTTGCTTACCCATTACATGTATTTTAATTGTGCATCTTCTTTTAAATTACTAAAACTTGCTCAGTTTTTAACCAATATTCAAACAGTTTAGTTTGTTATAAATGTCAGAGATGTAGTTATGACACGGTAATATGACACTATTTTTATAGCCACGTTGATAACATTTATAAGAAACCAAATCATCTCTAAATCTGTCAAGTTTTCAGCGAGATCAGAGTATTTGAGTTAGTTCAGATCACTCACCTTCCCTTATGTTCAATAGGTCAGTATTTTGCCTGTGGCAAGATGGCTGCCAGGCAAGGACATTTGAGTCTGTGCTGTAAGACATCTAGCCTTTCTTATGTATATCTGTGGTGCACATTCCACCAGGCTATTTCCTTCTATTTCCTATTTCTGCTGTGATTAAGTACAGACGTTATTATTATTATATTCACAGCCACCTGCTGTTCTGTTGGACCAATGACATTTGTTCTGGTAGATATTATCATTATATTCTCCAACTAATTAGCCGCAGTACTACTTTTTTCATACAAATTGATGAAAATTACACAGAATGGCAAAGTTTGCAATACTGTAAAATAATTATTATATTTACATCTAAGCTGCTGGAAACAATACAAAAAACATTTAAACTTTAAAGTATCTTTATATATGTCCTCATTATGTCTACCTGACACAGTGGAATTGTTTCACACAGGTTGTGCTGTTGAAATAAACTGTAAGGATGTCTGTCACCCAGAAGTAGTTAGCATTCAACAATTCACTCTCTCCTTTACTTCATATGATCGGTGGGTCATCAGGAGGTTCAGGGAGTCAGGGATATGATGAATATTAATGTATAGTCAGTGGTTAATTTGCAGGTTAATATCTTACAACATTCTTTCTGACTCTCTGATGATGTAACTCTTTACAAAGTGCAAAGTATTAACTATCCTTAGGACACTAATGTGAAATGATGCATACAAAATGCTTTAATTAAAGCAGCTGGTGAACATAGATCCTGGAGAAGTTCAGGGTGCTGGTGGAGAAAACATTTAAGATGTGTCTGTATACCACAGAACTCGCAGGGAGGTGGCAGAGGATGGATCATTAGTGTGAAACTATTAAACCACAAACACACCAGCTGGCTATTAAGGTCATTAAGCCTTCTGGTGATTGGAAAGACTCGCGTGCTGGCATCTACTTTTCCTTCTACCTTTTGTTCTCAGTCTGACTGTTTTTTTCTGGATGGGACCGCACCCACGTCAAATCCAGCAGAAAATTGATATCCATTTCTCTGTCCAGCATTTGTCTGGAGGAAAATATCTTGACATCTGCTTGCCAGTTTGCAAAGAGATTTGCAAACCCTTTTTACATATCTACATATCAACACGTAACAGGTTGTATTGTCTTGCTGTGGCATTTTCACGGCATCCAAAAGAGCCATAGTAACGTTTTTAGTGACATGCTCACATTTTCTGTAACATACACTACAGTTCAAAAGTTTTAGAACACACAGTTTTACATTGAAATTTAATCAGTTTAATTCCAGTGAATACCTGATAGATTTAGTAGAGCCCTATATATATTTTACTGTATATATGACAATATAGTATATGACAATATAGTGTATTAATACTGTCCCATGTTTAAAAAACACTCAATCCACAGAGAAACATCCACAGGCTGTATTCAGAAACTGTGCCTTAAAACAAGCAGTCATGACTTAAATGAAGTTGTGATGTCATAACTATACAGTCACCACCAACACCCCCCACAGCCATTTAAAGAGGAGGAAAAGGAGTGAAAAACTATACTGAGATGATCTTTGCTCCTTAAAATCTTGTTAGGGATGAAAAATTCACAATAAACAATAATATTGTGAATTTTCACAATAATATGGGACATTTAAATGGTACAAAAGTAAGCAGGTATCTACCCGACCCCAAAAAAGAGAGATATCACTGTTAAGGAATCAAGTAATAGTTAACAACTTAGACATCCATCTTTTCTGCAGTAATGGACTTAAATAAAGTGTAAAGTTGCTCCAACCAAGTTTCTCTGGTTAATTAACCCCCGTCTGTATATCAGCATGGGTGAAGCCTGATGTCTGGGTCTTTTCTAGGACTAGAGCTCTAGAGCTAAGCAGAACCCCATGATCTAGACCTAGTTAGTCAGGAGTTCATCCTACAGCAACATAATCCACATCTCTGGGCTGTCACATCATCATCATCTGTCACATGACAAATTAAACTAAGACAATTTTAATAAAAACTGAAAACTCAAGGTGTTCTAAAACTTTTGACCGTGGTGTACATAACATTTTTTTTTTTGCTTGAGAAATGTAATGGGCAAGTAAATAGTCCCAATAACATGCTTCTTTTGAAATAACATTTATTTTCTACTCATTGTATGAGATAACATGAAAGAAATGAGTAAGTGTAACATTGTAACCTTGTGTGTATATACAGTAAATAAAAAGATTTCATTAACAGAGAAAACACTCTGAGCCATTATATTTGAAATCTTCTGTATCTTGTAACACTACAGCAATCATTATTGATTGTATTTCTTTCTCATAGCACATGCAGTGTGTGTGCTTGTATGTCTGCCTTGATTCCTCTCCTCATTCTCCAAGTATTTGTTCATCCTCTTACAACTTGTGTTCCTGCATTTGTACAAAGTGTGTTTAGCTACTTGTATGTGTCTGTATGTGGTGTCTGTTCATTTTTAGAGCAGCAAGCGCGGACAAGGTCGAATCAGCCTGGACGTGCGCTGTCGATAAAGTGAAGCAAGCTGGAGGAGCAGAAATAGAAGCTGAAGAACACTTCACTGCTCCCCACAACATAGACATCTGTCTTTAAATTTAGCAGATATGTTGAATCTGTGACTGAGGACAAAACAGGGATAAATAGTGTGTAGTCCCATGACCAGTATGTGGGACAATGTCAAAAATGTCATGTGGTTTAACACCAGATAGTAACTCACTTAAAAAGGGTTCTAAAAGAACAGAACAAACAAATATGTTATCAACTAGTTTTATATTCTAGGTTGAATAAATATTTAAAATTTATCATTCTTATTCATCATCATTAGACATTTGCGTCAAAAAATTGCACATTTTGTAAAATTGGACAAATGTCAGCAAACCAACATGATCATTTATGTATTTTAAAACATTTCTCATCTTTTTCCATTTCACCAACCATTATTTGTCACTGACCCATATGTCAGAGTGGAGAAATTATTTTTAAAAAAAAATCATCCTTGACCATTTTCAAGTTATTAAGTTATTAAAGATAATCTAATTTTCAGACAAACCTCAGAACTGCTTGAATAATATTTGTTACCGAAACACAATTTGAAAACCAAAGTCAATTCACATCAGTTAATCGTTTTCTGTCCTTATTCCATCTTCCTGTGATTTGTGAGAGCCACATTATTACCCTGGACATCCTCACTACCTCAAACCATATTATTAAGCCTTCATGATCATTATTTGTGCTAAAAACACGGAACAGACACAACTCCAGATACATCAAGACAAATAAGCAGTGAAGCGGTGACACTGGCGCTGACCCCCTCCTTTCTTCCTCTTGTCCTGCGTGTCAGGTGTTTCGGGGAGGACACGTGTCTCTCCATCCCAGACATCAAG
Source organism: Lepturacanthus savala (assembly GCA_030544235.1). Taxonomy (NCBI): domain Eukaryota; kingdom Metazoa; phylum Chordata; class Actinopteri; order Scombriformes; family Trichiuridae; genus Lepturacanthus; species Lepturacanthus savala. The sequence continues at coordinate 25,671,593 of CM060461.1, forward strand.
GCGGTAGTTATGGTGCTGCCGCCCAGTGAACCGAGAATCACCATTACAGGATCTAATCGGCTCGTCAGGCCTGCCAGCGACCTCCGCGGCCCGCTGGGTGTGGCACCCTTCAAAGAGCTTCACATCACCAGCACAGTGATGAAGGGAGACAGCTTTGGTGGATGTGAGTGGAGAAGCCGCCTGTGCTGTTAGGATAGAAAATGTCTATATGTAATTCTCTCCTAGGTAGAAGCTTCTCTGCCTGTATGTAGCATCTCCAAAACTTTTTTTGCACACATGACAGTTGTTTTCCTGTGATTTGGTGCGTACAGTCCACAGGCCTGGTGTGACGGAGGTGATGCATAACCTGGACTACTGTGATGTCCTGGTGATCGGGGAAGAGCTGAATCCTGCGAGAGAGAGTCTGGAGATTCATCATAGTGCTTTGTTGGGAAAACACCTGGATGCAACCAACTCCACCTCTGGCATATCAATATATGGTAGGACATGCTGATGAAGGCTGCAACTATAGACTATATTTAATTTAGATCTGATCTTACGTCATCTTACAGAATATATATATATATATACATATATAGATACTTTCTCTCCCACAGCAACATAAATTGATTGACACTTCGGTTGTCACCTCACATGCTGTAGGTTTCTTTTGATACCAGGTTTAAGTACAATAACCTTTGTGATTGTAGAGATATTCCATATTTATTATCTTTTATAGCATGAACACTGAAAAATAGGCCTGGGGCTTAAGTGGTTAAGATGTACCCTGCCGTTATGCACTGCTGTAAATAAATCAGTCCTGTCAAAACATATTACAGCTGTTTTACACATTTCAGACTGTGGTGTAACCTTGGTTTTACTGTGTGTGTGAGGTGTGGATTCCATGGCCCACTATGAACAGGCACTGAGGCAGGTGCGCTACAGGAACGGTCGACCTTCGACCCTGAGTGAGAGACGCTTCAGACTCACCTGCTCTGAGCTCAACGGCCGCTACACCAGCAACGAGTTCAACTTGGAGGTCACCTTCACGGCTTTTTTTGCATCATATTTCAACTTTTTATTATTTCTCTTTTCTTCCTGTGCTGTTTAATCCTCTTATTGTAACCTAATCCATCTTTGTTGCTATTCTACACTTGCTTTTGTCTTTTTTTTTGTTTTTGTCAAGAATAATTACCAACCCTCCAGATGCTCAGTCAGTTTATTTTTGTGCCTCCACCTCTCACTAGATTGATTTGCAGTGTCTTTCTGTCGTCACACACATTTTACAGCCTCTCTTCTGAGGATAACTCTGCTCATTCTGCCTCTGTAGGTCAGTCTTCTTCACCACTCAGCACCCGTGGAGCATGTCAACCATCTGGCTGCTCAACCCCAGTACATGAGACCCGTCCACCACCCGTTCATGATACATACTCTCAATGCACATATGTCAGGTAAGCCACAGGTACTGCATATCTGGAATGTAGGAAAAGGTGAAAATTCAATGGTGTAAAGTTTGGATTCATACTAATACTATAATTTTGTAGTTGGTCATAGACTTAATTATTTTATACCAGCTGTCTGCAAAACTGTATATTCCAAATAACATATATCATAAAAACATATATGAGCTGAGCTCAGATGCACTTTCACAGTGCAATGGATGATGAAAATTGACATTTTTGAGAGAAACTAGGAATTTGTTTGTAACCTTTCTGATCACAAATCTCCTAACAGAGTTGCTGTAGCTTCAGATGTCAAGTGGAGTTTAAATGTAAAATATAATCAATATCTACAAAGATGAAGCTGCAAAACAATAAAAAATAATAAAAGAACAGGACACCTCAAGACAAAAGTTGGACCCCCACAATCAGGGATCTGTAGATATTTGTTTATCCTTATTAATATGTATATACATTTATTTGACTATATTTATACAAGGGTCCCATATGTAGGAAGTGAAATTTTATTATTGTTTAGGTGTTATATAAATGCTGTTGCATGTTTCAAAATGCTCCTTTCGCAGAGAAATGCAAACAGCTGGGATTCAAAAGATGGAGTCATTAAATGAGTATTCCATTCACAACCATTTAAATCAGCCAATCAAAACAGAGGTACATTAGTATTAATGAGACAGACCGAGAAGCTTGAGAGAAGATGTTATGTAATTTATTGAGTAGGAGATGAATTTTAGTACCTTAACCACAAATATATGTGTTAGGGATATCAAAACTAAAAGACAGAAAAACGTATGATATGGGATCTTTAAGAGCAAATCCGTAATGAAGGCGAGGCAAAAAGCTAAATGAAAACAGATAGAAATAGCAAGAGATAGCAATTGTTGAAATATATGTCTTAAAGTGCCCTCTAGGAGCTAAAGAGAATATTAAACTGCCCTCTTGGAAGCTAAAATGCATGCTAAACCTCCTTTAGGAGGCAAAAAAGTGTCTTCTTGGGAGCTAAAATGCATGTTAAAGTACCTTCTTGAAGCCAAAATGCATGTTAAAGTGCCATATTGGGAGATATAATGTGTGCAAAAGTACCCATTAGGAACTAAGAAGCATGTTAAAGTTCCCTCTAGGAACCAAAGTGTGTGCTAAAGTGCCCTCTTTGGAGCTAAACGTATCAAAGTGGCCATTTGTATATCATAGAAAACAGGTCCAAAGTGCCCTCTTTAGTGACAAAGACATTTTTTTCCTTTTCTACCCTTCTGTTACTTCAAAAGGTCTGTGCACACATTAGAGTTTACACTACATTATACAATATATGAATGCAACAAAATAAGAAGCTGATAAAATACAATATAATGTTTTGCCTCTCCTAAAGGAGCGGCTCCTCCCACAGCCACAGTCGTTATCGTGGTTTGCATCGCCGCCCTGGTGGTGATTGTGGTGATCGGCGTCTACAGAATCCACGCCACACATCAGGAGGGGTCCAGAGAGGACGAGGACGGAGTCAAAGACCCTGACGACTGGGACAACTCTGCACTCACCATCACTGTCAACCCCATGGAGGTAACTGAGTTTAGGATTTAAGGACATTTTGGGGGAATTTTATTCCTCCAGTGTGTTTAGAATGATTTATGATGTGTTTCGTTCTGATTTCTCTTGACATATCTCACAGAAATAAATCTGCTGTATCTGTTGTACATATGTAAATTGGATTTGGGTTCTTCTACTGAATCACACATTTCTATCTAGAATATAAGAGAAGCGCAGGCACTTGATGAAGAGGTAAAAGGAGAGCATGAGGAGGAGGAAGAAGAGGATGAAGAACAGGTGGGAGGAATGACGAGTGCCGAGTCAGATAACAGCGACGAGGAGGAGGAGGAGGACGAAGAGGAGGAGGAGAGGGAAGAGGCGAAGGAGAGGAAGCAGAAGGGGAAACTTGAGTGGGACAGTTCCTTCATAACATACTGACCACACACAGATGCACAAATGCAAATATACCTGCACACACACACATATATACACACATACATATACACACACACATTGATCATTCTTCTCTCTCTCTCTCACACACACACACACACACACACATGCACGCATACGACATGCTGACATTCCTTCATTTACACTCACAGGTGCACACACAAGAGAAAATACCCACAAAATGATTCACAACCTTTGCTGGAAACACTTTGAATCTTCCCATGTTGTCATTTTTAACGAAACATCTCCCTCTGCTGGAAAAAGTCAGAACTACAAATCCCACAGTGCTGAAAAAACAATTCTCCTGGTGGATCATAAAATAACAGCATGTAGATTTTTATTCACAGTCAAAGCAAAACATGACATATAAATATCAAACAGTCTCCTCATCATAATGCAGAATTAGCCAGCGTTGTTCTGATAAATAACAATCATTAAATATGGTTTCACTTCATTTCTTACAAACAAAAAATAAGGATAGTGTGGGCTTTTCAGCCAACATTTAATATTTGCAATTAAATATGTTCTCAGATTACTTTTGTATTGTTTATTTTTTAAACAGATTATCTGCAGGAGCAATTTAACAGTGAGATAACTAGATGTAGGATACAAGAGAAAGGAACTACTTAACATTTGCATATTTTAAACATAGTTTTTGCTCTATGTGGTCGGTTTAATATAGCTGTCTAACTCAGTGTATATCCTGTTTTTTCCATCTTTAGCTCAATATCCTTCCTTGAAGTCTGTATGATCATCTCTGAGTTTCTTCAGAGGCCTGGAAAGAGAAAAAAAATATCTCTTCATCGTTGACATTCCACATTTGTCCATACAGTACGAAGCAGGATTATTAACAGTTTAATATCTTCAACCTTTGCTTTCTCCATAGTATTTCAATGCTATAATGATCACTGGTCCATCAGCTACCAAGCTAATGGGTAAAGTTGGTTGTAAAATACTGCTGGAGACCAAAAGGGTTTGTGTGCATCTGTGTCCTTTACATTATCTATTCATCCTGTGGCCAAATGTAGCTGTTGCTGTTTAGGATTAGATCTGTTATGTTTCTCTTTTCAGCAGATGAAATGATTAAAAAAAAGATGTCATGTTATCTATATCCTGTCTTTCCTATCTTCATTTTGGATCACATATAAAAGGGAGCCCTCTATGCAATTATGGGCCCAGTAAAAAAAAAAAAAATGAAGACCAGTACACAGAAACAGTGGTACTCCAGCAATTTAAAGTTGGTCAATGGACAAGGGGAGATGGTTTAAAATCAAAGCAGCAGAGGCACAGATTTTTAGTGCCTCTAAGAAACTTAATAGCATCTTTGTTTTCAGATTTGTCCTGCCTGTAATTGTATTTTTAAGCTTCACTTGTCTACTCAGGCTTTCTGTTAAAAGAATAAAAAAAAGTCTTGTGTCCAAGCCTAGAAAATAAGCCTGATTACATTATCAGACTCGAAAAAAGCTCCCTACAGAGCCACAGATTACATTATACAGCTTTTTTAAAGGTTCAATATGAAATCAGTTGTATAATGTCTTCAATCACAATCATGAGTAATATTACTTGTAAGGAGATTCAAGTGGAAATTTGGTAAAGTCAGATGAAGCCTTTTGCAGCAAAGACACAGTCTTTGAGCTGGACACTTTATTGCTGATGGGTCCATCTTGTTTTCTGGATAAAACCGATTAAGTGAAAGAAAGTACTCACCTCCAAACCTCTCACCTGTTCACGTCCACACAGCATCAGTGGCTATTATTCCTCTTTCATGAACTGATACGAGTCCTGTTCACTTTTCCTTCCCTCTTTTGGCCTTTAAGCACCTGTAGTTGTGATGTCATCATTGTGAAACAACTGCCTTGTTTCCCCTTCTTGTTCCCCTTTGTCACATTGTGCTTCTGAAAGAGAAAAAATGATTCTTTTACATATAAAAACAAACCCTGTAAAAATGTTCAAGACAGTTATTTTATATATCCGTTTCTTTTGTTCTTTTTTGTAAACAAAATGGTCGGGATTTCTCCCTCTTTAGTGGTCATCCCACTGCTTTCTGTATATTGACCAATAAAGACTTGTTTTAGACTCTACATGTCTCCTTGTTTGTGCATCAGACATGAGTGTGTTTCACAACTATTTCTCTAAATAATGTCTAAATGTGGTGTTTAGTTTTTTCTACAATTAATTAGGAATGCATATTTGAAGCCACATTGTAAACACACCTATAATAAAATAGGATTCTGGTGAAAAACAGGAAAAAGGGTAAGATGAACATCAGGTAAGATGATAGAAGAAAAGGAAAAATCACTCATAATTTCTCAAAACTTTATGGATCTTTAGATACTGTTTTTTAAGGATTCTGCAAGATTTGTTTTAGCAATAAGTGTACCGCTAATTGAACTAATGTAAAATATAACATACTATAATGGGTATGTATATATAAATATGCTATGTTTTTGAATGTTCGTCACAGTAAAAGTTTCAGATCTAGATATTGGCCAAAGACAACACAAGTGAACACAAAATGCAGTTTTAAAGGAAGGTTCTTTATTAATAATAACTGGTTGGACCCTTAGCAGGCCCTTAATAATAAAAACCTCCATTTAAAAACTACATGTTGTGTTCACATGTGTTGTCTTTGACTAATTCACCTGATTTTGATTGATGATCTCAAACATTTATGTGTAACAAACATGCAAAAGAGTAAGAAATCACATCACTGTATATATACATTTAGAAATGGGAGTATTTTATATTGCACGGTCAGTAAGAGAGCCATATTGAGCTGCTTTTTTATATTATAGCCTAATTGTCCGTGAATGCGTCGCCGTGTAGCTCAGTGGGGATGCGGTTGAATATTATGAATTATGTTTGTTTGAAACAAAAAAAGTCAGACTCAGACCAATGGCGTTGATTTATAGCTTCCCCTTAGTCAGGCTCCACTCTCTGTGAAGGTTTGTCTACCGGGAATTAAAAAAAAAACAACTTTATTCATAAAATTCCAGTTACATTCAGTGATTTTGCAATTGAACAACAACGGCATCTGCATGTATACGTAAATAAATAAACACATAGATACAATATTATTATGATAACAATTATAGAAATAAAAAATAGATAATAAGAAGGATCCATGCATCGAGATATGGACATATTATAGAAATAAAACTACTGAAGCAGCTGTGAGTCCCTGAATGCGTCATAATGTCACGTTGTCAAAGCTCGTGAAGGTGAAGCGCTTTTTTATTTAGCTGCAGGTAAAATGGAGAAAAAATAAGTCGTTTAACATTTAAACAGCAGAGAGAGATTAAAAAGAGAGAGAGTACGAAGAGTTTCAATGCGTCCTGTGCTGCTTTTAGAAATGGCTGCAACACACCTGATGATGATTAACATAATGAAGCCGCTAACATGCTAGTTTTAACAGGCGAACATCACTTTGCTGTGTTAGCAAGAATCAGACAAACCATGAAGGAGAGGAGGATGATGAAGATGAGGATGGTGTTTAAAAAAACGACCATAATAACCACAACGTTTGTTGACATGTTAGAATTATTTTTATTTTTTGATGGAGAAAGATGGAAACAACAGGAAACTAAAGTCCAGACTGAGCAGGACAAGAAAGGTGAGTGAAAATGAATAAATAAAATTGTGTGATAAAAAGTTAGTGGAGCTCATTAGAACTTTTAGTAAAAGTTGTAGTGTGACTGACAGCCTAAATAAAGTGGCTCAGTCATTGTTGACTGTGGTTTGAGTTGTTAGAATTCATGAATGCACATAGAAAACAAGAGGAAATCATGTATTTGTCATAAGGCATGAACAAAGTCACTTAAAGAATATTCATGAGGGAATATGCACAAGTCAAATATCTACAGGGTGATGTGTGTTGTTGGTTTTTGTTGAGAACACAAATCTGCTGTCTTTATAGATTTTATAGACCAAAAGATTAATTGAGAAACTAATCTGGTGAGTAATGGATAATGATTAGTGTCACCTCTGAGTAGAGAGGATGGGGGTTATCTGAACACTCAGAGTAAGTTAAGACAACCATGTTTTCTGTCTCTCCTGCATTAATACCTCTAGTTCTATTGCAGTAAGATAAATCAATCTTTTTTTTTCTGTAGTCATGTCTGTTGCCATGGTTTCTCATGGTATCAGTGCGCCACTGATGATGTCTTTTGTGCATGCGTGTAACTCAAGGTAAACATAGTCAAAGTTGATTGAACTAATTCAGATCAGCTGTTCTGGAACCAGATACTGAGTTTTTTGAACCTCTTTCCTGGAGTATCCCAGATGTCTTCTGCTTTATTCCACATAAAAAATAAGAGACCACTGCAAAATGATCAGTTTTTCTGATTTTACTACTTATAGGTATGCGTTTGGGGAAAAAGGAACACGTTTATTTGCAGAAAATGACAAATGGCCCAAATAACAAAAAGATGCAATGTTTTCATACCTCAAACGATGCAAAGAAACAAGATCACATTCATTTTGAAACAACATAATACTAATGTTTACACTTAAGAAGAGTTCAGAAATCAATATTTGGGGCAATAACCCTTATTTTAATCCCAGCTTTAATGCCTTGTCATGCTCTCCACAGTCTTTACCTTTGTTCTTATTCCATCCTGGTGCAAGAACTAAAGTAAATCAGCTGTTTGATGGCTGTGACCGTCCATCCTTTTCTTGATCACATTCCAGAGGGTTTTATAGTGTTTAAGATGTAAAATAATGCAGTGGTCTCTTTATTTTTTCCAAAGCTGTATAACAATCAATACCTATGTTTAATGACACGTTTCATTATGTAATTGTTACCTTATCGAGGAAGTTAATAAAAATGAGTTGGAGGTCTTATTTTCTTGTAGGCCCCGGCTTTTCTGACAAATATTCCTGACATTTTAATCGAAGTTGCGTGAAATCAATCAGTCTCTGAGCTATTAATGGCTTCATTTGAGGTAATTTATTACACGTTCAGAGCTTGTGTAGATGAAGTGTTCCAGCACTGCTGACTCTTCATTTCTACACCCAGCGATTCCCTTTGGGATGAAGAAATACAATTGGCTAATTAGTAGCTTAATGTGCCTTTTACTGATGAGCTCCACATGTTCAATAACAGGCTAATGGACCTCAGACCAGCAGAAATGCCATGATTTGCTGTTTGTTGTAATTGTTGAACTTCTTATTCACTCTAATTCAGTTCATTAGCATCACAATTAAGGTTGCAGTGTGTTTCCGGTGACCTTCGTGCTCACATTCATGCCAATTTCTTTTCTTTTTTTTTAAAGATGCAAACAATGCAGCTTTAAAGGCTTAGAGCCTAAAGGGTACACATGCAAATTAAATAGAACAAATCACTATTTAATCTTTCAGCTCTGCCATCTGCTGTTGTTCACCTGGAAGGTCACGACTGCTTCTGATTTCATGTGAGTTTTCTGTATTTTATCTGATTATTTGCTGCTGTAGTTGTGAGGATTCAGAGGCTGTTGATGGTTTGTGTCCAGCGGTTCTACTTAGGGAAACTTGTTTGCTGTGTTTCTTGCTGAGTTTAAAATGGTGTTAATAGTGAATGAAGGTCTTTAGAGGCTGAGCTCATGTGTTTGGTTGTATCACCTACTGAGTTTAATAGGTGCTTGGTCATGCTTTCAGTCATTTTACAGCTCCAAACACTCACAAAGTAACATAGTTTTTGCATGTAATTAAGCTCCATCACCAGCAGATGGAGACAGAGCTCCTGTACTACAACTTTAAAATAACTTTACAAGGAAAATATAAAACAAATTTACAAAATACATTGTCAAGTATTTAATTCTAGTGGAGAACATGTCCCTTATGAGCTTCCAGCCTAAAACAGTGAAATTTAAAGAGGCTAAAAACATCGGCGTTAAAAACCACCCAACATGTTATTAATAGAATGTGAAGACAAAAGTAATGGTCCTTAATAGTAGTCACTTGTGGTCAAACATAGTATTATTTTGTTTAATATCATGAGTTTATAATAGTGCATATTGGCTTTAGATAAGAAAACAGTGTTTTACTGTTCATGGGGAACTCAGTACGGTGTTTGTAGTAGACAGTAAATCATTGAACTCAAAGCATGATTTAATTTTCAAGGTCAGTCTATACTTCACATCAGCCTGGTTGATATACAAGCTGATGCAGATATATAGTAACAGTATCAGCGTTTTTGTCGGCTGATAAAGTCACAAGAAATTGCAGTACATACATTTTTATGATATCCACTTAAGCCCCAGGCCGATTTTTCAGTTTTCCTGCTATAAATGGCAATAAATATATATCTATACAACCACAAAGGTTATGTACTTAAACCTGGTATCAAAAGAAATCTGTGAGGTGACCATGGAAGTGTCAGAATCAACATTCTAACAAATACAGCTAGAATATTGCAGAACAAAAATCTAATATTTCTTACTACTGATAAAAAAAAAACTACTAATAAAACTAATCTTGAAATAAGCTAAATTATCTGCAATGTAAAGTTCAATGATTAATAAGAAATCATTACAGAATAAGAAGAATATATTCTGTAAGATGTTTAAAAAGGAGATTATAAAGGAGCCAATAAATAATCACACAAACAGCTGAAATCTAAATTAAATATCTAAATAGTGGTTAGTTGCAGCCCTAATACTGATATTAAATGATTTCCTTTTGTATTGATGATGTAGATATTGATGCTGTAACAGTAACAGTGTGTTTTACTACAGATAAAAATACTTTAGTGTTGTAGCTGAGGTTTTCTCATGCGATATATGTATAAAACTCAATGCTGCCCTCGTATCAGGGTTTTTTTTTCATTTTAACAGGCTATGATCTGTACGAGGTCATTTAGAGAAAGTTTTTTGCACTTTCTAACTGTAAAAAGTGTAATCAGCCAATTAACTGTTATATAATTAAGAGTATAAAGCTGGATGCTCATGTAGGGTTATGGAGCTTTTATAAAAACACAATATAAAATCATGTTTTCACTCAGACACACACACACACACTCTTAAAGTGTGTGACACTGCCAACTCTGCTTTGCATCTGACTTTCACACTGGTGCTTAATTTTCTCTCATTTGTCTCTGCACAAATGCTCCACTCTCCTGTTTTTAAGGCGAATTAGTTTTCTCTGGCTGAAAGTAGTTTATGTGGCTGTGACAGCAGAACACTCTGAACGCTCCCAGATGGCCGCAGTAATTAGAATTTTATCTGACAAGTGCATTGGCTCACTCCACCTCCTTGGCAACTGGTATTGTTTGTTTCTCTCAGCATTAGATCAGTGACTCACGTCACATTAGAACTGATGACAGAAAGGCAAAAATATTCAAGAACATTGCTGTTCTCTATGTTATTTGTTAGCCAGAACCTTTGAACAAGTAAAACTCTGAGTCAACTTGATGTTTTAGTCATTTATATTATTTTTAATACAAAAGATAGACCAGTTTCTGGTTCCAGCCTCTCAAACATGAGGATTTGCTTCTCATCATGGTTATTTAGAAAAATTAGCTTCTTTTTAATCGATAATAAAATCCAGACAGGTGAAGGGTGTGACAGCCTGTAAGTCACCGTGATGAAATGCACCTTTAAACTGCAGCTTCAATAAGCTTCTTTAAATTTATTGTCCTGTCATCAGACTGTAAATCGTGTGCGTACACCACATATTTCTCTGAATATTCATGTCAGTGTGTGAGAGTAAGATGATAAACATCAAGGGTGTTTGTATGGACACTGAAAAAATGATTTGTTGAAATGACTCAATTTATTATTTCAAGTCAATTTATCCAAATCTAGACATATATTTTTAAGTTGATTATACTTATATTTTTAAACTGATTTTAGCACTTGCAGAGTAATTATTGAGAAGCTAAATCTAATTAACACTTGGCTGTTTTTTTGTATCTGTATTCAAACAATGAACCAAATCTATTTTTACTAGTCTGCATATGCACAGAAGATGGAGATTAAATTGTTGATACTTTTTTCTAATTACTTTTAATTGAGTTAAATTATAGGAAAGGCAGTTCATTTTAGAATTAACTAAAACACAAGTATGATTCAATAATGCATTAAAATCTATGAAATAAAACCGATGGAAACGTATAAGATTTAATCATTTACGCTGTGGTCCTGTATAAGTGTATCTGCTGTTGTCTGAAGCAGCAACATCTCCCGTATGTTGAGCTACTCTGAGCTGGATCAGGTGCAGCTTTAGTGACTGATCTGATCCCAGGCCGTGCAGAGAGGAAACCTGAAGCCTGTAACCTGGTTAGGCCTCACTAATGCTCTCACTCTGTGGCGCCCTGCTGTTGTTGCTCTGGACTTTGGGCATCGACAGCTTTCCGGCCGGCTGTGAGAGCGTGAGCTGTGTTTACAGCTGCAAGAGCTGATGAGCACTGAATAAGGGAAACTGCACAACGTACAGCCAAATACTTTACAGCCCAATTTGGCTCACTAAAGCCTCGCTGGCTAGATTAAACGCTCCCTTAAACACAATTAATGCTGCAAGTCTCCAGATGATCTTACTGCAGGTTTTTTTTTTTTGTTTTTTAAGAGCGTCAGATGTTTTTGGGATGGATGATAATGTGACTATTTCAGTCAGCATTCCTCAAAGTCACAGACTGATGTTTTTGGACACAGAATGAATTTTCTTTTATGCAAGACAGTTTGGAATGAGACACAAAGAATATTTCACAGACACATTTTTCAAATTCACTTGGCTTTTATTCACATTTCATATCTGTTGACATCTCAACTGCACCGTCCATCCCTTCATACATTCTACTACTTTACTGAATGGGCCTTCTCTCCCCGTCCTAACTGAGGGAAACAGGAGACCACCGCCATCACAAATAATAATAATAATAATAATAATAAAAGCAGCATTGAAGAAACAAGTTTTGATTTCTCTCCCTTCATCACCAGCATCTTTGTATTAAATTTACCTGAATGTAACCATCAACGATCAGTTAAAAAAAACAAACGTAGCTCAGCTTGTGATAAATAAACATCATCCTACCGTCGTCAGAATCAGACTCCACACTCACAACAATTTTAATAATAATAATAATAATAATAATTATAATGTAGAATACAAACTCAGAAGTTAAAAAAAGTGACTCAAGCCTTTTTTTTTTTAAAGGAAACTAAACATAATTGGTCTACTGTGTGTGTGTGTGTGTGTGTGTGTGTGTGTGTGCGCGCGCGTATTAGTCATCTGCTTCCTATATCCGCTCTATGGAGATGTTCCTATGTTCTATTTCAGCCTCTATTCTAGATCCAGTGAGAGTAGATCTGCTCTGGTCCTGTTAGTCTGTTATTTGGGGTCATTAAGACCGTTTTGGGTGGAGCAGACAGGTTGTGTCTGGTACCAGTGACACACAGCAGGTGCTACAGCAGCAGGCGACGCTGCATCTCAGCACTACTTCACTGTGCCGGGCCACGACCTACAGCTCCTACAGATATGCTCCTAAAACATATAGCTCATGGCTTCATACGAAATACTTTGGTCGCAATTATTGACATCAATACATTTAGTGTCTGAGGAAATGCGTCCCACTGTGACTTTAAACGTCAATCAGTTTTATCCTGTTTGTCTCTTTAAAAAAACAAAAAAAGCCCCTTTCAGACATGCTGCTCGTAATGTTACATGTTGTCACCTTTTAAATGATGTGTTCAAGTCTTAAATGATGTCAAATGTCCGTACGGATGCTGAAATGGTTTGTTTTCGCTGCTTTAAGCGTTTACAGTGGAAGGAACAGGGAACAAAATCCACTCTGCTTTGTGTGAAAAGTTCAAATGAGGCGTAATAATCAACTCAAGTGGGGATCTTTGGAATTTTTTTTTTTTTTCTAATGACACTGTCACTTTGGAAGACATTCAATTGATTTGGTTCTAACAGCTTGCTGAGGCCTCCTAGAGTCAGATGAATGTTTTTAGATTTATTTTTACACAGAAGGACTGTGGGATTTGTCTCCTATTCCTTTCCATTGAAAGCACATTAGGACGGTATATTTTAAGCTCCAGTGAGGTAACGAGGGAATGATGAAAACGAGCAAAACTTCTTGCAATGGCTGGATGAGCTGGATTTGTAACATTTCCAGTTCAGTGTGGCTCAATTTTGAATCGAATGTTTTCACATTAATGTGAAGGCTCCAACCGTATAGGAAGAGATTAAACAGGTGGTTGTTCCCTTGATTAAGAACACTGTTACAGCTGTATCATATAATTTAATGTTTTTACACACACACATACACACACAAATTAAAAAAAGTCTGTCTTAAACAAAAACATTGAACCACCAGCCAATTTGAACAATGACATGTTTAACCCTCATGGTGCTATGGGACAAAAGGTTAAAATAACATTAGAAGTAACAGAAATCATCAGATGGCAGTCGTTCTCCTTTCTACTTGAATTCATTCATGCACTGCAGGGATGAAATTATATAAATCCAACAAAAACACTTTACATACAGCGTGAGCAAACCAGTCCCAACTTAACGTCTTCGCCCCCTTTATTGTGCACTGTGGGACATTATAAAGTGAGCAGCAAAAATACATTTTCATGAACTGAACTAATAAATTATGAAATTGACGAGTGCCGAGTGTCCCTCGCACTGACGATGGTCGTTAAGACTTGAAAATAAAACTAAATTTTAAAAAATCCATCACTTCTGTAAGCGGTGAGAGATTCTCCTTCCTTCACATTATTACTTTTGAACCCTCTGCTCTTTTCCCAGCGCTCGACCTCCTGCTGCAGGTGCCAAATACCATGCAAGCAGCATAACACCGAGCCATAATGAACGTTAACGTAACAGACTCTTAACGGGCTGATGAAGCGGCGAAGTTACATGTCTGAAAAGGGCTGAACTCTCATTAAAATGTAAAGACAGGTGCGTTTGGCATGCTGATTTTTCCTACTAAACTTTGCACACGTTTTGTGAGAACTTTTGGTCGGGCCCATGTCGGTTTGATTTAAAAAAAAAAACAAAAAAAAAAACACATTAGTGCTGAAATCATCCTGGACAGCCAGGCTCTGCAGCCCGTCGCCTGTGCCAGTGGAGACCGTAGGTACACACAATGGCATCTAACAGCAATGATATGGTCACTGACTGTATGTTGTAAAGGCCTCCAGGGATAGGATTAGTGTGCTTTTTAGGCGCAGTTCTTCACTCTCAACACTAGGGGGCGGTGGTCGATTTGCCACCGCCTCGTGCACCACGTAACCAGACCGTTGCAAGTCAAGAGAATAGGGGTTTTCTTTCTGGATGAGAGAGACACCACCATCAATAATTTACTTCCAGTCCAAAAAACGAATGGGGGGGAAAAAAGCAGCTGGAAATCCAAAAAGATGCCGTCCTTGCTGTCAGTTTGAAAACCTGGACCTCGTCTTGTCAGTTCGTCTACCTCTTCGATTCCTTTCCTAATGTGGACACTCTTCCTGCATGGTTTTGTCATTCCTCTTTTTCAGAATTTTTTATTTTTTTGTAATCAATTTATTTCATCCATCCATTTTTGCTCTCTGGGTGGTCAGGTTTCGTGCCCTTGTACTCGCAGTTGTCTCTGCTGGTGTCAGTCACTGGTACTGGAGGTAATTTTTGAGGGACTGGGGCAGCGGGAGGCTCTCGATCTCCTGCAGCCGCTCCCGACCCAACGCCAGGCGGGCCGCACGCCGACACAGGTCCATCAGAGGCAGAGGCTCGGCTGAAGAGAGAGAAAAGACGGGGGAAAGGTTAGGAGAAGATTCATCTACGTCAGACATCAGGGTGTTTCTGTATCTGTTTACCTGCATGTTTCTAAAAAAATTAGAGACCACTGCATTTTTTTTTTCTCTCTACATGTATTCCAGTCATCCCATTCCAGCATCTGTTGAATTCCAACACATACACACCTCATTCTGTTTAAAGAGGCACCAGGAGTGGAATAAAGTCACCCAAGAACAATGGTAAAGACTGTGGAGAGCATGACAAGATGATGTGATTTCTGAACTCTTCTTAAGTGAAAACATTAGTATTATGATGTTTTAAAATGAATTTGATCATGTTTCTTTGCATTGTTTGTGGTCTGAAAACATTGTATCTTTTTTGTCATTTCTGCAAATGTTATTTATTTATAAAAGATAATATTTTTATTTGGAATTTAGGGGAAATCTTGTTAGTAGCTGATAAACTGAAACTAAATGTTGATTTTGCCCAAACACATACCTAGAAGAGGTAAAGTTTGCAGTGGTCTTATTTTTTTTTCAGAGCTGTATGTGCTTCTTTGCCTTTTTGTACATAATACATCTTAATATCTGTTATGCATGAATGAGTGAGGGAAGAGGAGTAGAGGGGGTGGAGGGAGTGACGCTGCACACCTTTTTAAATATTTACGTCTCCACACACAAACACACACACACGCAACCAATAACACCTGTTCCCAATATCTGATAGGGACACACACACCATCTGTCGCTCTGACCTTTAAGATCCATATGAAACTTATATTTTTTTCTAACTGTAGCATTGTTAGTTCGGCGTAGAAGCTACATTTACTGCAAGTTCCCGGTCATCCTTTCCACTGACCTTCATCTGCAGGTACGGGTGAAGGAGGTAACTGATAGGGCAGGCTGTGGCCTGAGCTGCAGGACACACACACACACGCTCACACACTCACACCACAGAGGAGGTGGCGGCAGCTCTGCGCTTTAAAAGGAATCTGTCTGAATTGTGTTGTTGCTGTCTCATTGTCGCTACTCTATGAATCTTTCAGTAATTGGTGGCTACAAAACCCCCAGAAGCTACACAAACATAAAAAAAGTCATGGCTGATATATCTGCTAATTTCAGTTTATTGCAGATATCGAGTCTGGTTACGATTGCCAGTTTCATATTAGAGTTCCTGGTTGATGAAATACTCCTCAGCCCTTCAAGCCCTTTTTTTTCTGATCTTCTTTTTTATGAGCACAAAGGACCAGAAAACATTCAGGTAGAAGCTTCTCATTTGTCACTGCCACTGACTGGAGATTTCCCAGGTTCAAATGATAAAAACTAGCAGATAATATATTAGTTGTCGCTACTGTAATTCATGTTAATTCTATAACTGCTTTAAAGCTATTTGAGACTGTAGTCTGGTTAATGTGTTCTCTCTGAGTGGCTGTGATCACTTAGAACATGGGGGGGAAAGAACATAACCATCAATTTCAGGAGAATATTCCAGTTAAAGCTTCAAACGTATCATCTTGATATTCTAAGCTCATAAAGTTAACATTTCTACATCTGCAAGTCTTTCAAAGTTTTCCAAAGTACGTCCCACCTGTTATTTTAGTGTCTGATCAGCATGCTGTTAACATCATTTTCAGGTCATAAACACTGATTAGGCTGCAGCTCAAACTATTTCATATCTACAGCATCTTTCAGCTTCAGTCATTTATGTTGAGGTTTAATTTAAAAAACATGTTGGAGAGGAGTTTGATCTCTGACACTTCACAGATCTCATCAGTAGAGTTCTGGTCTCACTATTTCAACAATCAGTAGCCAAACAGGGTGTGTAATAGTGAGCTCAATAATAAATGTGACTGGTTCAAACTTCAGGTGTTTGTAGTAAAACATGAAATCTGGGTTCTTCAATCAAAACTCAAACAACCACTAAATAAAGACAAACTGCGAACATAAAGCTGCTGATTGGCTGTCAGCTTTTCTAGTCTTTGTCCTTCTCCCTTCAATGAACGATGACATCGCTTCCTCCACATGGATTTCATAGTATCATCAGTTTCAATTAAGGGTAATGACTGCTTCTGATTGGCTTAATTAGGCAGCACAGCGGAGAGTGGGGACAGGGACATGTTCCCATAATCAACTCTGTGAGCCAACAGCCCAGCACCCCTCCCCCACACATAACGCATACTGTACTGTGTGCACACATGGCTTACTGTACTGAACATGCCTTTGAACTTAGAGACCCCCAACCCCACCGCACCAGCCAGCCAACAGGGATGGCACCTGACTGTCCATCAGTACAACAACCAGGAGAAACCGGGACAGAACAGCAGCAGCAGTCATTCAGATGGAAAAGAGGAGGAGAGAGAGAGGAAGATTTAGTCAAACAGGAGCAGACAGATCAGGGTAAAGAAGGTTTGATGTCTAGTCAATGCTTGGCACGTTCACTTATTTTCTCCTAATTAGAATTTTCCCTGAGGTAAATTAACGGGTGGTCCAGATCTATGGTCTGAGTCATGAACAAATAGTCTGCCGACAGGGGGGAAAACACTCCTTTCAAACACTTGTACGTTACTAAAATCAGGAGTATCAAAGTATTATGTTAATCTGATAATATCTGAATTTTTAAATTACATCTATACACCTTAGTTGGATTGAACCCATGTTGAGTTGGACTTCTCATAATAAAATAATCATATTGAGATAGTATGACTGGAATTTGCTTTTCTCCAGCATGTATACACCTCAGTCAGACTGATGAAAAGACAAAACTGATGAAAAGATGTAAAGGAAAAAAATGGTGTTAGTGTGGATTCAATGTTTTTTCACACAATGCGACTAGCAAGTCTGATTAATTAAAATGAGAGAGACAAAAGGAAACCTGTATCCTATTCTCAGTGCTGGTGAATGTAGTTGAGAATTTAATATCTGTTTATATTCAGTTTCTTATACAAGGTGATAAAAGTCAACTGATATACACGTGTATATATCTATGGCCATAGTAACCTGCAGAAACAACAGGTGATGCTGTCAGTTACTAGATTTTCTCAGTTGGAGGTAAACTGAGACAAGAACAGAATCAAGTTTTGAACATCGATTAAACTCATTAAACAAGTGCTTTGGGGGTGTGGGTTATGCTAATAAACCAACTCAAGAAGTGGCTCATGCACATAGACACTGTTAAGGGTAAGAAAACAAGCAATATATGACAAGTGTAGAGTGTTTGGAGAATTGGCTCGATTTGAGACACTCGAGCCTCAGAAATAAGAGGTTTGGGATTAGAAGGGATTAATATGTTTATCTCAAAACTCGCTGTAATTAGTGGCAGCGGCACGTATCAGTGTTTTTGGAGGTGTGAACTGCTTTGCGAGGATCCCGCGTGGCTTCAGAGCCACGCTAGTCCATCAGTCTGCCTCTCCCTGCTGTTCTTGTTTAGGAAAAACACACATGCCCTCTACCACCTGCTTCTGTTGCTGCTATGTGTACATGTTCAAGGTTAAACCAACAGTATAGAAGACGTTCCAGACCACACACACACACACACACTTCTTCTGCGTGACTGTCAGTGTGCACACTCACATTAATGCCGATCCACGCTCACACAAAACGCACCTCGTGTTACAATGACACGAGCACCGCACTGGGCTTTAGTTTGACCTCGGCTTGACTCTCAATTACTCCGCCATTATGAGAGCGGCTCTCATCACATTAAGAGGATACACAGTAGATGAATGCTGTTGTGTGGAGGCTGAGTGGCATCAACAACAGACAAGTGAGCCGTAAGTGGAAAGAGTTGTTTGCGTGTAAAGAGCTTAAAGATGCTCCAACTATTAATTAATATGTTGATTATTTCCTAACAAATCAAGTATTTATAGAGTCTACAAAAAAGGAGAATGTACATCATAGTTTCTCAACGTGACGTCTTCATCTGAATCAAAAAGTTTTTTTGTCTAAAATGACACTAAACTGAGAATAAATGTATTCGAGAATATAAGATTAGCTTCAATAAATCATCTATTATTTCATCTCTAATATAAATTACAGTTCTGGAAAAAAGTAGAGACCACTGCAAAGTTATCATTTTTTCTTGATTTTACTACTCATAGATATGTGTTTGAGCAAAAAGAACATTTATGTTTGAGTTTATAAACTGCTGACATTTCCCCCAAATTCCAAATAAAAAATATTATCGTTTAGAACATTTATTTGCAGAAAATGACAAATGGTCAAAATAACAAAAAAGATGCAATGTTTTCAGACCTCAAACAATGCAAATAAACTAGAATAAGTTCATTTTAAAACAACATAACATAAACTAAGGTTTACACTTAGTTGAGAAAACAATATTTGGTGCAATAATCCTTATTTTTAATTCAGTCTTTACCATTGTTCTTGGGTGACTTTATTCCACTCCTGGTTCCTCTTTAAGCAGAATGAGCTGTGTATGTGTTGGAATTCAATAGACGCTGGAATAGAATGGCTGGAATACATGTAGAGATGCTGATTTCAGATTGCAGCAGTCTCTTATTTATCAACCTGAACCCATATGAGTTGTATATGTTAATATACAGCTCGCAATGGCTCAGGTTGATGTTAAACCTAGTTACAATGTGAATTCTCTTAAAGAGCCCTACAGGCCCTCATTACTGCCCTAAATATAGAGGCAGCAGACTTAAACAGTGATGCTAAGCTGGATTTGGCTCCACCCTGGTCCAGCGTGCCTCTGATTGGCTGATGTCTTCTTTTTGCTACAAGAACAGAAATATTGATCAATTGATCATTGTTCTTGTAATTATTGTATGAATCAATTCTGACCTTAGGCAAAAGGAAAATTCCTCCTTTTTCTGCAGTATGATGTTGATAAAAGACCAAAAAATGCTTTGCATACAAACACGTATGCTGTTTGGCAACGGCACGAACACATTATGTTTATAGCGGCACGCAAACACAATGAGACACATTTTCCTACATGCACATTTGGCTCATTAGCTGCTCGGTGGAAAAACACTCATTTGTTCTGCCATCTTGCAGAGAAAAGCAGCTAT
The DNA here is from genome assembly GCA_030544235.1 of Lepturacanthus savala. Taxonomy (NCBI): domain Eukaryota; kingdom Metazoa; phylum Chordata; class Actinopteri; order Scombriformes; family Trichiuridae; genus Lepturacanthus; species Lepturacanthus savala. The sequence goes on from CM060461.1 coordinate 25,691,732, forward strand.
TCGACTGGAAGGGTCAACTGAAACCACAGAAGACTGCATCCGAACGTGCGTGTGCATGACATGTGCATGTATCTATCAAGAAGAGCAACTTTGTACTAAATCCAATTAATCCAAGCATGCTCCTCATGCTCTTTAGTGCTCAGTTATGTGGAGACAGTTTCAGCAGACTTCACCGTGGTTGCTAAGTCTTTGTTCCCTTCTAGGAATAAAAAATAAATAAAAGACATGCATAGTAAAAATCCACAAGCTGTACTGCAAAGTCAGTACAGTCTAAATAGAAACCTAATTGGCCCTTTCTGCTAAAACAAAAGAAATCAAAAACTCCCCCAAAGAACAGCTGTCCAATCATAGCTTAGCAACTGTAACTAAGCATGGCAAACTTGCTCAGCTTTCGATTTCTCTGCTCTTTAATGGATTTGAGGAAGTTAACACAGAAACCTAAGTCAGCGTGACTCAATACAGCGTTCTGTTTGCCAGACACATTGATTAATCCTCAGTCCAAAAAGTGTTTCTTTTGTTAAGGGAAAACATAGTTGTGTTATTATAAAATCAATGTCAGATTTGACATGTTTTCTCATCAGTAATAGTAGGATTAACAAGCTTCTCCCTGCTGTGCAAGAACAATGCAGTCTCTTCTCCAAAGACAATCAAGTGAAGATGCTAACTTTTAATCAGGGGCATGTAGTCTTTTGGCACAATATGAGTGTATTAAGCTATCAAGGGCATAATCTCAGATGAGAAAAGCCCATTAAGAGTCTGTGTTTTCAACCAATTCATTCAGTTAATGTTATCTTAATTAGCTGGTTAGTTACAGCGAATAAAAATCTGCCTGCAACAGTTGTCTATTCAGAAAAATCAATGCTGCCGTTGGTTGTAAATGACGCCTGCTCTTGTCTTCCTGTCAGAAACCAGATACCTCAGCTGTAGTTATCACATATCATTATACATCACAAGTGTGTAGCATCTTTCAAGTGTATTACACATGGTAGATTACAGATTAATGCATCAAACAGGCTCATGGGGGGAAAAATCCAGGTATTAATTCATAATATTATTACAAGCTCCAGGCAATCTAATAACTATTTGTTATGAAGGGAATTGTCTTCACGTGAATCATTCACTGCCCTCCAGTTGTGTATAATGACCTTGTATTTCATTATAAGTAATTAGCTGGGCTTAATAACTTCTGTTGGAATATTCTGTGCATTAACGACCCAATTTAATTCTTAATGACATATTTTTTTATGAAATGTTTTACACTTTCAGCATGACCTCAAGTAGTAAGGGAAGCTAATGAGAACACGGATGATCTACAGTAGGTCATTCTTGTCTGCATCATTACACATTCAATGCATTAAGAAGACTTAAGCTTCAAAATGCTGCAGGACATTAATTTGTTAGTAAAGCACTTAAATTTCTAAAAGAATGCTGCAACATTGGTCCTTCACGGTGGAGTTGATGGATCATTTTGGATTAAAGAGTCTTTTTCTTCTTTTAGCAAAATGGACTTTGAGTGCAAAATCTGTCATGTCAGATTAGGTTTAGCATCTTTTCCTTCATTGAACTCTCCGGAGCTGAATTAAAATGAGGTGAATAGAGAGATAGCTAAATCCTGAACAACCCCTTTGGGAAACTTGGGCAATTACTGCACTAAACATATTGGGGGGGAAAAAAAAGATTATAAACAATATATGCTTTCTTCTTTCCTCTGAAACTTTCTTCAAGTACGTGTCAGGAATCAATCCAGCAATACTTTATTGGCGAGTCCTCACAACCTGCTCTGATCCATTTATATGAAACTATCTTCATATAGACCTCAAGACCTGTGTGAATTTTGTGAGATGGTTTCCTGATGAGCGCTATAAGAGATTGATACCATGTGTGACGTGATTCCAGCTTGTGAGGAACTTCTTCTCCCCGGAGACATTTTATATGGATATGAAATGACCCCGGGTCTGCTACAATGGGAAGAAGCAGTGATGGGGGCACACAGTGTGACATGGCAACATAATGAGATGCAGCATAGACCAGGATTTACCGTGTATTATGATTATAGGTAGGGATACACTGATGGCACATTTTTTCCAAAACGGGCACTTTAAAAGTAGTTGCATTTGAATACTTGACGATACCTTAAAATCATTGTCGACCCACTGTGGAGTCAGGCTGACGAGATACTGCAGACTGATGCTGCTGCTTCATAAGTCTGTGGTGAAGTTTAAAGATTTAACATTATACAACAGGTTGTGGACGTGTGGACGTGCAGCTTTGGTAGCATCGTGTCTGATGTCGCTGCAGCTGGGAATCTCATACCTTGGCTCTGGTATAATGAGAAGACGCTGGAATCCTAAATTATCGACCATGGACAGTGGCTGATCTTCCAGGGTGATATATTCGGCAAAAGCATCTGTGATTTTGACCACGTGTGGGTTGTCTTATCAGTGTGGCACATAAACTCCCTATATCCTGTGTTGTGGTAGCCACATATCAATGTAGATTGATTTTTGTTCTGGGAGCCGTCATTTGTTCGTACTGGAGACTTGGTTTATGAATGCCCAGAAATGTTTATTGGGTGCTATCATTGTCTATCAAATGCATCTGTTCTTAGCTTATAGCCAGTTGTATCAAACATACCCAACACCCAATGACAATGAAATAGTTTAGCGCTAAGAGTTGGTTTATTTTTCAAAATAAATTTGCGGTCTAAATTACTTGGAACACTTTTAAAGGCTGCATCAAAAGGTAAGTTATTTTCTGCCGCCATGTTGTATCCACAGTTATCAATAGCTGCACCCTGTTCTGTGATTGGTTCCCTAGATGAGTGGAGAACAGGGTCCTTGGTGTCCAGACTAAATTTCACAGCGAAGTGCATTCGCTTGCGATGAAGGATGTGTACACCAGGCTGGTGTCATGGTGGGGTTTCAAATGTTTAAGTTGATTATAATGTAAGCGGTACATTTTGTACCTCCTTGTGAGATTTTTGCTGGACATAATTTGCATTCTGCTTTGTTTTGTTTTTTCGCTCTGCTTTTCATAGTTCCACACTGCTGACATGACTCTTCCTGCCAGCGCCAAGCCATGGATATAGCATGTAAATTGCACACTGGTGTAATGTGGTATCAGTGTGTCGTGGTGTCCAATTTCACTGAAAAACAGTTGATTTTCAGAGAATACATTTTGAAGGGGACAAAGTAAAACCCTACTACTTTGAGGAATAGGTGGGATGTCATGATTTTTCAATATCAAAATCATTGTTTTACATTTAGCAGCGCTTGTGTGTCATATTCAAAATAAGGTTGGGGGGAAAAAAAAGGTATTTTGGAGGAGGTGACTTTGTGGGCTGGTTCCATCCCCTGTGTCCCCCTGGGATTTCCACCAATGCATGATATCAGTGGCAATTTTACAAATACTCCAGTATCAGAGCGATACCCAATACTGATATCAGTATCAAGGCATTCCTAATTATAGGAGTGAGGGTGAAAGTGTGACTTTCAAAAAAAAAAATGCCTTAGGGGGAGGTCAGAGAGCCAAAACAAGCCAGACAGGCATCAGTGAGTTTCAAAGAAAGACTGCAGCATAATTGCTTAAAAGTAAATACAGAGTTGTGTAGTGAAGGAGCTGACAAACACACAACAAGCTACGTATAATACAGGATGAACGGCTCACAGGAAACATGATCCTCTCCTCTTCCTCGAGGGTTTTGGCCACAGCTCTATCTCATTGGTAACAGTACACCTCTGTACTCTTTCCTCCCGCAACGCTGCTCCTCCAGCGAAGACGAAACCCCTCCGCCTGCTTTCTTCTCTGCTATTCATCTCTTCTCTTCTCAAGCCTTCTTTCACACTCTTCTATTTATCCTTTTATCTCGAGCTTTGCAAAGTCCGATATTTTCTGCCACATTAGAAATCACCGCCATTGGGGCGAAAGCTGCATTATCTCCAGAATGTCACCGAGAGAAAGTAAAGCAGGTGCGCGTTTAGCTTGATGACGGTGCAGTTTTTATCATTATCCGGTTGGTTTTGAAAGGGTTTCCTAAGCCTTCTAAGAGGTTGACGAATTCTGTCAACCCATAGAGGATCGTGTAAGCCTTTAATCCTTTAATTAAAGTCAATATAATATGAAAATGAATAAAACTGTAATTACAGGACTCTCACACATCAACAGTGGTGCAATTTGGTCTAATGCACAATCCCAGTGCCTGCTTTCATTTGCACATGTGTACATACGGTACATCTGACATACACACAGCTCAGTATTGTGTCCGTATATCACACAAATGCTGAGCTTTTTTCTCTCTGGACTCGATGCCACGGCCATGTGTTTCCTTTTAAAGGAACAGAAAAGAACAACAATTGCCACAAAGGAACTCCACAAACATTTTGCCTTGTAGAAAAAAAATAAAGCAGCATAATGTGTGCACATGAATGCAAGTTCAGGACTACAGCAGGTATAGAAACTGACAAATACATCACAGATACAAGAAAGATCAAAAAAGGTTCATTGTGCAGAATAAACACACACACACACACTGTGCACATATAGAGGCTTTGAACTCATTTGAGGACAAATAGAAAAACTTCAATACCCTTTTGTTGGCGACCAAATATTTAGAAGTGTCGGTTTTGCACAATTTCTGATTTAAATAATAATTATACTTAATTATATGCATTTAACATTTGAGAACTAAGGCTTCTTAAAAGAGAGTTGAGTAGAAAAAACATGTTTATATTCCTTAAAGTAAGGCACTGGGACAACTTGATACCTGGGTATGTATCAAATCAGCAGCAGTATCAGTCAAACATTTCAAATGACAACCAGAGTTAGTCACATACAGCTGGGTCGGGGTATGATCAGTGTGTCATACAGCAAACAAAACGTTCTTAGAGCTAATATTATAGCAGGCTGATGAAAACAAGTTAACAGCCGCTCGGTTGTTAAGATAAGAGTTTTAGGGGAGACTCCTGTCTCGTTGAGAAGCTGCATAGACACTGACGGTGAGGAGCTAGTATGTTACCTAGAGTAGACATTTATGTTTGTCTTCCTGTCTGCAGGTTCCTGGTGGTGGAGGATGTCCAGCACATAAATACAGCACTTTTCAAGGTTAAGGCGGGTGAGTGTTCTTTTAATTTAAAAATGTTGTAAATGCAGCTTAAACGGTCAAATCGTCAGTTTTAGCTGCAGTTTCCTGCAGCTAAATTAGAAATTGGTCAATTGACATTTGGATCTTTTTTTATTAACTTGATTATGGAGGTTTTCTAACATAAATCAATACAGGAACAGAACTAAGAGCCTGAAATCATCATACCTTAACGGTAAATCAGTCAAATTGTTCTTATATCAGACAGTATTCTAATTAGATGTGTAACAGTGACAAAGTGACCAATCTTTGCTCCAATTAACAACAAACCATACAATCAAATGAGATATATAAAACTCCCGGTTTGCAGATCCAGAGGATGTTTGTGCAGTATAAACAGCTTCATAATGTTTCAAATGAAAAGTCAATTCTGAACACAAAGCGTATTATTGAGGAAAGTGTCCTGAGGTTCTCGCTGGGCTCACAACAAAGGAAAGAACTGAACAAAACAGCCGCATTCAGAGCGAGGACAGTGCAACAAAGACGGGGGATTAGCGGCAGGTGTAACGTTACTCTTTGAGCGCCGCGTTCTCCTTTTCAAACAACACGAGACGCTGAACTCTGCCAAACACAGACCGACGTCCTTCACAGCCGCCGAGGGAAGTTGGCGTTATCCATAACTAATGTACCTCCGGTGGTGTCCTGTGTCCTCCTCTTCCCGCAGCACGTTCTGTAACGCCGCCAGTTTTTTTTAGCACAATCACACTAAGACACAGCGAAAGCAGCCGCTGTGCGGGCAGGACTAATGCAGCAATGTCGCCACCATCCATGGAGGATTTGTTAGAAAACCCCTTTTGTACTAAAAAAGGAATATAGCCATGGGGTGAGAGGACTAATGGCTACAAACATAGTTTCACTAAGTCCATCCCACACAGAGTTAGGAGAGGAGGGTGTGAAAATCTGAAAATCTTTTTTTTCTCTGAAGTTCTCCCTGGGCAAACTGTCTTGAGATACTTGGCTAATTTTGGTGCTTAAGTGGTTGATGCGGCATGAGTCATATCTTACGGGCTACATGGCTGTCACGCAGAAAGATGGGCACTGTGGGCAGAGCTGGCTACTAGAGAGGAGCTGGTGGTAATACAAGCCGTGGCGGCGTTTCTTTTTAAAGCCCTGCTCTCCCTTTACCCTCCTGCATTACTGTAAGCCCACTATACACTGTCTCCTCCGGGGGGGCAGGCAAAGTGATAAGAGGAAACAGGAGGAAGAAAGATGTGAAAAAATAGAGGAGGAGGAGGACCGGGATGAGTGAGGAAGAGGGGCTGAAGCAGAGAATTATGGGAAGAAGTGGTGAGATGAAAGGGGAGGAGAAGGTGATAAATAGTGAAGGAGAGACAGCAGACTGACCCTCAGATATCCTTGACAGTGACGAAGTGCAGGTAGGCAGCCCTTCTTCATAAAAATGTCAATATTAGAGGAAATCTGTTGGTATAATTTACTAAGCACACCTTCAATTAATATTCTTGCTTACGCACCGTTTTTGCAAACATGATAAACCATTCCTTATGTAAAGCACTTCATCCCCGTGTGTAATCTGTAGACAAACTGCAGATGTTGATCCTCTAGCATTTTGTTTAGCTTGCGTTTCCAGTCAAGATAAGTTTGTTCACAGTCTGACAAAGATGATGAGTGTGAACAGTAAAATCACTGCAGAAACTGAAATCTATCAGGTGAAAATATCTTGGATTTGGTACATTTAGTCCAATATTGAGTAGGATTCTCTTATTCCTCTGGCGGATACTTAGCTTATTTCAAGTTTTAATTTTTTCTAAATAAGTCTTTTTTTTTAAGAATTGCCAGTGGAATAAGATAATTATTCAGAATATTTGAATTCTAGCCAAAACCAGATACCTTCACCTGTTAAAATGTTCCCTTTTGCAGCAAACGGGTAGAAATGTGATGACTTCATTTCCGTTAGCTGTGCCTGTTTTGATGGGAGTCTGCTGTAAATAAATGGAACAACAAGATTTACAAGGACTCTGATGATGTTTCTCAAGAGGTGTCATGGTTAAAGGTGCAGTATGCAGGATTTAGTGCCATTTGGCAGCATTTAAGAAGAAGAAATGGAAAATTTAGTGGCACAGCTGAAAAGAATTTTCCAAAAGGGCTTGGACATGAAAGACAATGATTATAACTAAATAATGAGCCCTGCTTTTAGACACTTGTATGTCAGTTTCTCTCTGTGTGTTTTTTCCATCTCTACCATGAGCACACTGGAAAAAGGAAAATCTTAAGAGGTGAACATATCCTGTTTTTGGTACAACTAGTCCAATATTGAGTAGAATTCCACTGGCAGAAAATTTAGCTTATCTCAAGTTTTTGTCCTGATTTGGGTCAATTTGCTCTTATTTTAATTAAATAAGACATTTTCCCTTGGTCTCTTCTCCCTTGGCTCAGTCACACCTGTCTCACTGTCTTTATTCTTTTATCTGACACACGTGTTGGTTTAACATGGATCGACACGTGACGCACACGCAGCAGGTGAGCTCTCACCAACAACTCGACGGAGGCAGACTGAGATAACCAGCTGATCCTTCAGCGGATTTACCCGTCGGGTCAGCGTGTGCGTTTTTATCAGCGCGTGTTTACTCACACACAAACTGAAGCGGCGAGATCAGCAGACAAATGGAGTTAAAGGAGGGAAGAGACGCAGAGCTGTATATTTACACCACTCTGGTTTCAAACTTAACAAATCAGCTGATTTACAGGAAGGATAGAAGACAGATGTGCATCATGTCTCACTGTCATCAATGCTCACATATACTTTCACATAAAATACAACCTATAGATGTTTTATACCTTATGCCTTGGAAAACTACCCAAATGCATTCTGAGTAATATGGAAATTCACAAACTGATGTAAAGTGATACAAAGAGGCAAAATATGACTTATGACTATGATTTATTTATAAATGAATGCTAACAGCTTACTAAACCTGGGTGCACACGCTGAGTCATACACAGATGTCAAAGTGCAGGCACAAATAAACAAAAGTCGACACAGAGCAGATGCACAAACGCACGATATCGAGAGTCAGGGAAGGTAAGGTGTAATCTAAGGTGCACAGATTAAGGTTGAAAATGGACCAAACATGTGAGTCCTGATGCTGGGAGGGAGTATACAGGCAAATTCACACAAACAGATTATGCTGCAGTAAAATGTGATGCAAAATGTCTTTAAAAAAAAAAAAGAAAACTGTTGCTGCCTGAAAAAAATATACTGCTACTGAGACAGACTGAGTGAGGGAATAAACCTAGAACAGCGGTGTGTATATTACACTATGTACAGTATTTACTGTTGGTCATAAATTTACCACTCGATGTCACTGATTTGGAGTAAATTTAAGTTAACGATCGGTGATTTGTTTCATATGCACATCCACATTATAATAACATGCAGGCATAGGCCTGCATGTGTAAAAACATTCCACTATGCTCTAGGCTGATGTAATGTAATGTAAAACGCTTATTTTTTTAGTAATAAACACATTAAATAGATTACTACGACAATGGTGTTACTGTGGAATTGTGATTATTATATCTTGACTATTATTGATATCATTACTATTATCAATATTATATCAATATTGTTATTGACATTAATAGTATTAAATTATGAAAATTATTAACGGAAATCACATTAATATTTGCATATTGCTATGAGTGATAGAGAGGTAGGATTAAAGGAGAAGGTGTAAATTGATTTGGTTTTTTTGGTTTTACATGTTCAAACTAATCCAGGATGTGTTGCAACTATAAATATGATTAATTGATGCAATCAAACTAAGCCTGTTGTAACTCTGTAGCTGTTACGCTCCACATTGACTTGTCAAACTAAACAGCAACACTAGTTAAAGAATGATCGATGCTGCTGAAATATCTCAAACACCCCTATAAAGCAATCATGCCATCCGAATTCAGCCGAAGCCTTCCTGACAGAGAGAAAAGCACGCCGCTCGGTCGGAATCATAAAAAGGTTTGACAGCTTTAGCTGGGCTGGCATCAAAAACTGGGAGGTGTTTTACAAGTCATAAAGGTGTTGATAAGAGGAAGGTGTCAGCAAAGTCGAACCATAAGTCAGCGGAGACACAGGGAGACAGAACTCAGACCAGACTTCATGTTAAAGGTTGTTCCTGCTGGGAACGTGATTTGCCTGTAGTGGGAGGATATTACTCTGCAGCTTTTAGGAATCATCTGTTAGACAGACCATCACCACGGGAAGCTGGAGTCCACCTGGGAATGTTGGTGAGTGAATTTCTAACTCGGATGCAAAGTTGTTGAGAAAAATTCCCCAGTAGGCTTTTTGCCAAGCACGTCTTACACAAGCCTGGAAACAACAACAGGAATATGTTAGCAACATGGCAAATATTTTCTCATAAACACATTGCTCCTCCCGGGTTTGGGCAGAAATATGTGCCACCAGACACTGAATTTGAATCACATATTTTGAAATTGTATTTTTTTTTTGTTATCATTTGAATCATTGCATTGAAAAACTCAATCTGAATTGGAAATTTCAACTCTTTATATAACCTCACGTTCGGTTCTCCAAATTAAATTTCTGTGATAAACATCTGGGTAGTTTAAGGATGAAGGAAGATCAATCGAGCTCAGATACACAAGACTTGATTGAGCTTGATTGTTCTTCCTTTATCCTTAAGCTACCTGGTTGCTTGTCAGAGTATACACCATTCATTGTACTGAAAAACTGATTCTAAATAAGTAAGTATAACTTAAAGTTAAATTTATTAGTTTGGAAAATTCAACTCCTTATATAACTCTTTATCAGACACACAGGACTCGATTCCTTCATCCTTAAACTACCCTGATGTTTGTCTCAGTAAACTGAATTTTGATTTGTGAGAACTGAATGTGAGGATATACAGTATAGAGTTGAAATTTCATTAAATTCAAATTCCATACTAATACATTCAATTTCAAATTATACCATTCAGCTTTAGTTTTGCAATGCAATGATTCAAATTAAGGAATACAATTTCACATTATGTGACTCAAATTCAGTTTCTTGTGGCACATATTACTGCCCAGAGCTGTGAATCATCATCTGGGGAAACAAGTGGGCATGAAATTTGCCTAAAGATGAGAGTAAACCTCTAGAAGATAATGAATCATGTGAGCTGTAATGTGATTGCTAGTGTGGTGATAAGAATCAGAACCTCCACTCTGTCCAGTCATATTATAATCTATAAAAGAATAATATGATGTTCATAAATCTATGGAGTAAAAGAAGGTTCAGATTAAAACCTTCCTTGTTCTGCTCTTTCATGTTCTGTCTCCACCAGCCTCCAGTGAAGTTAGGATTATGCTGGTTGGTCCAGGAAGGACAGAAAACAGCTCTGTGGATGATGATACTCTGCTGGGCTGTGGGCAGGTGTTTGTAACCAGAGGAGGCGGGGCCACGACAGCTGCTAGTGCTATCACCTCTGGACTGTGGCGGATGCACAAGGTCAGGGTTTATCCACTGAGAGAAGGGAATTTAACCGTTGCGGGCCTTGTCTCTGTGCAGACCAGGAGGACCTCAGGTTGTTCTGTTAGTGATCCCTCTGCTGGACTTCACTGAGCCTGAGAGAGAGGGAGGATGGACCTCTCGACCTCTGCCATGTGGAGACACACCATGGTGTTGCTCACGTTTGGGGACATGCTGAGGGTAAAAACCTGCGGGAGCATATCCACTCGGTACACTACTGATACCACATACTTTATAACAAAGCAGCATTTTTGGGAAGAAAGAAACACTAAAGCAGGTAGTGATGAACTCTTTACGGTTTCAGCAGTCGTGTGGAAAAACATGGAAAAACCCAGTTTCTTCTTCTTCTTTGGGTTTTAGGGCATCTAAAAAGTTGCATTACTGATGGACAGTTACTTTATTGTACTATATCGTACTAAAATCGCCTTCTTGTTAGGAGTGCTGTCGCCACCTACTGCCTTGGAGTGTGCATGACATTGTTTGAGGCAGATTTTGTGGCTTCATGTGGTCAGAGATATTTGTTATCGCACTAATGGTGTGGACAGACATTTTTTAAAGGTTAGAGAAGAGATATCAAGGGTGTGGATAGGAAGAGCAATGGAAGACGTGCTGCAGGAGAACAGACGAAGGCACTTCTCTCTCCACATGTACCAAAGGATGGAAGAGGAACGGCAGGAGGCAGAGACCAGTATGGGCCGAGCATGGAGAAAACGAGAGATGGGGGTTAGAGACAGAAGAAGGGCAAAGAATGAGAGAACAAAGGAGGGCATATAGAGAGCAGAGAGAATGTAAGGTAGAGCTCAGGAGAGGAGGATTCAGGATCTGAAAGTGGAGGAGAGAGGGAGGAAATGGGGAGCATGGATGATGACTCCCGTCGGCCTAGTTGGCAAAAAAAAAAAACTCCTTTCGTCCAATCAGAGGCTTCGCCTAAACTAACTGATCGCAATCTCTCTTTTAAGTCCAGCTGGACAGCTTGGTTTCAGCTTTAACCGCTGCAGAGGTTCGGCAACATCTGTGGTCACCAGTGACACGTTCAGCATTTCATGCTGCGACTCTAAATCCATAAAAAACTCCTTTCATGTGATGACCCACCAGCAATAAACCTGACAACAACTGTGGACCTTTACTGAGCTCAACAAGAGCTGCATAACACTGCAGATGTTCCAGCTGTTTCACATGGACCACTGCTCTCTAAGAGTAGCTATAATGTGCAGGAAGAACACGTGTGACTCTACTTTCTTTTTCATGTCCCATCAACCTTCAAAACTATGTAAAACTACCATTAGGATTAGGTGCCATATCAGGAATTATACATCTTGCAGCGCATAATAAATTAGTTTTTCTGCTCTATGTCTTGTGGTTTGAATTGCTACCACTCTGCTCGGTGGTGGATCTATTGTTTAATCGGTGCCCGTGCAGGTTTGTAATTATGAAGCCTTTCATTGCAGGGCTGCTTAAATTGGATTGGTTTCGCCTCTAAAATCATCAGGAATCTTGAGACATTGTGTGATCCCAGACCTCAGCACTTTGCCCAATTATGTACAGAGTATTACCAAACATCGCTGGTAAAACCTATGAGCATGAAACGATCGCTTACAGGCAAGTAATTAAAGTCTGATTTTCTTGATGTTTAAAAGCAGATGTAGGCTGTTTTGCAAGAAAAAAGTTGAGAAACAAACTGATGAAGGAAGAGAGTTGCAAAAAACTGAAGGTGTCTTTCTTCGTCTTTCACTGTATATATATATTTTTTTACTTTTTCAATTTGCAAAACTGAGGTAATCTCTATCAGTGCGTGCAGGTTTTATGCCAGAATTGAGGGACGTTGTGTGGTCGGCCACACATTTCATTACATCTGAACAAATTGTCGATTGGCTTCAGGGAATTGCTGCCTCTCTCTTTCGTCTGACACAGACAGTTAATCCTCATCTCTGGCTCACAGTCATGATGCCGCGCAAGGTCAGTCTTGTTGTAACCAACAAGGTCAGTCTCTCGTCCCGGGACATCGAGTGAGGCCGTTTCGAATGCACATAATCAGATAAAAAAACAAAAAAAACCTCCATCCCTCATGCTGGAAACGGTTCAGTTCAGTCTAACTGGACAGTTAATGTTGTGAGCTTGTAGGGGAGTGGTTTCTAATTATTCTAAGCAGGGAAAGTATTTTCATATGGAGCGAATAAAGTATGCGTACGCTCAGTTTTTCACTCCAGACCAACATTTCTTTTCTTAAACAGCTTTTAATTAGGCACTGAAAGCTGCTTTGCTGCTACTTTTGGTTTCTGTGTCCAGATGTCAGTGTTAATTTTGTCAGATATATATTTTTTTTAATTTAGTTTTAGCCTTGGGTCAAATTCCCATATTAGTTTTAGTCATATTTATTCAACTTGTATTCTTTTTTTGTTTAGTCATTTAGTCAACAAATCTGTTTTACTCTAGTTTTAGTCAGTAGTCTTTCTTTAGTCTTTGACAGCAGTTTGATAGTAATGTTAATCGAAATTAATCTAGGCAGGTATCAATGTAACAATAGGAATTATTGTTAGGAACCTTTGTTTAGTTCAGTGTGACACATGGACAGGTTTTGAAATGACACCACTGGAGTTACCGGAACAAGCCAAATGTTCCCTAAACGATAAAAGTTGGATAAAGTGTGTAACCCAGCAGGTTAAAACAGTAGCACAAAGTATCTTGTGATGTTGGCACAAGAAGTAATAGATGCCGCCGCATTTAGTGCCGACAGCACCGATGGATGCTCCTCACCCAGATAGGGAGAAAAACAAGTGATGGGCAACCAGTGAAAGCACTGTTTGGATTATAATTTAAAAGGTCTGTGATGGAAAAAAGAGACCATTTTATCTTCGTCAACAAAAAATGTGTGAATTTCATCACAGTCTGTGGTTTGGGATGTTGATCGTTCACCTCGTTTTCATCATGAAAAAAAACCCATCATTGCCGAATATATTTCGTCAAGTCTCGTCTGACGTAGTGAACACTGCCATACATGAGCCACTGAGAAACTCATTCCTGGGTTCAAACAGATCCTTACTGCATAACTTCTCCAGTCAGAGAAGTTTCTGTCTGATTAGGATCAAAGCCTTTATGTCGGTCTCAGGACGGCACACAGGCATGCAGTCTGATACCAAAAAGTAATGAAGAAATGAATTTGCTGGAGGGTTTTAGAAGCTGATTGGCCCTGGAAACACGTCCTCTGACTCAGCCTCTTTCAACCTGTGATTCCTTTCTGCCAAAGTTAGAAGTTTTCCAGTTATTTCTCATGACAGCAATATATGTCCGTATTGTAGTGTTTTTATGTGTGGGAGGCCAGCTGGAAAAAAGTGATATCATGTAACCCTGTGTACCAATCAGGATTTAGCAACGTTTTAATCTGAATAACAGCTGTGTTAGCTGATGACGGCTTTTAAACTTTGCCAGACCACGATGGGCATCAAGTCCAGTTAAACCACAACCGCACAGTCCTGATGAAATGGATTAGCGGAGTTTGTGGGTGAAACTCTTAAAAAATAAATTGCACCTGAGGAGAAAGTTTTTATGACTTTTTCTTTTCGGTAATGCTTAACAATATGGAGACGTTTCCAACATTGAAATTACATTTTTAGTGGGTTTCTGATGCGAGATGTAGAAAAGTGAAATGGCTGTTTAAAAAAGGACCACCGTGTCAGTTGGACTTTAAGATTTAGCTGTTGCAAAGTTGTTAGCAGAACTGACAAATGACACGTCTGACATTTATTAGCATTGAACTAGTGTCTGTGCATATTCTTTTATAGCAGAGCGCCAAGGTTTTACCCCGTCCCCCGTCCCCAAGGTCTTTGTGGTGACAAATCTGACATCACTATGAATCACATATCATATCATCATTTTTATTGAGCTGCATTGCGATATCCTGCAGTAACATGGTAAGGTAATACAGTAGCTCATAATGAACTCATTATCAGTTTTATTGTGTGCTATGAAACACCTGTCCAGGATTATGATACACTCTGGGTACAGACTGTCTTGTCCTTTTATGCGTTACATAATATTTATAGCAGTCACATAGGCTCACGGTGGCAAATCGAATGGAATATTTATCAGAAATGGGTCTTGTGTGATATCGATGATCACTTTCAGGAGCAAACTTCTCTCTCAAATATGAGAGACAACTTATTAAATAAGGGAATACTGATTTCCCATTTTAATGGTAAGCTATTAGTGCCAGAAAGTGCTTAAAAAAACATGACATGAAGCTATGAAGCTAAAAACAACTTTGCTTCTTGGATGCTGTTGTTGCTATGAGACAATGGAAAGCCCGTTTGATATGCAGCATTTTTTGGCTAAAAGCTGGAATATTTTTAACTTTTAGCGCTGAGTGCAAGACGTGCTCTCTACTCAGAGCAGTAAGAGGCTGAAAGCACGCGATGAAAGAGCCAGTGGCCTCAACACAGTCCAGTAAAGCTTTCCTTGTTCTGGTGTCACACTCGTCTCACTTTAGCTTACCTGGCAAGATGCATTAAGTCACAAGTTTCTGCACAATGTCAACGGTCAATGGTCAATAAGTAGCTCAAGATACGGCTGTGACTTCAAAGTATTTTCTCTGTGGAATCGTGACAACTGTGTGGGACGAGACACGTTTAATTTTAGCAATGGACTCATCAGTTTCATAACATCTGTTTTTATTGATGCAACGTGTTTTCCTTGGAATATGAGTTGCTGCCACCAGGCTTGACATTAAAAGCCAAACTAACAGTAATTATATATCTAACATAATTAGCAGACTAAACAAACTGTGTGATTGTTTGATATGAGAATTCTTTATTTAATCTAATTATTCTATAAGTAATTGTCTTTTTGTTGTACTTAATATTAATGTCACTACATTATGTAAGCTAGTGCAGTGCCTGTAGGAAGTATGTATTTCGATAGAAAAGTGGAAGCTTAAGTAGATTTTTCATGTTTGGCCAAATGAGGATGTGTTGGACTGTTACATAGTCTTAATAAACAAAGTGTGCATTGGGTAAAACATAGAGATATACTGAGTTAAGGAGAGACATGCAAATAGAAAAACTACAATTTATGCTGAAAGATGGATCTCAATCTACATATGAGTTTTGAAATTGTGTTGATGTTACTGTTGTTTCTAAATAAATGAGTTTAGGCCCAGATTCTGTTCTGTTAGGTGACAGTGCTGGGATTTCCTGAGAGTCTGTGAACACGTCTTGTAGTAAGATGGCTACGGCCCACAGTAGTCTGTGTTAGAATGAGGAATAAAGTAGCAGCTAAACTGGCTACTGTTAGTGTGTGTTTTTTGAGAGATGTTACATTACTTGACGTTGGCTGCACGGTCGGTACAGGAAGAAACAAGACAATGGAGCTTTGAATTGTAACGAAAGCGCTGGGAAGCAAGATGAGGAGGAGTGCTGTGATACGGAGCTTTACACTCTAAAGGATACGCAAGTCTATGGAATTTTTACTTTGAACGATAATGATGTTTTGAACATCCATCAAAAAATGCACAAAAAGGATGTACACCTTCATGCCTGTACAAGTTATATCTGAAAGCTAAGGTTGATCTGACAAGCAGTCAAAGATACATGAGCTACAGACACTCCTTGATTTTTTATTTATTTTTTATAGATGGAGAACCCTGACTGAATTCTTATAAACCATTTTTTCAAGCCACAAATGAAGTATGTATTGTGTTCATATAGTAGAATGTAATTCTAATGCATTGTGTGATACAGTAGGCCAGATTCCAACACACAGTTATTGAGAAACATCATTTTGCATCAGAATGTGACCCAGTGACCTAGTAAACCACATCTGTGGCCCACCACCATAAACCTTAACGACACACAAAGGTTCCATTCTTCTCTTCTCTGAGCTAGTTTACATTAAATGGCTCTGGCTAAAACAAGCACTGATCACCCTGCATCAACAAAGAAACCCGTTTGTGTGATTGATTTCAGTTTCTTTAGTATGTGTGCAGAACAGAGATAAGTCCAGGATGTGATTAGCCTGGTCTAATGCAAGCAGCTATTCAACTGTGAGCCTAGGTTCATCAAAACTGAAAAGAAACACCTCTTTAACTACAAATGTCTTAATTAGAACTGTCCCCCATCTTGGTTCTTTAACTTGTGTATTTGCTGTTGATTGGGTGTAGCTTCTTTTATGTGCTGTAGGGCTAAAAAAGGTTATTTCATCTTTGCTGTATCTGCCTTGATTTATTTCTTAACCTGCTTTTAAGTTTAGCTAAAAGAAGTTAAACACTTGAACTTGAGGTTGTTGTGGTGAAGTGAGCTGCACTGCAGCTGCAGTACATTATCAGTCTATAATGATTCACCGCAAGGTTACTTCCTCTACTCTTTTCACTCCAACGCACTCCACAATGGATGTCCTTACTACAAAAGTCATCCATCACACACACACACACACACTCACTCAGACGTACAACAAATTAAGCACAATGGTACATTTTTTGTCACCATCAATTCCTCTTGAAAGGAGAGGGACTGAAAAAGAAAACATGAAATAGAAGCAGACAGAAAAGACAATGAGATCAGAGTGAGCAGCATCAAAGTTCTTCCTCCAGCACTGAGGGCAGGTCAAGTCAACAAGAAATCACAAACATATGAACTCCACTGTAATCTATAATGAAGTAGCGTCAGACTTATAAAGTCAACCAGTGTGTGTTATGTTACATCCTCAGACAGTGAGAGGCTGCCTGTGTTCAGGACTAAACTTGATCAAATGTCTTGTGTCTTGCAATACAACATACCATAAATTAACAAATAATAGCTGGGTTTCAATTAACCACCAGGTCCCCTTTAAACACTGGGTGCAGGTGTATATTTTGATGAATAACCCTCAGTTCCAAATGAACCCTGAGTCTAAGGTATTAAAAAATATATATTAATAAATAATACAAAAAAAAAAATCGAGGAAAAACGTGACCACTGACGCTGCACCATTTTGGGTAATATCGCTGAATTGTCAATGGCCATGGCTCTGGTGTAGCCAAAAAACAAAAAGTACAACATTAAATTTAAAGTTTCTGTCATAAAATATGCAGAGGAAACCTCAGGAGAAGCAGCCACAAGATGTTTAACTATAGTAATGTCATCTTAATTTTAAAAAAATGTGGGTTAAACAGTAGTCATACTGGTTTGATAAAAGAATTTGGGTAAATTAATGAATTTTTCTAGTTTTGCTGAGTACGATTTTAGAAGGAATTAATGGAAGGTCTCAAACGCCTGATCTGTTAAGTGATTGAAACAAACACCCTGGCTATTATTTGGTAACTTACAATATCCTCTCTGTTGTGTAATCAGGTATAACAGTGGATACCCTTGTATCTGTCCATTACTGTTTTAATTTGCATGACTTAGTTCTTAACTCTAAATTGCCCGTAGGTGTGAGTGTGTGAGTGAATGGTGTGTGTGCCCCACGATTGGCTGGCGACCATCTGGGGTGTATCCCTGCCTCTCGCCGTAACGCGCTGGGATTGGCTCCAGCAGACCATGTGACCCTAATGAGGAATAAGCAGGTATAGAAAATGACTGACTGACTTTGTTCTTGAAATAAAAAAAAGAACAATCTTAGTTTTTTAAAAAAAAAGAAAACCAAAAACACAATGTTGTTATTCCCTGATACTCTATGTAGTAATGAGAGGATTGGCCCAGGATTACAACCCTCTGACAGCTAGTCTCAACATGTCTTTTGTTCTGTGTAACTTTAGTGGTCAGAGGACAGGGCGGCGGTGGGGTTGGACCTATCCGCTGCGGTGCTGCTGACCAACGGAGCGAGCCACTGGAGCTGCCTGGGCACAGAGCCCCACAGAGGGCAGGGGGAGGGGAACCAAAGGGCAATGTGAATTAGATAGAGACAGAGATGGATACCTGGAGGCAGAATGACAGATGAAACAAGAGGACATAGTCGGAGAGAGGGACATGGGGGAGTAAAGAAGACCCAACAAAAAGCCATGACTTCAGAGCAAATAAAAGGGCAAATATGTTTAGACATGTGAGAAACCTGTGAGAGTGAAACAGAATTGGAAACACCGGCTGAGATAGATCCTACAGGAGATCGCAAACCACTAAAGGGCCTGGCGCCAGATAGTAAAACAATACCCTCAAAGAAATGACTCGCAATACTTCTATTACCTTTATTTATATATATATATATATATGTAGAGAAAGAGAGACCTGCCTATGTAACTATGTGGGGGAACGAGGGGCCTCCTGTTTCAAATATAAAATGTGCCAATATAAAGTCTCAAAGCAGAAATTGAACACATAAAATATGAAGAAAACACATGTGATGGAAACTGGATGAAAGTCTCTGCAATGCATTTACTTTCATTTATTTCTGGTGGGAGGCTCTAATTGCATTTTCTTGCAGGACAACATATGTGTGTGTGTGCGGCATGCGGCCGTTGCTCAAAAGGTGGCCAGCTGTGACTCGTAGGGAACAGAAATCAGAATTGTTCTGACACAATTTGTCCGTTCAGGACCGGCAGGATTTCTACAACACTAGAAGATGTGGCAGTTTTTCTGCATCTCAGACATTACGCTAGAGACACAGAATCAAAAAGGCGCCTTTCAGTATATTTCTGTGATCTTTCCACATGTAGGAGTATCGCATGTGTACTCCAATGCTCTGTTGTACAGCTGACAGGACATCCGTAGTGAAGTGATCCACACATCCACACTGAAATGCTGACTATCTCCTGTTAGCCGACGCAACATGTGTTGGGAAGATCCCTGCAGCGATGCGACCCGTAGAGAGTTAAAAATAACAAAGGCCCAATCAATCCGGATGACATAACTCTTTACGAGGATAAGTGAGTCCAGCAGCGCTGCACATTCTGTGTGCGAGGGGCAAATAATGAGCAGCTTCAGTCGAGGAGAAAAATATTTCCTCTGCTGATCAACGCCCACATTAACGTCCTTGCTGCAGATTTCAAACCACTGAACAGGAACCAGCTGAATAGGAATGGGTGATGTGGTTTTGTCCAAATCATAACCTCTGGTGGGTTAATTTGGAGGGAAAAAACAAAGTCGGCGCATAGAAACTTCAATAAGATCTACTTTTTACTAGCTATTAAAGTTTAACTCAGACTATAAGTTGAGAGTTAGATGGATATTTTATTTATTGTTCAATAAAATTTAAGATTGACCTGTTAAAATCCAAAACCCCCTGATATGCTGTCCTCATATCAGCATTGAGTTTTATTCATATATCACATGAGAAAACCTCAGCTATAACACTAAATAGTTTTTATCTGTAGTAAAACACAATGTTACTGTTACAGTAGCAAAATATATCATCAATATCCACATCATCAATACAATAAGAAAATAGTTTACTATAATATCAGTATTAGGGCTACAACTAACTATTTTAATATTGTGTGATTATTTAATCGGGTCCTTTTGTAATCTCCTTTTTAAACATTTTATAGAATATATCCATGTTCTATAATGATTAATTTTTATGATTTTGAACTCTAATTTTATTCATCATTGAACTTTTCCTGATTTGGGTCAACTTGGACACTTCTGTATTCACCTCAGATGTAGATTTATTTTGATACCAGGTTTAAGTTAAGTACTTTGTGGTTGAAGAGATATTCCATATTTATTATTTATAGCAGGAAAACTGAAAAACAGGCCTGGGGTTTAAGTGGTTAAAGAGAGTTAAATGGGTAAAAACCAGTAAAAGGTCAGAATTTAAGCTTGACGTCATGTCTGCCTTCACAATACACAGTGTGTGGGTTGAGGGAAAACGTATGTCACAATCTTAAAAGTTTTCGCCGAAAAAATGAAACTGCTTAATATTTCACGGGTTGCGAAAGATGTGACACGCTGTCGTTTTCCTTTTCTACTTGCATCATGTTTGTGTTTTGAAAGAGAGAAAAAGGCCAGAACAAGTCTGTGCTCAGAGGCCAGAACTGACTCGGTGCGTCCACTAGTTTTGCGGCGCTGCTGGACTCCAAGGTTACGGCCCTGCAGCACAGTTGTTTCCATAACAATATCGACACTAATTGTAGACATCAGCAAGAATGTGCTTACACACAGAACTTTCAAACAGAAAAAAAATAATTGGAAACATGGTGCAGCTGCACCAATCATTTAATTTCTTGATTTACTTTTAATAATGCGAGCAAAATATTGATGTGAAGCACTGGTGAACAGAAGACTAAAGCAGCTCAGAGGTGTGAATGTGTCACGCTGAAAAAAATAAGAATCGGGAGGTTTCTGGAAAAGAGGGAGCATACTCCTTCAAATTTCCATGACTAAATAAAAATATTAAAGAAAGGTTTTTCAAGGACCTAAAGTCCATTACATAACGTCCCTGCTCTCTGTTGTAAAGCTGCAGAATTCCTGAGCACAACTGCAAAACCCGTTCACCTGACTGAAAATCATGACATCAATCTCAATCAATGTGCAAACAGGAAACGTTGGAGGAGCGTTGTCATGGAAATGCTGCAACTCGTCTTCAACAGCAACAGATGGATGTAATTCCGAGTCGGTTCACGGGCAGACTTTAGTTCCTTTTTATGTGACACGAGGGGGAAAAAAAAAACAGAACTGCAGAAACATGTGAACACGTGAAAGGGTAGATGATGATGATGATGATGGTGATGGTCAACAGGTAGTTTTACCTGTATTCTTTCTTTCTTGTCACTGGGCTTCAATACATTTTTTATTCTATTTTATTTTTAAACTGATGTCACATTTAATTAAAGTGGAACCACAAAGAGTGAATGTGAAGACACGGCTGAATAAATTAGGTGAGATTCATTCACAGTGGAGAAGAATGCCAGAAAAGAGGAAAGAAGGGCTGAGAGAGCTGAATCCATGAGGCGACACAAAGGAATCCGGTCTGTCACTAAATTGGTAATGTCAGGAGGCCAAATTGAAGTGTTGATTAGAGACCAATCCCATAGCTTCCTGGACAAAAGAGGGAGGGAGACGAAGACCAGGGATGATGATAATGCTCTCATTCATTACAGCGATGGAGAGTGATTGGATAACAACATTGGACGTGTGTGTGCATGCTACATGTGCTTGGTGGTGGACTTGATGCATTTGTTTTTGGTTTGTTTGCATTCAATTCTAGAGGGAATATTTTTCTTTAAAGCATATCAAACAGGTACAGGGAACAGTCTTTCCCCTCATCTAACGAGGCCACATGTGTCTGGGAAAAGCAGGGCTCACGATCCTAGTCTAGTCTGTGGCAGCGTTAAACATGGGATTTATGGGTTTGTTAAAAAAGAAAAAAAAAAACGACTGCTGAGCTTTCAAAAAGCAGTTTCAGCCCCTCGTCTTTCCTTGCTCACATACTTTCCTTTGAATCTCTGGTGGCGGTGTGTGTTGTGTGGTGTGTAACTGGCTGCTAAGCAAAGCAGATCCTGTTTTTTTATTGCTGTTTAGAGAGTATGTCTGGAAGTTAATTGCATTCAAATTAGTCTCCCACAGACCGACCATTACTACAAATGACAGTTAATGTATTACAGTAAATGCAATAGCAATATGTTTGTCTTGATACATTGTCTCTTTCTATGCATGATACACACACACACACACACACACACACACATTCAGTGGAACAGATGAGAGGAAATTGATCGGTCCTGACAGAGAGCAGGATAAATGGAGAGATAATCAGGTGTGAAATCACTCTGGTTTTCATTCTGCAGTAATTCAGTCTGTCTCTCATCTTCTGAGTGTCTCTCAAGGCACAGTGCCACTTCTGTTTTCTACAAAGCTAACAGAACTAATAGCGGCGCTTTTAACACTCACACAGTGGCGGTACAGCGGGGACATGTTAACCTGTCGGTCCCCTCAGGTGTAGGATTACTCCCCTGGACACATCTATGTACAGGATTTCATGCTTCCTCCTTCATTCTCCTTCTATTTTCTACTTTTCTTGCTTTGTAGCCCACTGTTCTTCCTTCATCTCCCTTTTCCCTGAGCTGAATATTATTCTCCTCTTGATCTGCCGCTTGCTTTCAACCATGTTAACATACGCCTCTTTATCCTCCATCTCTACCCGCCCCCCTGTCGCTGTCTCTCTGTAGCTCCGGTTTCATAAAATATGCTAATGTGACTTATAATTTCCCAGAAGAAAAAGGTTAAATGGAGATTATGCAATGAATAGTAATGTCAACAACAAAATGATGCAATGTAGGAACAATTTGTTCCCCCCCAGCGGATGTGTTTCCGAGTTTTTATTCAACAGTCCGATATTTAGGGGACAAATATCCACGTGACAGTTGGTAACGAAGCTAGCAGCTCTGGCAGAATACGATGTTACACATGGACAGTTATAGTGATTATTAGTAATTAATTGCTAGCAGATATATCCTGGATTATTTTAAACTTGAGCTCACAGGTCTGTGTTTGCATCATTAGTGAGGACAGGTGCACAAACCAGTAAAATGTAAAAATAGCCAGTAGTGTCCATGTGTCACCTGTCAAACATGAACAGCAGATAATCGGATCTAAATTAATCACTTAACCCCAGGCCTGTTTTTTCCTGCTATGAATAGTAAATATGGAATATTTCTACAACCATAAAGGTTATGGACTAAAACCTGGTGTCCTACAACATGTGAGGTGACTACAGAAGAGTCAGAATCAATTTATGTTGCTGTTACAAAAAAAAAAACTATCATTGTGTTTTACTACAGATAAAAAATAATTTAAAACTTAAAACAAGACCAAACTGACCCAAATGAGGAAAAAACTTGAAAAGATCAATTATTTGTTTTTAAAGTATAATTTTAAAGTAGAAATCCCACTGAGGAACATTACAGAACATGAATATATTCAGTAAGTTCTTTTGAAAAGGAGATTATAAAGGACCCAATTAAATAATCACACAAACAGCTCAAGTCTAAATTAAATATCAAAATAGCTGTTAGTTACTACTGATATTATATTAAACTATTTTAACTATAGATAAATACTTTATGAAAAACTTAAAAGTTCAAAAGTTAAAAGTTCAATTGTGATTTACTGCGGATAAAATACTTTATTTAGTGTTGTAGTGGAGGTTTTCTCATACGATATATGCATAAAACTCAATGCTGCTCCCGTATCGGGGGGTTTTGAATGTTAACAGTTTAATGGAGATGAGGCTGAATCGATTCTAAACCACTTCCAAGAAAACCAGGTCAAGTTAAGCTGGTTTTTGCCGGTACCACTGCAGTTGATCTGACTTCTAAAGCCTCTTTAGTCTAGAACTAGTCTTCATTTCCGTCTGGGAATCAGGCCTAAATTTCAAGAGCTGAACCAGATCAGTGCTCCACTTGTAATGCCGACCCCAGAGCCTCAATTAAAGTTGCATGATTTACTGTCGCAAAGGCACCACTTGACAGCAGGTTTAAAACAGTATCCTTGTCAAGGTTATTCTCTATTTTGACTGTTCATGCTCACACATAGAAACTGGTAAAAAAAGGTTAATTTTCTCTGAAGCTTTACAATGAAATGACCCAATCAGGAATACTGTGTGTGCTGCAGAGGGTGGATTCCATAAACTGTAATGAGCTGTATCATGTATTATAATGATTTTGATTTTTTAGATAAATCTGAGACTGGCACTTCTTGCCATGAATCAAAAAATTATGAAGCAATAAAATCAAGTTCATGTCTGTGTGTGTGTAAAATTGTATCTTTACTAATCAGTGGAAGTTTTACAGACCTTCATTAGCACTCAGTTTCTCCACTGCTTCTCTCCTCCTCCTCCTCCTCCCTCCATTCCTCCATCACTTATCAATTCCTGTGATCTCTACAGAGCTGACATCAGTCGCTCGGCGTGACTTTCATTTTGCCCCAAACTCAGTCCTCGCACATCTCCGCGTCTTCATCTCTAATGTCTTTTATCATCCTCTCTCTCAGTCACTCATTCCAGTTGTCGCACCCTGATCCACGATCAGGCATCTTTAACGTTACACAGCGAGTAAAAATCACTTTTCAGGTTTTTCTGTTTTCCTTCGTTTTTCTTCTGCTACTCTTGATCTCTTTATCCTTTTTCTTATTGTATTTTTTGTGTTATTCTGCTCCCCTCCCCTTCCCCTCTCTTCTCTAGTCATCTCTGCTGTTAAATATTTGATTATGAGCCACACTGACATGACACTACTGTTTCCCACTGGAGCCGAGGGTGTTTAGATCCCAAAGCAAAAGATGAGCGAACATGCGCACGCATCCAAGTCTTTTCTATGTCATTTAATTCGTGGTGCGGTTTGAAAGCAACTAATCACAGACATTGTATTTGCTCTCTTGTGTCAAAGAGAACAAGGTCAGAGAGCATATTTGCAAAGATGGAGGCATAATTCCAACAGAGACCTAGAATAATGGTTGAAATCACAGCCTACATTGTTATATTTAATAGAAGCTACTAAGTAAAGCACTGTAAATTAGCCAGTAGAATAAACAAAAATAACTTCTGTGATGTGTTTTGTGTGGTTTATAGTGCAGGTTCAGATAAAAAACGCTCTCTCAAATTCATGGGGGAACATTAGCTAGAGCTACAGTTTAAATGATTAATCCAACCTGAACCTAAATGCATGAAAAGCACGGATAAGTCACAGCATATACCTTTCTTTGTGTACCTTCACAGAGTGTGGGCTCTAGTGAGGAGTTGCTGATAGCTTGTCTAAATGTGCAGAGCCAAGACTTCAGAGAGACTGAACCAAAAAAGAGCAGCTGAAGATATGAACGTGCACACGTGACAGTAAAAAGCAGTGGGAGACAAATCAGGGAAGCATAAAAAGCAGAGTGCAAGCTTTTCATGCCTGCAGCTAGTGGCAAAGTTAAAGTACTAACCCACTGACCCACATATCACACAGCCAGCGGTTTAGTGGGAAACGCTAAAAGTAAAGTCATGATTCAATACACAGATGAACACACACCTTAGTGGAACTTAACACAACCAAACCAAACTGAAGGGAGGGAAACCAAATCCAACAGAAATACACATAAACTGATCACTTCACTCAAATTAAGAGATTTTCTCACTAACATGGAGCCTCCTCAGATGGTTTCTGGTATGTGCTGAAACTCACGCTGCCATCTGAATACATTCGTAACCAACGTCACCTTTTGGCTATGGCTATGTTTCTAGCATAATCCCGCTTTTTCACCTATAATAAGCAGAATTTAAAGTCTTTTTTAAATACCTACACAACTTAACACCATATATTTTATGCAAGTTTAGCACTAGGCAAAGTAGTAGAAAAATCACCAGAGGTACAGCAAGTGGGACAATCCTACATTATAAGATCTCCTTTGGGCAGTTAGCTTTTTCCAGGAAGAACTATAGAGATCTGCTTTTTTCAAGCTATATGATATTATATAACTTTATATTGTTATTGTAGCTGAGACTGAAACACTGCGAAACATCAGCTAGTTCAACTTGTTTATAACAGGTTGATATCATAGTACAGTCCGATGGCAAAATTTCTGCGTGCTCAGCAATATATCGCACATTTTTGCGATGCCGTAATATGATGCTGCATGTTTCATAGTACAGTCCCTCCACTTTTTTTGAGATTTCATTTACTCCAGCATAATCATTGCACATTTTTGTGATGCCACATATTTCGTGACATGTCACATAATTCTTGTAAAATCAACCCAAAATACCACCCATCTTTCACAAAACCCATATCTATATATCTTTTCTGTAGTTGCATGGTGAACAAATCCCATTTGCCGTCTTTTCCCCTGCGAGTGAAAGAGCTGATCAGTATTTACACAAAGGTGGGGGGTGGGTTGTGTTGTCCTGTTTATTTTTATGTCTTCATATATTCATTCAAACCTTTATTTAAGCCTCAGGGGTCATTGAGAAATCCTTTATTTGCAATGATGTCAAGGTACAATAACCCTAACCCTATAGCAAAAATTGCCCTATCGCAAAAGTAGTTATATTCTTCATTTATACAAGCCAGGCATGAATGAATCTTGGTGTTCTGTAGTTTTTGGTGAATTGGTAATTTGTCAGCAGCAGCAGCACCGACAGCAGCTGGTGTAGGTCTAACTCTGAGTGTGTGAGCTCATGTGAAGCAGACTAAGCAGTAGGGAAGACAATGGGAGGTCAGAATCTCAGGCTGGCCTACAGAAGGGGAAAAAAAAAACATACTGGGCCACTTCTCATTGACAGATTCTGCTGGAATGTGACACCTAAAGAAGTCTGCAGCTGTGTTTTTAACTGCAAAGTATGAATTCTTCGCTGCCAGAGCAAACCCAAGCCACGTTTCTTCCAGTGCGCTCGGACGTCGAGGGATCTCAATCTGCCGTCTGTCACTGTTCGCGTGGCGTGGTGAAAACAGGCAAAAGGTGATAGCGTGAAGATGTGAGCATGTTGTGGTTTTTTGAAAATGTGATGACTGTTTGTTAGTCAGCGCAGGAGACTGATCAGCTGATCGGCTGAGTGTCGCACTGCCTCATTCACATCATCCCACACAACTGCACAGCTCTACTTCTCTAGTTTCTGTCCTTGTTTCGTTCACGCTCACCCCCTCACCGCCTTTGTATCCAGCTTTCATCCTTCCCCGAACAAAACTGAACCTTTTTCTATGATTAAACCTTTATTAAACCAAATGAGTCCCATTGAGATGATAAGATCTCTTGTTGGAGGGAGTCTTGGCAAAACTAGCAGCAATACAGTAGTTCAAACAACACACAAGCAAGCTGCATTGTATTGCTGCTTTTTTTCCTTTCATTCAGTCACTCTCCACCTCATCTTTCTCATTTCTTTCCTCTTTTGAAACAAGCTTCCCTGCTGCACACTGTGTTCTCTTCGTCTTGCCTACTCAACGACTTTAGAGACCGTAATGATTGGTGCTGTCATCCGGTCAGCTAAGCTGTCTGTGGTCAAAAACTGGTTTGCACCGGTGAGTCATATCACAGCTGTTGGATGAAGAACCTTTAATGTCGACTTCTCAGCAGCAGCTTATAAAAACTGCAACTGACATTAGCTTCACCACTGAGGGGGGAAAAAACAGGCTTTGTAATCCTTAAGTTAAAACTTTAAAACTTGGATTTACCAATCAGGTTTTTCCACTGATAAGAGTTGTGTGTGCCCCTGAGTAAATTCCAACGATTCAGGAAAAAAAATGCTATTCTTGGTGGTTTGTATAGTAGCTGATAAGGGGGGTAACATTAAACTGACAGATTTTACAATGGGGTTTGGTGTGAGTTTGAGTATAAAAGGAAAGAGAGGAATAAAAAGAGGCACATATCAAGACAGCTTCTATTGCTTTGAGTTAAAGCCCTGCTAATTGGTACAATTATAGAGACAGTAAGATGAAGAATAAAGTGCTTTGTGTGTGTGTGTGTGTGTGTGTGTGTGTGTGTGTGTGTGTGTGTGTGTGTGTGTGTGTGTGCCAGAAACTAATAGATAGAAGCAGGCGATATGTGCTTCAAGGTAGCAAGATAAATTAGTTGCACACGCTGTTTATGTAATGCCGCCAACAATTAGGTGAAATGTACATTATTTGCCAGTGAGGGATTAGTTCACCTCCAGATGGAGGAAAGAAATTCTTTGAAGTCAGAGGGCCGGAAGGATGAATAATTTACATCACATTTACAGGATAACGCAGTTTGAACCTCGCTCAGCATTTATTTGCAT
Organism: Lepturacanthus savala; assembly: GCA_030544235.1. Taxonomy (NCBI): domain Eukaryota; kingdom Metazoa; phylum Chordata; class Actinopteri; order Scombriformes; family Trichiuridae; genus Lepturacanthus; species Lepturacanthus savala. The sequence continues at coordinate 25,719,982 of CM060461.1, forward strand.
TAACGCTTATCACAGCGACTCATCTGACCGGGATTTCTTCCCAAATCTGCGCTGACCCCGGGAATGTTGTAGCGTTCATATCTCGCCGAGCGTGTGTGTTACAGCAGGAACGGGAGCAATGATCTGAGAAGCGGCAAAGTGATGATCAACTGCTCATGGCGGCGGCGGCCGGCCCGAGCCGGAGTGATGAGAAAAACAAACAGCTCCTGGTGAGAAGAAGCTGCTTCAATAAATCTGTTTTTAATACCCCACAGTCATGTTGTCCCCCCACCCACGCCAATAATTCTCAAACAATCTAATAGTCGCGGCCTACAGGAAAGCTAGTGAGGATTTTTCATGACCAGACACAAACACTGTCAGACACGCAGTTCAGATTTTATTACTAATGAGGCCTAAACACACACATTTCAAAAAGGACTAAGCCAGTAATGTGGAAAAGACAGCAGTATGATCCAATGTCTGTTGTCTAGCTGACCACATACTGCCGGTCTGCTATTCACACACTCATACACTTACAGGCAAGACTGCAATTATGACCTCATTTTCACTCTCGGAGTCATCAGCCGGACAGACTCGCTGATTCAGTTAAAAACCGGTGTTGAATGAAGCAGCTACACAGCGTAATCATACCCTGTGTTCCCACTTAAGGCTATTTACTTCACCTCTGAATGAAATCTCTAAATATTACTCTCGCTGCATGTCGCTGTTTCATTATAACCCAGAAAGACCTCTCTGCTATGAATGTGGTTGTGTGTGAATGGAAGGGGAAACCAAAAGTATTGTTTTAGATTCAGCGGTCCAATCGGATTTCCCCTACCTGCGGCCCGTCTCTCAATGAAGCCTTTGTCTCATCTGTCAACGCAGAAACATGCATGACAAACAACTTACTTTGTTTGTGAGTTCATGATAATGTTGAATTTTAAGAGTCTGATTTGCGAAAGGAGACTATAATCCGATAATAGGCCTTGCGTGAAATTAAAACCTATTTTTGTGTATTCTGTTTTTTTTTCGTGCATATTTCTGTCACACACATGCACGACATGCACACGCGCTTCTTAGCCTCCTTTTTATAGATGCACGTCTCAACATTCACTCTTCTCCCTGCATTAAGCGTCACACATTTCCCACAGTCAAACCTCATTTGACAGCATGAAGTCTATATGCTGTGAGCAGACTCAATGGACTCGCCGTGAAATCCAGCAGATGGCTCCATTAATGGAAAATGGCTGAGGTGAGATGCTTTCCAACAGCTAAAGTATGTACTTTGAACTAAGCTCGAGTCTAAGAGATTACCAGACATCACACAGTCAGCCGGGATTTAAACCACAGGTTAAGGAATGAAAGTCTTAAAATGCAGCAATGTGTTGTGTGTTTTCACTCTGATTCATATTTTGGTCGGGCAGCCGCAGTTTTAAGTCTTACACCAAAACATCCAAATTAAGCTCATGACCTCTTTTTTAAAGAGTAGAAAACAGGCTCCTGATGTTGTGGTGAATTCCATGGAGACCCGTGAGAGCGGCGGACTTCTGAGTAAAACACTGAAGAGAAATTTGCAGTGATCACAAATAACGATCTACAGAGAGAGACAGGTTTTCCTTTCCGCTTTCTGCCGAGTAACAGACAAAAACACACCGGGTTGTGATATCAAATAAGGCCCATGGGGCTGTGCAAACAGAGTGGGAGGAAGAAGACAGCCTGAGTCGGAACATGAGCGTATTTTCATAACACACACTTTCCCTTCCTGGCAGGTGTGTGTAAGAGCTCTTCTAAACAAGCTGTTCAAAGAGTCTCTGTTTGTACTGCGGTGGGAGGAAAAGCCTGACTCTTCTCTCCACAGTGATGACCTGACCAAGCTAAAGAGAGCAACATAACATTAACGTCTCTCCTGTTTTACACAGAGGCACTAAAGTCCACTAAAAACAGCAGTTCAAGGGTATCTGACGCCCGTATCGTGACGCCTACCCAGGATTTACAGGACATACATGCGGGACAAAACGTTGGGAGGAATTTGATTGGACCACTGAAAAGTGGACCTATCGTAGCATGTGCACAAGGAATCGGGCAGTGGCTAACGTTTAGCTAACGTTCTAACATTTAGCTAACGATCAGCTTATATTTAGCTGATATTCAGCTAACGATTAGCTAACATTCAGCTAACATTCAGCTAACGTTCAGCTAACGTTCAGCTAATGTTCAGCTAACGTTCAGCTAATGTTCAGCTAACATTTAGCTAACATCCTATCATAGAAGATTGCTCATCTTGATTAACAGGTGGGTGTAATTAACTTTTTTTTAGATTGCTCTGACATAAACATATCAAGACTGTTTTTTTTTTCTTTGTAAAATATACCTAAATAAGAGAACAATACAACCAGGGATATGATCTAAAAAGATTAAAAAAACAATACTTTTCTTGCAAGAAGACTTTAAAGTTTGAAAAAAAGTGTAGTGTTTGATGCAGAACAACTTCAAATTTCATCCAAAGATAGCTAAAAGCAATCACTAAAATATGATTTGATACCGGCAGGCACCATTTGTAAGACTACATATGAAAAAATGATATTTTAGTGCTTTCTCGTGTAGTCAGCCTCAGTATTACCCCGGGAAATAAGTCTGCAAAGCTGCAACATGAACTGGAAAAACAACAACCTCTTCTGGCAATTCTTGTACCTCCAAAGAGGGTTTTCCAGTTACCTCTGAATTTTGTTCTTTGGTAACTATCAGGGTGAATTCTTCATCTTTTTCATCTTTGTCTTCATCAGACTGTCAAAACACTGTCATAATCATGACATGACACCTGCCATAAACATTAATGAATGCTGACAGTTTTTTGTAAATTGTAAATTTGGTAAATTATGTCACTTTTGTTGCAAAGTTGACATTGTTTGACATGTCTTTGTTTAATAACCTGTCATAAACATGACTCAGCAGACCTTACTGTCAAACTTTAAAAAAAAACTATCAAGATTATATCTTATATATGACAGTTAATGTCTTGTTTTGACATTAGTTGTCGTAGGACCATTATGATTGTGTTCTAAATGCTGTGCTGTCGTCAGTCATTACGACAACTGTCATAAGCATTTATTAATGTTCATGACCGGTGTCGTGTCATGATTATCAGTGTTATGAACCACCATTCATGTAAATTGTTACTGAAAAGATTTCTACAGCAAACTGAGCAAAACCAGAACATCACATGTTGAGCAGCTAAACCAGTGACTGCAGTCTTGTAGAGACCGGTGCAGCCCAGCTTAGTGTCACTGAACTCAAACCTTTTTTGCCAACTGCCAATAAGTGATGAATGCAGCACAATCTTAAGCGTTTCCAGAATTACATAACACAATTCCAGACTTACTACAGCCTTGGACATGTGCGGACATGTAAGATATCTAAATCAGATTTGGCTGCTTTGTTTCTTATTCTGGTATCTGCAGCCCCCCAGCTCTTCAATTGTTCTACAATCATTCAGTAGATATTTTTGTTGAAAGAAGAAAACTCATGGGGAAATTTTCTGTATACAATGAAAAGCCCGCATTGAGCTTAGCCTTCAGCACTCAGCATTTGGTAGTTAACAGGACGTAGGTGGTACTTACGATCCAGGCCGTTGATGTACTTCATGGATATCTCACAATGTCCCCACACTGCACTGACGATAGGATAAAGCTTCTTGCCCTTCAGCCCTCTGAAGGCCACTCCTAGATACTGTCCGTCTACCATGAAGCTCAGCGTGCCTTCGTCCATGTCTAGAACCACTAGCAGAGAGTCCGGCAGGGTGAACGACTCCTCCGGCTCCAGGAAACAAGGGTAGGAGGGCAGCGAGTTGTGGGCCCGGTTCTTACTGTCGTGGTAGAGCCGGTTGCGTCCTAGATCCCAGCCCCAGGACTCACAGTCTGACCCCACCAGCGCCGTGTACCCTACAGAATGTAACGGGGCCTCGGAAGTCGCCACCCCGACCACGGCGTGGGTGCCGCGCTGCCGGGACGGCCAGTGGATCTTCCAGACGTGGAGGCCCCGCGTGTAGCCCACCCGCCCCCGGATACAGTCCGTGCTCTGAGCGACCGGGTGGCGGTGGAACGTCAGCTTGTCCTCGTCTTTGATGAAAATGTTGAGGGAGCGGTCGTCGGGGTTCCAGGCGTGACGGTGCTGGGTCTCCGGCCCGGCACACGGCATGTCCAGTAAGAGGTCCAGCCTTGGCGGCTTGGAGAAATCCGGCCCCCTCAGCTCCGGGTGCTGCCGCCGGTGAGCCGAGGGCCGGTAGGACGGGGAGCCGCCGCTTTCCCCGCGGCCGTCCACCGATTTGATGCCGCCGGAGATTTTCTGGCCCATGGCTGCGACGGAAAGGGTTGACGGAAGGAGGGGGGAGAGGAAAGGGTGGCGGTTTTGCAGGTGGGTGCCGCGCTGCGAGCTCGACGTTACCTCATCAATGCGGTGGAGCTGAAGTGAAACTCCCTATCTGAAGAGTGGAGGAGGGAGATGGAGGAGGATATGAATGAAAAATGTCTGTGATCTGGTTTCATGCCACAAGTGCCTTCAGGAAGACAGAGCTGCCACTCCTGTAGAGAAAAAGGAGAAGAAAAAAAAGAAATTAAAAAACAGGAAGTAACTCCTCTGACTGTTAATTATTACCAGTTTGTAGCAGCAAACAATAGCCTAATCAATGGGCTAGAGAGAGCAAAGAGAGATGATGATGAAAAGCACTGGGAACAAAGAGAAGAAAGAGATAGAAAAACAGTGTTGGCAAAACATATTTTCCACTTTGAAATAACAGAGAATAGGGTGAACGAGCGCATATACACACTGGTACAAACACATTTCCTCTGACTCATCCTGCATCCTCCCAGCAAACTCACATGCCACTATCAATACGTGCATGCAACCCCTTCAAACTCCCCCCAGTTGTGCAACATTACCCGGGTTTGAAGCCAGCACACGCTCATTTACACAATGTAATTTTAATCAGATTTGCCCAAGGCTGCAAAAATATTAACAAAGAATGAGGAAAACAAAAACACCACGCAATAATTCATCTGCCTTCTTCAGTGAGGTAGAGTTGAAAAAGTCAGTGTGACTTACACTTACCCTCACACATTACAGACGAATAACAGGCTATATGAAGCAGTATGGGAGGGTGTCAGCAAATACCCCATGACATGATAATATCACAATACTTGACCCTTGATTACGAATTTATCATGAAATTGCAAGGAATTTCATCAATATTACAATATCTGTAACTAAACGGAAATAAAATACCCTTCAAAAGAGCAAATAAAGCAGTAAGTTGTGTTACACCCCTCTTCATCAAAAAGACAATGTGACATTTTTTGGGGTGCTTTAATTTAATATATGACACAATAAATCCAAACTCACAGTGAGCAATAACCGTTTATATAATAATAATACATTCAATTCATACCACAGTTTTCATTCATTATAATACTAAAAGTGCTACAGTATTAATAAGATTAATTAATTATAAGATAAATAACTGACAACTAAAGCAAATTAGAGTTATGAAGAGTTAAGAACTTCTTGACGTAGACCAGTGTGATAATTCATTAGACAATTTCTAGAATGTAATTTCCACTTGATGTCATTTTCAGTGAAAGATGTTCGTTTCCCAGATTTTATTCACTTTCACTTCCTATTTTGGTTCATTGTATTTTGGGACATTGTGACACTGGCCATATGTTCAGTGTCACAAACAGTTTCAGGAAATATATATATATATATATATATATATATATATATATATATATATAAAAGAGATAACTTGGCGCTACATACAGTAAATGAATTTGATGTGACCTAACAATCAAGATGATATCACACACCGTCACACACAGATAGCAAATGCGCAGTTCGAATGACGTTTCTTCCAGGAATGGCAGCAGGTGCTTCCTGTTCACAGGAAGAGAAGACAGTTGCGCGTCAGTCGGGCCGAGAAGTGGATGACACAACTCGTCTATCTGCCGCGTGTCTTTTCCTCAGCAGCCACAAGACACACATTTAGTTTTATCTGTTCAGTGAACTGACGCACCTTCTGGTAAGAGTGTCTCGCACCTCGACAGGAGTAATGCACACAGCTTATTTATGTGTCAACACTGCGATTCACACAAGTAGAAAAGATAGAGAGAGGCTTAAACCTCAGTATGGTGTTATCATGTCTGGCTTTTTGTCTTTGTTGATGTATTTATTTAGTTTCTTGTCTCAGTCTCGACACAGAATCATTGCCTGAGCTTGTTAAGTCAATATTATTGAACTGTAAATCTACCTTAAAAAGTAGATGAAAGCCACAGTTAGCACTTTTTTTTTTTTTTTCAAATGTACAAAGTCGTATAGGAGATAAGGGAGAAAAATATGTGTTTACTCTAAATTGTGACACAAATGTCTGCTTTTGTGTAAAAGTATCTTAGTTTCTTAGGATAGATTTATCTAAAGAGAGAAGTCAGCTCAGCCTTTGTTTCAGAGATATACACATTCATTCAAAATGTCAACAATACAGAACAACTTGATGCACTAAAGCACAGAACTTTTCGTTTAGAGATAATCATACATACAAAATACTGTTGATCAGAAACATTTGTCCTATAAAACTTGTAATTGTGTCCCAATACAATAACTTTGCATCCAGAATACTTCTCATATTGTACATTCAGGCTTTAAAATGTTGCTTTTTTAAATAAAAATGTGCATAATTTGATGCTAAAATCTTGGTGTGGATAAAGCAATTGAATTTTTAGACTTGAAACCTGTTTATTTATATTCTTTTCCATTAATAATGAGTTACACACCGACTTTTATTATTATAGTATTAGAGTTATAGTAGAAGAAGTTATGAAACAAAAGGTGATCTGACTTCTTTGGATATTCCTATGGGGCTCAGGTACTTTCACACCAAATCAGACATCTGTGTCAGAACTTGCAGTAAAATGTCCCTTAACTCTACTAAAGCAGTAAAACGTTACCGAAACAGGTTGTACGCGGTTTTTGTTTTGAACCAAAACTGATGACATAAGCACAAATTTTTCCACCAAACCAGTCAACCACCACCACAGAGTGAGGTCACACACACACACACACACACACACACACACACACCTCTCCATCTCATTTTGACCTCTTGCATTCTGACTCTCGCTCTGGGTGAGGTCATGGCAGCTGGAAGCCAGAGTGCGCCACAACTCCGTTCACTCCTCAGCATGAGAGGGTTCAGTGCTCGGACACACACACAAACACACACATTCAGACAGCTGCCTCTGTGTGTGTCATCATGGCTGGCAGGTGGGTTAAGGGTGGAAGCTGCATAGAAGATTCTAGAGTCATAACTGCCAGCAACCAGCCACAGAAAACATTGTTTAACACCGACAAACTCTGTGTGTGTGTGTGTCTGGGCCTGTTCAGTCTGCCGCAGCATGCGGATGACAATCTGGCATTACGGGCTGTCATCAAGGAGGCACTTGACCTCTGACCCGGTGTCGTCACGGTCACCGTTGCATAGTAACCTCTCAAGAGGCTGGTGGGCTGGCACAGCTTCTGCTGCTGCGAATAGCGGCAACATGCTTCTGCCATCTGTTGTTTACTTTCCCTCCCTCACTCCATCTCTCGCTCTTCTTCTGCTGCCAACTCATTTAAGGAGCGACCGCACTCGTTCCTCCCTCCCTTCATCTGCCTGTTCAGCTGGGTTAGACAGGTACGGAGGGGACAGCGCAAACAGCAAACGCACACAACGTAAAGCTGCTGTGATGTGGGTCTACCTTTCTGAAAATATCAAATAACACAAAAGGGGGAAGAATGGAAGCGGAATTTGGGAGAAAGCAAAACAGAAAGGACGAGAAGAGAAACTCAACAGGATCAGGGAGAGACGAGTGAATGTGGCAGCAAAAGGAGAAAAAAAAGAGATCAGTAAGACCGAGAGAGGAGCAGGCGACGCGAGAGAAGAGTTAACAGATGTTACATTAAAGAAATACTCTAGAAGCTTCGTGAAAAAACAGGATGAGACGGGAGGCAGAGAGAATAGAGACAGACAGCAGCATGCACCTGGTGTGTGGGCTGGCTTCTCCTGCTGCACTGCTAACAAGCTCCCGTCACACACAAGGCGCGTGAGAACGGCGTGTGTGGTGTATATTAGACTGTAGTGTGAGAGGAGGATAGTGTGTGTGCGTGCGTCTGCCTCACCGACTGTTTCATTTAAAAGTGTTCAACAAGTTCTGACTAGGCAGACGGGCTTTGAAGTGACACACACAGACACCCTCCTCCCCTCCACACACACACACACACACACACACACACACACACACACACACAGACAGGAAACTGCTCATACTGCATCATCCGTAGAAAACAGTCCAGAGAGGTCTGTTGGCTTTTCCATAGAAATTAAGACCAGCGTTCGAGAGGATCCAAGAAACCATGTTTACATAAAAAAAGTTATGACTAACATAACCCAAGTTTCATGTAATGTGGAGAGTAAAGTTGCATTTAAAGTGTTTACTCACAAGTAAGGCATGAAATGGGCTGGATTTATTAGACATGCTAATGTTTTCTGTTGTTCTTCATGGGACAAGGTATTTGACAAAATTGAACTCTGTTTCAGACAAAGTTGTTTGCCCCAAAGACCACAGGGACACCAGTGTTGGAAAAGACGGTCCACGCAATGATTTAACGGGCCACAAGTGAGCTGTTTCACGTCTGTTTTGGTTATCACGAAAGAAATTCAGCAGCTTCCTCCTGAAATATTGAGGTAGCTTTTTTTTTTTTTTTTTTCCTCCTTCTGCTTCCCTGAGGGAGCGGCTGAGTCTGCATTTTAATATGTCAGCCATGTGCAAAAATTAACTTTTTGAGTCATCTCACGTTAAGGGGTCACTGGATTCCTATGGCTCTGAGTCGTGAATTCTGATGCAAAGTACGGAATCGGGTTTCCGTGCTCGTGTCGGTCGAGCTTGATGTTGCGTCTTGACATTTTAAGGGAAGCATTTTAAGGTCCAAATTATTTACTCCTCCAGCCAGTGTGGTAGTGGGCTGACTATGAATTTGTGCCGACAACTGGCACTTTGCCTGCAAAAAGGTCACCACCTCTATGCTTTTAGTAACTTAGTAATTCCTATGATGTCTGAAAAATGATCACAAAGCGGTCAATTCTCCCACTTTCCGCTCCGGGTGGGGGGAGGGTGTCATATCTCTACACATCTCTACACAGCAACAGATGTACCCACTAGATTAAACAAACTACCATGCTCTCTACATTGCTGACATTCATTCCTACTGAGGTAAATCCCAGGGTAGCTGAAGATGCCAGAGCTAGACATAAACTGTACTGTCTGGCTGCTCACAGGATGACAAAATGCAGACGGCGAATCCAGACGGAGACTTTAAACTTATCTTGCTCAGCTGATGAGAAGAGCCCCATAAAGACATATCTGGACTTATTAGGCAGTTGTAGAGGGAGATATCACTACCCTTTTATCACTGTCTCCCTTTGGAGGTTTGATTCTTCCAACTCTCTTTGCTGCTGCACAATTTATCTATTTTTACTGATTTTTTTTTCCCCCTCTCTCCTTGTCGTTCATTCCGTTTCCCTGCCTTTACTGTACTAGTAAATCCATGGAGACCACAGAGGAGCTGACACTATCGGGACAAATTATCTGGGGCCTGCCAGCGAATGGCCCGGCGTCTACCGCGCAGCAATCAATGCAAACCTCAGCATGCAGGGAAAGCACATTCTGCAAAACACTGAACGAAGGCAATTTTGCATGTAATCGTACACTAGGTTAAGCGCACACATGCTCACTGACAGACACTGACTATCAATGCATGTATGGTTGAAGAAATGACCTTTATACACCTTGCCTTTGGTGAAATATCACTGATGCATCACTTTTATGTATCCAGACACCAGTCAGAGAAGCAGAGTCCCACCCTTTGTTTCTTCCATCATAGCCTCTACTCTTTACCAAGAAAACTCCAGGCGGCATCTCCCTAATGAATCATGTTCCCTCTCCCACATCATCCGCCTCTGCTCGCTCTAATCGGCTCTTCTCTTGAAAATGAAAATTCCTTCCTAAAATCTCCCTTGCTCTTGTTCTGAAGCAGTGAATTTGCATTGTTGGGCGATCATGGGATCCAAATTAAATAGGTGCCTGCGAAAGCAAATGCAATGTGTTTAGAGAGTTTGATTAAAATACAGAATATGCATGAAAACACACACACACGCTAACATGTGTATGCTCCTTTTGTTCCTGTATTCATCACATGCCTGCTGTGACACCTTAAAATCCATGTTGCCCTAAGGGAAGACCATTAGTGTTACAGTGACTGAGCACTCCACACCTACATTAAGCCCATTCATCTCTCTCTCCAGTGTATATATACTGATACACACATACACACTGGGGGGGCTTGGCAGTGGCATCATAAAACAGCAGATTCACAACCCCAGCAGTAATGAAACTGAATCCAATGTCTGTCTGAATATTATTCACAGCCGCCGCCTCTAACATGCAACCCGGCTTGCACAAGAGTGTGATGAAACGTGTCAAATATCACATGGTTTCATGCATGACAGAAAAGCTTCTAAAACAGCATTTGGGACACAGTTTTAGTGACTGTTTTTACTGGTGATTTGGAGGTTAGAACACATGTAGAAGCAGCTGTTATCTCTATTTATTTATACCAAAAATAGCAGGCAAATGTTTTCAGAAAAAAAAGTGCCCTAAAAGCCAACTGCATATGAAACAAAAAGAGCGTTAGCCAGCTGCTGAACATAGTGGAGCAATTACTGTCTAATGAATGACATGTTCTCACGAGTTCATTGAGATCTGAAAGTCATTCATTCATCTCGTGACCAGAAACGCCAAATAAATGTTGCTCTGTATCTGGCGGATGTGTAAATATGCAACCACTTGCTAACAAGTTAACACAAAATGCGCTAGCAGCAGGTTTAAAAGGTAATTAAAGTTAGCTATCTGCTAATCGGCAAGAATGTTCACAATTAATTAACAGTTTATTCCATTCATCAAGCATATTCTACATGAATTCTTATTTATCATAGGATAGGATTTTCATATTTTGGCTATGGACAGGTGTCTGAACACATGTAATTTGAAACCTTTAATTTGAAAAAATTTGTAATCCATCAATTAAGTGAAAGATAATCAAATCATAATGAAAATAATTGCAGCTACGTTTCTGTGAGAGACACACGCACGGATGCACACGTTTGATGATTGAGGCACTTGTCTCCCTCGCCATGGGTGTTCTCCAAAATTGCTCCATGCAAAGTGGAACATAGGGGTGCTGTGCCAGGGCAGTTGAAAGGGGGGAAAAGTGCAGCCACGCAAGCATGAGCACACATGCGAGGGTAGAAAGTGTGACACGGAGGGATCCGGAATACGAAAAGATTGGGAAGAGATTACAAATAGTGCCTAAAATAAGAAAAGAGAGAGACAGAAGGCAGTGGAGGAAGGCTGTTTGGATCCAAGACGAAGAAAAGGAACGAAAAAAGAACACAAACAATGGAAGAGATGCAGCGAGAAAGAGAGAGAAACAAGAGGTCAGCAGCTGACAAAACAAAAAGATAAAATGAGAAAGGAGAGCCGCTATCTCTCCATCCCAGGATGGACCACACAAATACACCCTCCCACCCCAAAGCCGACCATCCAAAGACTAAGCACAACACCAGGAGGAAAGCTACCGCAGGCGAGCCGTCAGATTGGGGGGGGTGTAACATATAGACAAACACTGTGTTTAAAAATAGAAAGCAGGATCTATCCTATTATTGTATGCGAGTGTGTGGGGGGAAATCCTGGCAAAGCTTATCCCCACAACCCTGAACTCTCCATGTATCCCAAACAAAAGACACACACACACACACAGAGGGGTATCCCAACCGGCCAGCTGGGGCCTCCAGACCATTAGGAGAATTAAAGGCGACAGAAGATGAAGCGAGGGGGAGGACAGGGAGAGAAGAGGAGAGTCAGAGTGTCACTGTAGCATCTATAGGAGAAAGAATTAAGTGTAATGTGACGAGGTTAACGGCAGCAGCAGCAGTGTGTGAGCAGATCTTGTCTAATATTAACACAAACGGCTACTTTAACTCTCAGAGCTGCATCTAAACTGAGCGGCACACACACATCTCCAGGACTTGAAGAGCAGCACGAATCTCCCTCAGACATGTTTAAGCGATGACACCTTTTTACACACACAACACACAACAGATGAGGCTGCTTACGGCGAATCTCCAGTGACTCTTCTCATGTCTCCGTGTCGGTTCAGCCGGAATCCATGCTCCAATCCGGCGGGCAGTGAAACACAGTTTTTTAAAAAAAAAACTCCTCCCGGGCAGCCGCTGGTGAAGAGAACCCGAGGAAGGAGAGAGCAGCGGCAGCAGCCGGCAAAGTCTGACTGAAAGACAGAAAAAGAGAGAGAGAGAGAGAGATCGGCTCCCTCTTCCCTCAGAGAGCTGCCCACCACTCCCTCCCTCCGTTCCCTCCCTCTTTCCCTCCCTGGAGCTTATCTGTCCCGAGGCTATCACTTCTTCCTCGCCGACCCCCGCCTCCTCCTCCCACCCCTCCTCTCCTCTCACCTTCCCCCCCAACACACTTGCGCTCCGACTCTAAATTGTGTTTCCAAGGCAGCGCCGACACAATGTTCTCCGCTGACAACTCCAGCTCCGAACACTTTCAGCCGCACTCCTGTTTCAGTTCCACTTCAGTCTTTCCGAGAGAGAGAAACAGAGAGAGAGAGAGAGAGCAGGAGAGAGAGAGAGATGAAGGGCTGAAAGCCGATCCCCTCTGATCTCATCAAGCAAAGTTACCAACAGCAACCAGACCAGCAGGCAGCTAAGAGAAACACCCGTTCCACCTCCCTCCCTCCCTCCTCCCCTTCCTGCCTCCCCCATTTCTTTACAAAGAGCTCACAGCGAGCACACCAACCAAACCAACAGACACACACACCCCAATACACACACACACACATGTGCCACATGCTCTACAAGCAGGGCATGTGGCCACGTTTTGGGCATGTGACACGCATTCCACATAGATGCACAAATAGTTAAAAAAGTGAAGAATAGAAAAACAAAGTTGGATGAATCTGCAGTAAAATGTGCAAATGTGAAAGTGCTGTTTTTATATTGTTTGACTGTTTTTATCTGGTTTGTTCTGCCTGATTAACACATCACATCCCATCTTGAACTGTTCCAATCCGCTCCGTTTTGTTCTCTCTGTGCTGCCAGTTCTTTCCTGTCGTCACGTCTGCACATTACTTGCATTAGAACTTGGCTCCGAGTTGATGTGATGACTGAGTTAATTTATCAGTCTTTTCCATGTCGGAGCCTTTTTTTTCCCCCACCAGCTACATAACTCATTCACAAAAGTTGGGGCGAAGTGGGGAAAGCACGCAGAAGTAGTGAAGGAATGCTCCAAACACAACAGAACACACATTATCCTGACATGTTTTTTTTTTTCTCTCTCTTGTGCTTCTAGAACTTTTCACCCCCATGTGGCATTTAAAACAATTCACACAAACATGCCCAGTGTACGAGTTCACGCCAGTGTGTACGGGCTAGCACGTGCACGCTTACTTCGTCCATACAGGCACATGCACAGCTGTAAGACAGACTACAGTGCATGCAGTCATGTAGGGCTGAGGCCCAGCCAGCTCACTTCCTGTAAGGACTTCCTTTTTCCCAGGGTTGCTGTCTCCACCAGACAACCAAACTCCCCACAACACCACCTCTCCCTCTATGACCATATCATTACATCACGTCTGCACATTTCACCAGACATATGTTCTCTGCAACTGAAACTGCAAGTCAAAAAGAAGCTTGGGCTCTGAGAAATTGTGACAGTTATTTTTTTATTTATTGCATACTCAACAATTAACTGATTAACTGAGTAAATGATTGACTTATCCACCATGAAAATAACGTTTCAGCCCCACTAGACGTTTAAATTCCCTTCACAACAGTGTGAACTGTTTTACACTTCAGAAATCTTGCAGATTGCCTTCAGGATAACCTGAAGCAGGTATATGAGTAAGACATGTTATACCTTCTCACACACAGACACACCTCTACCTCTGAACTTGACAGGCTGTTATTCTAGACACCAGCCGATGTAGGTCAGTGGTTCTGAGTGTGAGCGAGCTGCTATAAGTTTAACTCAATACACATAGGTAGGGAGAAAGGAGCGAGTGTAGAAATCTGGCAAAGAATCTGAAAGCCATACCGTTGTGAGGTCAAGTTCAACTTTCATGGTTTTTTTTGCTGGAAATAAGGAGTGTTTTATTTGTATTTTTAGGCAGGTTTGAAAGGATCAGCTTCAAAGACGCTATGGCAAAGGAAAGCTTGAATTTCCAGTTATTCGACTACGTCATGTTGCTAATGATTTTCATGTAAAATACAAACTCATGCCTTTATTCTACCGGATTAGCAGAGGAGCAGAGATACATTCACATATAAATCATCAGGGGATTTAGAATTGCACGAATACAGACACTAAACAAAGAGACACGCTTTGAAGGAGATCTCCCCTCATTCTCCTGTAATGAATCAAACTGGATAAAAGCGAATAGTGACAACTTCTGCCTGCAGGGCCACCCTAAAGTCTTTGGATCGGTTCTGTGATGCAGGTTTGTTTTTAAGTCTCTAATTGTTTCCACCTAGTTTAAACAAGGAAAGCTTGGGAGATTGTCCTCTGTCTAGTCTAGATGAGTTGAAGCGTTTAGATACGGACTCGTGAGTCTACTGGATTAGAGGCTTTTCCGGGTTTTAGTTTGCTTCAAACCAACGATCACAAAAATTGGATCGCACCATCGATCATCACACAAACAACATACTGCAGGTCATTTAGGATCACTGGAAGGGCAAATGTTTCCTGATTAAAACCCTGAAACACTGATTATTTAAATGCACATAATATAAATAATTTCATTTGCTCAATATACATCTTAGGAACAAGTAAAACTCAATTCTGTCAGTACACTCCTGACACATCCACTCAATTCCAGTACATTTTCCAGTTCTTTTTCTCTAATGAAATGATTCAGGCTCAGTTCTAATACCTTTTAATAGGAAAGCAAAGCAGTTTGATATAAAGCTTCAAACAGGGCTGAGTTGGCAATGCAGCCCCCATCTTCTCTGCTGGACACTGTCGTAAATTGCCCCCTGATTTTCTGCCTCAGGGCACATTCACACTTAAGGGACCCCATGGGGTCTAGGGGTGTGTGTGTGTGTGTGTGTGTGTTTGTGACAGGGTGGTAGGTGGGTAGGTGGGTGAGTGAGAGTTAATCTGCAGGACAATGGGGCCCCTGTCCTCACCCCGCACAGAGAATTAGGGCTAGGGGCCTCACAGCTGAGCAGCTTACTGACAATAGAAACTGGAGATGTGGGTGTGTGTGTATTTGTATGTGTGTGTGTGTGCGTTTGTGTGTATATATGTGTGTGTGTGCGTGCACTGACTCCTGCCAACACACGTGTCAAACACAAAGCCATCAAACTGTCCACATGGCCCAGGGGAGAAAAATTGACAGAGAGGAGGGGAGAGGAGTGCAGAAGAATGGAAATGGGAGGAAGTGCACGGCCTCGGGGTGAAGGCTGAGGACAGAGCTGTTCCACTACACGACACCAGGCTCATCTCGACTCTACTCTATTCTTCTTCTTTTTTTTTCATGACTAGAAAGTACCTGCATCCTGGCACCTATCCTGCACTTTTTTGGGCGAGTCAACAGACCTGACAACAAAGCTTAACTTTAACTTCAACGTGTTCCAAAGGAGAGAAAAATCCTCCCGTGCATCCTAAATTGGTACCAGAGCACTTCCATGTTTTATGAATGAACACTGGCTGAAACAGCTGAGCCGTTTGACCAATCAGCCATGGTCGTCACCGCAAACCCCACCCTACATTCCAGGGGGTCCCATCTGTAATGGAAAAGAAAATAAAGCCGATAGACCTGAGTCGAGCCAGTGCCATGTAATGGAAACACGGCATTGGAGAGGTAGAGAGAGGAAAAAGAAACAGTGAATGGTAGAATTACAGCTGTTTGAGAAAAAAAACTCATCAGTTTGGACAAGGTAAGGGACAAAGAGTGTGTCCTTCATCACCGCGATGGAGGACACACTGGCCCAAACAGCTCAAGCCTTCAGACTTTATTTTCACACACATTTACAGTCCTGTACTTGTGAGGACCTTCCAATCATTACAATCTTTCTCTAATTATCCACCTGGACCTAAAACTGCTTTTATTTCTAAATTAGAGGAAAAAATGTATTTTTGCCAAGATTTAGATGAGAAGATCAATACCAATTGTGGTTTTACTGGCATTATGTACCAGACTATTGGCCAGATTCATGTTTATAGTCGCTGCCCTTTTTTTTCCAGGAAACCAGCAGATAGTCCAGGAAGTGACTGGAGGAAACAAGGCAGCACCTGAGTCCACCTAACACAAACAAAATGTTGTTTTCTGTTCTTTGTTTTTTTGCATAGATTAAATAAATATAACGTGAACTTTAGAAGAGCTGGTAGCTAATGGTCACCTCGCTTCATATTTAGCTTACAGACATGACAGTAATGTTGATCTTCTCATCTTACGTGCGCCAAAAAAAAGTGAAATTTACCAAAATGTTGAATTGTTCCCTCAACGCAGTATCTTAAATGCCCCATACAGTCTCCTAGGGGCTTATTTGAAGTTGTTAGACTTGGAAATCCCTTACAAGATGTATTTGTAGTGTTAAGAACCAACAAATATATTTAAGCTCCTCTCAAGAGCTCTAGAAAGAACAGGTTGTTTGGTCTGCCTCATTAATATTAATGAGCCTCTCTTTGATTGGCTGTTCTGACTGCCTGTTTTAAGCCACTGTGTGCATTTTGAAACATGGGCCAGTATTTATATATTCTGCACTTTTGTTGCCCAATCACCTCAAAATGTATTCCTATTCATCAACCCTTTTGTGTCTTATGTGCAAGCTTGTTTCTTACAAAGAAAACGCAACCATTTCCTCTAATTGACTCTTTTGAAAGCCCGCCCCCTTTCTCTCTGTGCTCCAATAACAGCTGAGCATGTCTGGTAACTGGTCAACTTTCCCTTTCCTGCATACTGACATATGCATATTGCATTGTATAGTCACATCTAATTTAGCTAATGTTAGCAAAACACTAGCTAACGAGCTGGATAATATACAGCTACATCAAGAGGAATGATCGCCAATACCAGCCTGTTTTGTTTCCTCCTTATTTCTCTGGTATTGTTAAATACAAGACATTCAGAAAGGGTCAGATGGTTTGGTTGTGAGCATACTTATAAGATGACTTATGAATTATCAGAAAACATCCAGGCTAATGCCAATTTATTTATATTACTCTGTAAGGTTACATGCCGCTCCAACGTAGATTTTGTAGATTCTTATTTCTGATAAACCACATACTGAGCCTTTACGGGGTTTAGCTGCTTTATTCCTCATGCTAATAATAACACAGGCTACTGTGGCCCTAGCCAACACCAAAACCACAAATTTCGTAAGAAAAGTAAACACAAGTGCTGCCGTCTTTTCTTCCTTCAGAGGAGAACCACACTCTACACACTAGCTGCAGCGTCTTACCCAAAGATGCATTCACAGACCCTCAGGAAATCCCAGCACTATCACCTAACAGAACAGAATGTGGGCCTAAACTCATCTGTCTATAAACAAACACACACAAATTTTGACTTTTATTAAATCACCTTAGTAAAAGTTATTACAGAGCAGCTAGAGTTACTGGTTCCCAGATGGGAAAAGGAGACAGACCCAGCAGCTTGTCCTACCTAGCAACAGTAACTAAGGGGGGTGGGACGAACAGCCTCTCGGAACCTGGGCGCTGTCTGTATATAGTAGCACCTGGACATTGAATTATTAAACACTGTGGTTTTAACCCTCGTCTTTGCTCCAATACTGACCCAAAACCTGAGTATAGAACCTTTTTAACCCTTCTGTGAGCCAAATCTGATTTGAATTTTAGCCATAACCCACTCCCCTCTCAAAGATACCTCAATGAAGAAGCAATGATGTCCCTCATGTCAGGGCCTCTTTCCTGTCCTCCTCCTTTCATTTATAAGAAAGTAAATTTGAGAACGCCAACAGTCAACTGTCATACTGTGCTGAACACTAAAGAAACACATGGGCACTCAACATCTTTCTCTCTCACGCGTGCATCGATATGGACGCCGGCCATCTGAGTAGAACAGGTCAGGCCGGCTGCACAATCAATGATGGTAAATGGAGGCAGCAGGAGGGACAGGCAGGGATCTGCTGCTTTCATTTAACTCCCTCCCTGCACTCGCTCCATTAAAAACAACCTTCCCGTGTCTTGTTCCGTGATCAGAAAAGCTCTCTTCATGAGTCACTTGTACAGGACACATGCAGTGTCTCTCCCTTTCGGGTTCTTCAGTTACACTGAATGCATGTTTATCTCCTGATCTGCACAATAAACACCTGAGTCTCCCTTTAAGGTCCTGTCTACATTAATTGGACATTGAGTGAGCAGTTTTATCAAATTACCACCATTTTTATAGGGCGTTTGTTATTGCAAAGTATTTGCATATGAATGAATGACGTTTATTTAATCATGACAACATACAGCAGCACAACACCAGAAAAATATTGTGCACAGAATCAACATTTCACACAAAACCAATAAACGTGTTGGAAAAAAGGCTAAAAAGGCAAAGGCAGAAGCAACTTTTTCAACTTTTGTGGCTAATAACCTCCAGAAATGTAGAAACAGAAAAGCACAGTTAACAGATTATCAATCACGCTTATAAGCTTCAAAAATAGCTTTATAAACTATTTTCCTAAAAACCAAAAAAGAATGAGATGTTTTAAAATTGATGTCATTCCAGAATTTAACTCCTCTAATGGAGACACGTCCTTTTCATAACTTTTAGCTTTTTGTACAGTGAATTATTATGTGACAATAAGTCAGCATTTCCTGTTTACATTACGTTAGCATTTTCAAATATAGCCACTGTGTGTTTGCAAAATAAAAGCTGAAAAAAAGAAATGACTTTGCTTCATAGGGGCCCAATGGCCTCCTCCTCGTCTCCTCTTCTTTACCCTCTAATCCCTTTCTCCTCACATCGCTGCTCATCCATCCATCAATCCAGCACCTCCCCCTGGCTGCCACTCCTCTCCACCCACCCACCCCCTTTTTCCCCCTCACTCCTCTGCCAAACCTCCTCTTTTCTCCTCTCCCGTATTCTTTCCTCTCCTCTCTTTATTTGACCTCCCTCCTCCCTTTTCACCGAACAGCTGCTGGTCTGCGTCTGTCACTCCTGACCCCTCGTTGCCACGTGCCAAGTCCTCCCCTCAGTGTCCCACAGTGACTCTACATCATACACACACACACATGTGATAGGTGTCCACCTCCCTCTCACGGTGCCAAACGCACACAAATTCTACATCTGATTCAGGCTCATTACATCGTGGTATCATTCGTCAATTAAATGTCATTACAAAAGGGCAACTCCTCCAATTAAACAGACCCAGACGGCATGTGCAGAGAATCTCAACAGATTGAAGATTGTCACTCTATGTGACGTAGCTGATTACATCACAGCTACAAGGACATCAGTTGTCATGGTGGTGCCACTTTTTATGGCAACGCCGTGCTGAAGCAGCCCGCACATCTTCAGACTGCAGGGCTTAATGCTCAGTTCAGGGCTTTTTTGTGAGGTTGTTCACATTTCAAATTAAATTAAATACCACTTTTCAACCGGAAGTTGACGGAATATATTCGTCAACATGTTTTTTTTTTCATGACGAAGAGGAGACAAAATCAATGTCCTTAACCCCTGACTGTGACGAACTTAACACATATTTTGGTGACGGAAAAAGACGAGATGAAATCTACTTCTTCCTTCTACTCAGTTAAATAAAAACTTTTGAAAAATCGTTCATTCTTTTTTCGTCACTGGTATTTCTCCTCCAGTGATGCTGCCAGGTGTGTGTGTGTGTGTGTCTGAGTGAGTAGCATCCACCAGTGCTGTCGGCACTAAATGCGGCGACATCCGTTACTTCCTTTCAAGAAGCTACTCTCTGCTAGTGTTTTAACCTCCTGTGTTACACACTTTATTAAACTTTTAGTGTGTAGGAAACTCAGCTCATTCCTGTAACTCTGGTGGTGTCACTTCAAAACGTGTCCCTGTGTCATACTGAACTAAACAAAGGTTCCTAACAATAATTCCTAATGTTACAGATACCTGCCTAGATTAATTTTTATTAAAATTATCAACCTGCTGTCAATGACTAAAGGAAGGTTATTACTAGACTAAAAGTAGACTAAAATACTTTGGATTTTCTTTGACTAAAACGAGACTATAATGCCAGGACTTTTCATAGACTAAAATGTGACTAAAGAAAACATAATATGAGTTGACTAAATATGACTAACACTAATAAGGGCATTCAACACAAGACTAAATCTAAATGGAAAAATTGCAGACAAAATTAACACTGCACCACATGCAACAAGCATGCTTAGTGTTTACAGAAGTAAAAATGGAAGCTAGGAGTGAGAAACTGGTGATTTTAAAGTCACTGTCCTACTGGAGTCAGCACATGTACAGCATATTTATTTTAAGGAGGAGATTAAGGAAGAAAAGAGCAAAGTTTTTGGCCATGGATGTTGCTTTCCTCCCTCTTCTGCCTTTTTCAGTGGAGAATAGCGACGTTGATGACTGAAATCACATCTCAAATGATCAGATATGTATCAGTTGTAGGACATATCCAAGTGACCCGGGTCAGATTTGATTAAATCAGATCTGTGTCATTCAGACTGTCGTTAAAAAGGTCAGAGATCGCATTAGGACAAAAAAAAATCTGATTTGGTTCACTTCAGGCTGCATTCAGAACATAGCCTAATAATCATACTTTGTGGTATTCTGAAAATAAATAAATGGATCAAAAGTAAGCACTGTAATGAAGTAGTATTCATAGATCTCCTGTAGCATGCCATACGTGATACTATGTGAAATCAGCTCTAATCTTTTGTTTCACATCAAGGTCATGCAACTCTGGAGAGCTTACAAACCACATCCCCTCCCCAGTCTGGTCAGGTGCAGACACATATGGCTATTGGGATATCTCTGTACAATTCCTATCAGGATTAGTCATTTTTCAACAGAATAAATGCTTTGAAACATCTGAGTCATGACTCCAAATCAGGAATCCGGGTAAGAGTCACACAGAGAACAAGAAGTAATCAGCAGATCCACAGACACATTGTCTCTAAACATTCTCACACACACGCACACACACACACACACACACACACACACACACACACACACACACACACACACACACACCAGCAGATAAAGCATCTTTCATCCTGTTCTATTGCAAGGCAAGATTATTTGAATAGCACTTTTCAACAAGGTAATTCAAAGTCCTTCATATGAAACATTAAAAGCATCACGACACAATTTAAAACAGTCGATTAAAAGAGGAACACATTTAAATTAATTAAAATCGGATAAGATTAAAAATCGAGAAATTGAAATTAAAAACAAAAAACATGCAAAGAGTCAATTTAAAAGGGGAAAATCAAATTAAAAACAATGTTATTAGTAATAGGCAGCAGCAAACGGAAAAGTCTTCAGCTCTGCACTGAAATTACAGAACAGATCTGTCAATCAATAATGAATTCGTCACAAAAGATGTGAACAAACTGTGACACATACAGCTACAGAAAAGTTAATGTGAGTGTAAAAATCATTAATCAGAGGATTATAGAGTTTTTACACTGATTTAACTTCCACCCTTTTGTCTGTGTCTTCTGTGTTTACATGACTAAAGGGTTCAGAAAACTCTGTTAGTGAACTTTGAGCTTTTGTTAAATTCTACTCAGACGTCCAGCTCACAGTGCACCTGCAGCGCTCAGTCCACACGGCTGCATGTGAGCGTACAGACTGGGCCCAAAGGTGAAAGATCAGTCAAATATACATCACGGGTAAAAAAGCCATCAGCAAACCAGAGGACAGATAAGTGCGTTATCAGGAATACACTCAGCAGATGTCTGTGTGCTTACTCAACATGTTTCGTCCTCACCGCGTTTTTCCTTCATTGTGTTGCGGCGCCACAGCAGACCGGGCCACAGCGGGTCATAAAATACATCTGTCAGAGCTGCAGTTAAAGCTCCCATCATCTTCCAGTTTCATGTTCGCGTTACAGAAAGCGATATTAGCCCTGTCGCACGGGATGACATGCGGCCTGGTCTGTTGTCACGCTGTGTGACGACGCCGTTGCAAACGTCTACAGGGGTCATTTTTTTATTTTTTTCCCTCCTCAGAGTGTGACAGGTTCACTGTTTTCGTCTGGCTCGCTAGACGAGACGTTTCTCTTCTTGTTTATGTGAAACAAAGCTGTAACCAGGCCCATAACGTAAACATCATTTCTGCCCATAATTCATGCTCCACACACCTGCAGCGTGTCTTGTCCTGTGAGATTGAACAACTGCCAGCTATTGTTTGTGCTACTGGCCAATGCACTATTAAAAAAATAAAAAAAGGAAACATCCACAGACCTCTGTTGCATGTCACCAGCCTAATGTTCATACGTTTTATTTAATATATATTTCAAATTATGAATTGTTGAGCTTTTATTACCTTCATGTTTGACAGGGGTGTCAAACATGTGGCCCGCAGGCCAGAACTAGCCCTCTAAAAGGTCCAATCCAGCCCACTGGATGACTGTGGAGCACTTCCTGTGAGAATCTTTCCGGGGTCAAGGAATAAAAATTCATAGTTCATTTTTTAAAGCAGCAAATAACTTTAAAAAAGGAAATATTGTTCAGGATGTAAATATTCTTGATTTGAAAGCATGACTATAGAATAACTGAGACATCATATTTTTGATATTTATCTTTACCAGCCTCACCTCAATCTACATTGAGATGAGGTCTGGGAATCATCAGTTCATTTGCTGGTATTGGAGGTATAGTTTATGAAAGCGTAAAGCCGTTTATTTGGTGCTACGAATGTCTGTGATTGGCTCCCGGGCTATTTCTTTACATAAAAAAGAGGGGGGAAATTTGTAGATGTAATTTATTGAAATATTTTTATTGGTCTGGCCCACTTGAGAAAAAGAGCGCCATATGTAGCCAAAAACCTTAGATTGAGCCATTTTGATCTGCAGGGGAGCAGGTCTTCCTCCATGGAGGGAGGGAACCATGTTGTATCGCCATGTTTCTACAGTAGCCCAGAATGGACAAATCAAACAATGGATCAAGGTTCTCCTTAAACACTCACTTGGCTGCAGATTGCAACTAAGTGAGTCAGAAACTACACACTCAAGTGTAACTCAAGTCCATTTTGTACCATGTTGTATCACAGCTCTATTCTGCATAAACATTTACATATAAAAAGGAGTGAGATGATTCCCTCCTAATGCTAAATTGTGATTAGTCATCAAGTGAGTCAGTGAACAGGAAAACAAGATCTCATTCAGGGAAATGTATAAATATCCACAGTTAGTCAGAAATTGAGGTGTCGTGTCTTATCGGTATTTGTGTATTTTTGGAAGTTTGGCAAATATTAAGCGTATCATCGAACATAAACACAAGCTGATCAATAAGTCATGGGGTCTTTGCAACAACAACACACACAGAGCAGATCAGAGTGACAGCAGCCGCACAGACACCTTGTACGACAGCGGGGGAGATGACAGAGGAGCGAGAGACGAGAAGAGGAGTGTAGAGCACAGCTGAGTGATGCTGAGCAGCGTTTGTGGTCAGCACAGGCAGCACTTCCTCAGCAGCTTAGAGCAGCTCCATTTCCTCCACACACACTTTTTGTGTGTGTGTGTGGGTGTGGGTGGGGGGAATCAGACTGCTACAGTAATCTACTTTACCTTAGGATTAGCAGCTTTATACAGGTGTCAGTCTGTCCGTCACCGTCTTGAACTCTCCAACATTCTCCCATTCAGCAACTCATTCAGTCCTGTGTCACATATGCTGCCACAGAGCAAAACCTAAGATCGAAACAGATGGAAATATATTGGTTTTGGTACAACTAGTCCAATATTGAGTAGAATTATCTTATTCCACTGGCAGCTAATTTAGTTTATCCCATTTTCTTTTTTTTTTTTTCAAGAAAATGTGTCTTGTTTTGTTAAAACAAGACCAAATTGACCCAAATCAGAGAAATCAATGAAATAAGCTAAATTATCTGCTAGTGGAATGAGATAATTTGATTCAATATTGGACTAACTGCACCAAAAACAAGAGATGTACCTGTTAAGATTTCTGTTTTTGCAGTGCATTATGGTGGTAGGAAAAAATACCTCAGAAGTCTTTGAGATAATTGAACAATATAGTTGTTATTGTAACAGCTAAAATCTTGTTTGGTACAATTTTTCCGATATTGAATAGAATTATCGTATTCCACTAGCAGATAATTTAGCTTAAGAAAAAAAAGGATCTCAGAAGTCTATGAAATAGTTCAACAATGTAGTTGTTATAGCAATCATTTTATTTATGGTTATAAAACTGGTTAATTTCTTGTTAACCAGTTTATTTCTTGTAAATTTAATCAAAATAACAAGAATATCACCAACACTAGAACCATGGAAACAGGATTAACAGAAGATGGGAAAAGTTTCTCATTTTATATATTATTTTATAATCTAAGATTTAGGAAGTTTTTGCCGTGAGGCTGTTAAAGTCAAAGTTCTCTCCTATTGAACATAAGGAAGTCACAACACGAGCAGACAGGTTCACGGCGTTCACCGTTGGGTAGTTGCACGTGTCGTTGAACAAGCAGCTGTGCAGCGAGACGTTGTGTGTACAGCAGAGGGTTAAAACTTCACCTTTATTTACATTTCCAAATACGTCGTTTAGATAAGCAGGTTAAACTGGGGACTGTATTTAAAACCTGTCTGACTGCTCAAGTCTTTGACTCGTCCTTCTTGCTACTTGTGTAGCCGTGTGCCTGGCGTCTGAGACCTCGCTGTGACGGGATGCACGCCGCTACGACCAGGAGTCGATGCAGGAGGAGAAATAGCTTCATGCATTCAGACCGCTTCTCTGCCCTGCTGGGGGGGAGGTCAAACTGATGAATAACTCCCCGAAAACAAAGGACCAGCTCATTATAAAGCAAGCGCACTGAAAACACCCTTACACGCCATACGATCTAACGTTGCCATGACAACTACAGAAGTACCGAGGAAGCACGCAGGCGAACGCGGAGACAGACAGGCGTGTAGTCGACAGGTTTCAGTAGGACGTAGGCCTTTACAGAGGATGTCTTCACTGTAGGCGTGAGAATAAAAGGAGGATGTGCGGAGCCAAATATAGAAACGGAATAATGAGCTTCTTATCATCTGCTCTATCGTTTGCATGTCTCCTGTGCTTTCCTCACCGCTCCATCTCCCTGTCATTTTACCTCTCCTCCTTCCCCCTCAACAGGACCAAATATTTCCCCTGGGCCCCTCTCCTGTATGGAGAGATATATTACACCAGGAATATTCGATTATGTGACAGCTGCAAGCTTTTCCTTCCTAAAGGATATATACAATATACATGACACAATTTCCACATCTCGGCAAATTCAGTCAGCATGACACTAATGTGGAACGTACGGTACGAGCTTTCAGTCACACCTTTGCACCTTTGAATAGTAAAAACGTCATTTTGCTTCATTGCATTTTTTTTTCTTGAAGATTCATGGTGACCTGGAGGAGCCAAAGCAAATTTGATCTAAAAAACTATCTCTGATCTACAAAAATACTGTAAATTACCAAATATTTGCAGAGTTTCAATTAACTGCAGAGTTCCCTTTAAACGCCAGGTGCAAGTGGATATTTTGGTTCCACATATACGCTGAGTCTAATTTATTAAAAAAAGAAACTCAAGGAAGAAGACAGGACCACTGATGTGGCGTGTTTTTCTTCTTCGCCTCGCTCCTTGGTCCGGACTGCATCATTATCATGATCAAACGGCGTTAAAGTACACCCTCTCGGGTGTTGCTTAATTGTCGATCGCCATGGCTCCGGTGCAACAAAAGTCAACATGAAATGAGATGTTTAACTACAGTACTGTAACCTTACTTGTGAAAAATGGAAGTTACACATTAGTCATACTGGTTTAATAAAAGAATTTGAGTAAATTACCACATTTTTCCAGTTTTGCTGAGCAGGATTTTTTATGAGGAAGGAATTAATCTCCTGTCCCAAATTGCTGCCTGCTCTCAAATAAACACCTGATCTGTTAAGTGATTGAAACAAATAAAAACCCTGGAGATTATATGGACTCCTAAAGGCCAGGGTGACATCCTCATCAACACTCGGCAAGATATTTAGTTTACCATCACAGAAGACAAAAGATACCAGAACATATTTACATTTGATGAGCTGGAATCAGAAAATGATTTCTTTCAGAAAAAGAAACTCAAAGACTCAAAACCGCTGATCGAATGAATAATAACTGCTGGTGGGTCATTTTCTCAGTTCATTAAGCGTCGCAGCTCTACTTGAATCCAGAATCAGGTTGCAACTATTGAGTTTGTTTTACATCACTGTTTGACTATAATAATCTCAGTTTTTACTCATAGGTCACATCAGTGGCTTTGTCCAATGATGATAGATTCTAGTAGAACAGAACAGATATTGATTCATTTTCTGTCAATAGATTAATGATGAATTGTTTCAACACTTGTCTGTTTCACCTTCTCCAACACACAAACAAAAACAAACGCATGCTGTATGTTTCATGTACAGCCTCAAGTTTCGCTGCCACCTCCTGTTCCTTTGACTTATTCAAGGCGACGCATCAGATCGGTTACAGACTCAGATAAACCTGCCCAGAGGCTGAAGCCCTCAAGCTAACCGAGGCTTTTTGGTATTACACTTCACTTCGTTGCCACAAATTGTCAGCATCTATCACTTGAGTAAGAGCACCTGTTTCGGTCCCGACCAACCACCAAGAGGCCGGTGCAGAGGAAGATGAGAAGCAGCTGGCTGGCATATGTCCTCATGTCTGTTCATCTATCTGAATGCAGGTCTGTCTCCTCGTCTCTGTGCCTGTCTCATATCCTACATCTGCCCCCCGACCTGCCAACAGCCTCATCTGTCCACTTAAATTCCAGCGTTCAAAACTGAACAAGAACATCTGTCCAGATAAATTCGTTCCTCTCGTTCTTATACAAAGACACATACACACACACAGTGTCTGACCCAGATGCTTGGCAAATGAAAAACTGGAAATGAATGAATAAGTCATAAGCAACAACAGAACGGCTCCATGTAATGTGAACCTGAAGCACTTTCTGTCTCCTTTTGTCCATCTCCTTCTCTCCATCACAAATTAGACATGCAAACACTCTCTTGCTCATTCACACACACATTTGCTTCACTGACAGCTCATATCTTGTAATCCCAGGCAGTGTATTTTTATGTGCTCTACTCTGAATTTCTCTCTCACACTCACATGCACGAACGGCGTTTCACTAGTAATCATTTCAGTTGTAAAGCACAAAGTGCTGACTGGATCACATAGTACTTCTGAGTGCTTTCGAAAGGCTTCAGCATGCTCGTTTTGAAATCAGGCTCGGTGTGGTGCTCAAAGGCTGTTAAAGGTGCAGCTGATTGGAAATGCCCCCACTGGAGGTCCGCCCTCTATGAAGCGGAGATGATGCCGGAAATATCCCTGGCAGCGAAATTGCAAACAAGCTGTGCTGAAAGTCTCCACTAATAATACTGGAGGAAGAAGATAATTTGAGTCCAATTCGATTTTTACAAAAGAAAAAAGGAAAGGATAAAAACATGACAAAGAAACACACATCACCCCCCAACTAGCACACGGCCCGAGAGTCAGAATTGGCCCGTCAAAGGGTCCAATCCAGCCCCTGGATGTAAAATGTGGACACAGAGTTTAGATTCTCTAAGAAAATATGGAGCAGTTTCTATTTCTCCAGAGATTGGTGCTTGTTGTATCCACAGCAGCTTGCAATGCCCATGTATAAATATATTTAGTATTTTTTGGAAGTTGCACTTATTTTCTGAAGGTCTGAGGCTGTGCCGTGAATGTGGATTGTAGTTTTACCCGTTTACATGAAAAGAAAAGGAGAATGACGTGCCGTTATTTATACAAGCGGTTATTAAGGATCAGTTTTACTGGCCCACATGAAATCTAATTTGTTTGAGACCTCTGAAATAGAGAGATTGTCTCTAGCAAACAGAGAAGGAAGGATGAGGTGGTAAATGCATACCAGCCAGTTTCATCTTCCAAAAGAACTGACCACTTTCATAAACTCCAAATTAGTCTCCAAATGTCCTTTTTGGAAAGTCGCCTGGATCTTTTCATGAAAAAAAGTTAACTGAAGAATTTGTCATACTGTGTTTTCAATTTTTGTTCTGACTTCAAAGACCTTGTGCTCAGTTTCTGTGTCAATTGTTTGTTTCTGGCGTGTTCACAAAAAACTTTGGGAGGTTTTCTTCCTGGCAAAGACCTTAATTATGTACAGGTTCCAGAGCTGCAGCCATTTTTAATACGGTTTGTTTAGTTTTTGCTCTAAAATAGTGGTGCAGTGGTCTCAAAATCGGTCCAGTCAGCGTGTAATTAATAAACAATAGGTAGCCTGTGTGTGTGTAAAAAAAAAAAAAAAAAAAAAAACTCAAAAAAATCACACAATTTTTCACAGTTACATGAATTGCACAAAATTCTAACTGGAATCCTGCACACATGGCAATCAAAGCCCACAGCAGAGCGTGTTTTCCCACCGCACAACAGTATACTGCCTGTGGTAGAAACAACAATTTCCATTTCCTTTGAATTGCCAGCTTAAATCGTTTTGTTTGTGTGAGAGAGACGGAGCGGATTTCATCGAAGTTTTCATCAGCACAACTACTTTCTGTCCCTCTGGGCTCACAAATATCCACCAACTCTGGGTTTTAAGTCAGGGAACAGTGGCAAAACAAAATCCTCACACATTTGAAAATATCTATCTGAAACTCACTGAGGTCCAGTGCTGAGGACACTCCTTCAGAAAGGCGTTCTGACAGACTGCGAGATGGTCTAATACACTGCATGCATAAATAAACATTAACAAATAATAAATGCATTATTTACGCCACCTCTTTCTGCATTCCTCTGAGAGATAAACAAAAAAACACACACGCATTAACATTCACAAACACACAGCTGCCGAATGAAATTATGAGTGCAGACGATCTGATGGCGTCTGATGAGCGCTGATTGCTATTATATGATTAAGTGATTACTAACCGCTAACGTCTCCCTGACACACACACACACACACACACACACACACACTCCTCTGAGACTCCTCATCACACTGTGGTCTGGTGTAAGTGGCGCAGACGTGTGTTTGTGTGTCTGAGTGTGCGCCTGTGTTCATAATCATACCCGTGTGTGTGTGTGTGTGTGTGTCACTGGCTGTGCGGCGTGCCTCCACAGCATGTGGCGGTGGTCTGGTTTCCGCTCTGAGGGCTGTGAAGTGGCCTGATGAAAGCTCACACATGGTGACGGTGAGACAAGCCTGATCTGAGAAAAAAAAAAAAAAACAGCCGTCCAAGAGAGAAAACCCCAGTCTGGTTCAGATTACGAGACGGTTACTGTAGTCGTGGAAATTAACTCGCCTTTCATGCCTGGATGCAACTGTTTCATATACAAATAAGACCACACTGATGAGCATAATTAAGCCTTTCACGTGAAGTTACTTTCTGGCGCAGCTCAGTGTAATTATCCCATGAAGGCAGGTGGCAGATGTTATTAGAAGTCGTACACAACAACCAGCCAGATTGACTCAGAGATTCATGGGGAGATCAACACGAGGAGGTTTGTTTGAGCATTAAACTGCGTGGATTTCAAAAGTAATGTTAAACATCCCAAGAGGCGAACCTCCCTGTTAGCTCAGAATGCATAATTAGATATTAGCACGGCAGGAGCTGGTCAGAGCCCTGGATACCCATGAGGTTATGGATAGTTTAACAAAAGCTATTGCATTATATGTGATACTATGTTATCTCCATTGTATTATTGTGTCAGATAACATATTTAAAATACACAGACCAGAGACAAGTCCTGCTCCTTTTCTTTATGCTACAATAACTCAGCAGGACCTCAGTCAGCTTGTCCCTGTTCTGCATACTGACATATCATCAACCCATTAAACTAATGGCCTAAGTCATTTATTCAAGTTTTTGGCAGAAAACACAAAAATCATTATCAAATGAAAAGTTATGCTTTTCATATTTAAGAATAATTTCAATCAGAAAGGCCTTAGGGGCGGCTGAAGCTCAGCGGTAGAGCGGTCGTTCCATTCCCGGCTCCTCTGGGCTCCATGTGTCTGTGGGTAAGATACTAGCCCGTGCTGGCTGTACCATGCAGCGTGTGAATGTGTATGAATAAATGCTTCCTGATGTGCAGATGGCGTAGTTACCATGATCAGTGTGTGAATGTACACTTGTAGTGTAAAGCGCTTTGAGTGGTTGAAAAGACTAGAAAGGTGCTATACAAATGCAGTTCATTTACTATTTGCCATGACTATGGACAGACATTTGTGTAGCACTTCTACAACAATAAAAAATAAAGTGACTTGGGCCAATTTTTTAACGTTCTAGCGTGACTTTAGACGACTTTAAACCTGCCTTAAACTGTCCTTTCATTACATAGTGCAAACTCAGAACTTGCCTGGAGTAAAGTTTAGAAAAAATGTCATGTAAATCAAATTGGTCAGGAGGAAGTTCCCTTTTTCATCACTTTTCCAAGACTTCTTTGCCTGTTTTTTTACTAAATGCATCTTATTTCCAACATAATAACCTGAGATGCGAATTTCAATGAAATGACTCACTCAACGGGCATCAACATGTTCATAGTTCTTGTGTATATATCATATATTTATTTATCTATAACCTTTATTATGATAAACCTCATCACTCATCAGTAGAAACTGATTCAAGAATCATGTTTTGAGCTTCTTCTGCACCAAAGACGCTTCTTAAAGCAGCTCCCATCATGAAATCTTGTTAAACTGTCATTTTATGCTGACTTAACTTAGAATTAAGGTGATTTTACCAGATCAGCATCGTCAAGAGATGATTAAGGCCAAAGATTCATTTTCTTAAAAATGAATGTGTCGCAATCTGGACACATTACATAGTATAAAGTCACATCTTATGATAACTAATGTTAACAAACATCAGTCAGGTTTGCTGTCAAAGGATCTTTTTTTTAAGACCTGAATTATTTTTACCCACAAACGATCCAGGTTTTGTTTATATTATCTCTGTAAAGGATTAGGGCGAATCCATTGTTGTATTTATGGTGTATTATGTATATTATGTGCAGTGTTTCCCACACATTGATGAATCTATGGCGCAGCACCACAGAATGAAAACCGCGTGCCCCAAATTGATTCGGCCTCTTCTTTTTTTTTTCTCAACACTATTATTATTATTATTATCATGTCATTCTCACTCACACACACTTCCATTTGCACCGCCCTGATGGTTTCACCCAAGTACCACTCAGACCTCAAGTGAAGTCGGGGAAGGGGAACACAGACCCAGCAGTGTTTCTTTTTGTCACGTCCTACCTAGCAACAGTAACTAAGTACTGAGGGTCAATTGGAGGACAATCGTTTGGAAGGATGCTGTTCCTCACTCCGATAGAGTTCGGTCACTTGGAGAATCCACGTCAGGAAGAACTAAAGCCGTTCTTGGAGGCTCATGGAGGACCAACACCTCACCAGCTCAGTTTGTAATGATTCCTCCTGTAATTCTATGATTTAGTATCTGAGGCCACTCGCACTTTAAAACCCAATGAAATGGAAGTTAGTGTCTTTCGTGACTCATTTCCCAGTGAAACTAATTATTTTAGAGATTTTAATCACATGCTCACATTTAATTGGACCTCAGGAAAGTAGGTGGAGCTTAGCCTTCATTTTTTTTTTTTTTTTTTTTAATTTAAAATAACTTCAACAAAGTTGACTGGATAAACTTTTGTGAAAGCCCTCGAGTCCAGGATGAGTCATCAAACATTTGAAACTCTTTCACTGGAAGAGAAAAAGAGGGATTTTGATTGATTTTGATGTAAAAAAGACTGGGGAAAAAAATGTATGTTTCGATTCATGTGGCCGTTAAGTTTGCTGTCATAAATGCTAATGTGAACGGTAGCCTCAGGGGCCGCTTTTTATCTCCTGATCACAGTTCAGCTACAGTATGTGAGCCTTATGAATTCATAAAGTACACAGGCCTCGCTGTAGCTATGAATCATCCTGCCTCTCTTTTCTATTCTGAGATGAAACATGTGCTTGTTGCGTTTTAAGTCGCCACCCTCCCTTCACACCTTTGCAGCGACGTCACCGTCTGCAGCGACACACTCCACAGTATTCCCTCTCCTCTCCTCTTCTCTCCTCTTCTCCTCCTCATATGCTGCTCGGGTCTCTCGCTCTTTTCCCACACATTTCCTCACACCTCTCTCCTCTCTTCTCACCAGTCGCCGCCATCCTCTGCCGTCTTTCCAGTCTGAAATGACTCATTACAATATACCTCTTTCCTCTCACCTCCCCGCCGCTCCTTTTTGCTTCCTTCTCACCTTCTTTTCACCCGTCTTCCTTTCTCTAACAGTCTTCCCTTCCACTTTCCCTTTTGCTTTCTCTCCCTTTCGTCCACCCACACTCTCACATCCTAAACTTCTTTTATGGTCTTCCACTTCGCTTCACTTCATTGTTTCTCGTTCACTCCACGTCTATCCTGTTTTGTATTTCAACATATAGTAGTTCTATTCACAAATCTACCTTCTTCCTTCCTCCTTTAGCTAAAAATGTTTCATTCCTGCCATAACTTTGCATGACATGGCATTAAAAAAAAATCCTCAGCCCCCACCCCCTGACCCCTGTCTCTTAGATTAAATGAACACACACACACACACACACACACACACACACACACACAGAGCTCTTTACTAATCTGCCTGGCTCGTGTCCATCATTAGCTCACTGTTAAACAATAGGGAGGAGAAAGAAGCAGCTGCACGCCACAACCAGCTGCGCTATTATTGTCTCCCTGCTGACTGAGTGTGTGTGTGTGTGTGTGTGAGTGTGTGTGCATGCACATGCGCCAATTTTTTTCAGAATGGACATCCCTTTGTTTGAGAATATATATACTTTTCCCAAATTGGGAGCTTTCGATGACATTTCTGGCCTCCCTCTGTCATTTTAAGCGTGCGCATGTGTGTGAGAGCGCGTGGAGGCCTATCTCCATAATTAGGGCAGACCAGCCACACATGGGTCTCCCCTGACATTTCCCCTCCAAGATCTAAATATTCATGAGAGTCTAAACGCTTTCATGAGCTCTGTAATTATGGCCAGAAAATAGACGGAGAGACAAAGAGAGGAAAAAGGGGGTGAGAGTAGGAGGCAGAGAGGGAAATGCCCTCACACTTTTCAGAAGTGCAGGCTGCCCCGCAGCATTAGCAGATCCTATCAACACGATCGTGTAGTTCTGTTGTCAAAGCCACCGAGGCCCAGGACTATTTCTGGACTCGTTGACCTGCCAGCACTGATAAGACATTCAACTCAACCGTGTCTTTTTTTTTTTTCATGGAAAGATACAGATTAATTTTGCATCCTTTTGTTGCTGCAACAAAAGCTGTGAGCATATTTTTAGGACGGTATGAATTATTATAGATTATTGCAGAAATGATCAAGACTAACTCCCCTTGCATTTATTATCTCTATAAGACTATGTGCTGCCCCAAAGTAACTTTTGTGGTTATGTTTTTGGAAATACACTCCCTTAGTACAAAAAAAAAAATCATATAATAACTTAGTTTACTGATCCCCAGATGGGAAAAGGGGAAATACACCTGGCACCTTTTTCTTTTGTCAGGCTTGTCCAACCTAGCAACAGTAACTAAGGGGGGCAGGAATTAGGAAGGGTGATTTTATCCACTGTGGGTTGAAATGATAAATGGTGTTGTACTGATCATGGATGAATTGGTCCAGTATATAAGGGAGTAATGAAATGGGTTCCATCCAGTGTAATAACTGTGGTCAGAAATCTCTTAGACTCAACAGACTACACAGTCAAAATCAATAAACTCCTTTTGCAGCACTTGTTTTTTGTGATGACTTGAAAAACAGTTTATCCCCACTTGACTCGGAGTCTAACAATCAGAGCGGGGGCGGAAACCAAGAATGCACGGAGGCAGATCTCAAGACTGATTCAATTTGGTTTGTGCAGGTATGTTTAGTAAACCCTTTTCCTGCAGTGCTATATAGAACTGTCAGCTAAAAACAACACCGAGGGTCTACAGCCATGCTGAGCTGGCACAGCTTTGCTTTGAGCTACATGCTAACATCAGCATGCTAACATGCTCACATTGACAGCACCTTAGTCCTCTTTCACACCACTAATTTGATTATTTGGTCGGCACCGGGCAATAAAATGTTTACTAATTAGCATATGGACTCCAGCGCGGTCCACTTTCACGCCCGAAAATGTCTGATTGACGTTTCATCGATGTTTATCTTCCGGTAGAAATAAGCACCATTTTTGGCAAATATCCAATTCCAAAATGAGTCACGGCTGCGTCTGGAGAAAAATCTATGGATGGTCTGGAGGCACCAAAGACGCATAGCGCGTCATTTCAGGCAGAGGAGAAGAGGTCATATGGGACGAATATTGTTCCAAAGACACACAAGGTAGCTATGAAGTAATTAGTGTCCCCTCGCTTGGACCCAAGTTCAAGTTTTTACCAGAAATTTGTCAATGGTGCAGATTCAAGTGGACCGAGAAGTCTCGGTCCACTTGATTTAGTGCAACTGATGCTTTCATACCAATGAAAACAGACCAAACTAAGTACATTTGGTTCAAATGGACCATCGGTGGTCTGCACTAACTGCTGCTGCTGTGAAAGCGCCCTTAGTTTAGCATGTTAGTATTTCAGCCATAAAGGCCCAAACACACTGAAATATCTAGAAGCAATGAAGGCAGACTGATGCATCACCTGCACAGAAAGGAAATACCTCTTCATACCAGCAGGTGGCGCTACTCCGTGTTCATTATTTAAAAAGGGAAACCAAAGGATGGGTGATAATAGAAATCATACCGTGGATTAATTTTCACACCACTCTTGCTCATCACAGACAGTTCTTTATGCACTTCTTGTCACAACCAGAACAGATTCAAGATGCTAGTAGCCAGCTAGCACCTAATAACACAACTTCCTGGAACACTTCCATGTATCTTCTACTGATTCGCAGTTGAACAACCAATCAGCATGTGATCTCTCCCGTCGACGGCTGTGTTGGGGCCTTTAGAGTCTGCTGTCTGCTCTATTTTTGGAGAAAGAAGTGAATAGATGAAGACGCCAGCAGAAACATTCAGAGATGATATGCGAGAACTCTTCGAGGCTTTTAAAGAGAGTGACAGGAAATCCTTTTGTTACAACTTTAGTAAAACCAAAAACACCATCGCAATAACAAAGAACCAGACACCTACACCCAGAGTGCTTTTTATTTTCATTCCATCCTCGCAGCGATCTGAAGTTTTTCACTCGAGCCAGAACAATTACACGCTTTACATTCCAGGATGAGCCAATCGACTTAATCCGACCGGGAAAAAGCCATCACGTCGTCTTTCATGGGAGCCAGGAAATCACAGGCAGGCTGCAGTAAGAGCTGATTCAGTGGCGATTGTCCTGGCGCTGACACATAATGACGCTGCACTGACACATAGAAAAGGAGGCGATCAACGCTTCAATATTGAGGAAAACGCAGAAACACACACACACACAGACAGACAGGAAAATACGCACACAAACAAAGTCACGACAATGAATCACCGCAACATGACGAATGAGCAGGAGCACAGCAACTCAGACGATGCCGTCATTTATATGTAAATGAGCACAACGCTACTCCCCCCATGAGACCCCTGTTTCTCTATAGAAACTAATGCCCCGTTTCCACTATGTGGTACAGGATGGGATGGAACGGAACGCGTATTTCAGCCTTTCCATTACCATGGAACTGGGAACATTTTATGCCTTGTTCCCTCAGTACGGGTACAGCTTGGGTTGGTAATGGACAGCTTTATGTTTCCACTGTATAAGGAGGTCTTATGCTTACAGTGGCTCATCCCCTAAGGTACCAGACCTGTGTGCTAGGTACCCCAACCAAAACGGTACCAGGAACCATTCACTAAAGCCAGAAAACGCTAAACTAACCGTATTGTTGAATCCCATACTGTACCACATAGTGGAAATGAAGTACCTTCTGGTTTTGGTATCTAGCACTTTACCTGTATTGCACATGGATGTATTACTTGATTATATGAACTGGATACCAGACAGAAAATGGCTGCCATTCATTTGATTGGAAGTTGCTCGCCTGGCACATACTCTGAAAAAGTTCCGGACTTCCGTGTTACGTTATGCGACCCATAGAGACATGGGATTTTTTGTTGCCGTACCCTGAGTGGCCACTGGAAAAAAAATCGGCATGCCTGCTGAGAGGCAGCACCCTATCCAGATTTTATAATACATCCATGGTACTGTATTGTACCGTACTGACACTGGAAACAGATTAAAAGTCAGAGCACGCTTCTGATCAGACAGGATGTCAGAAGGAGTGATCGGGAACGACCGGAGGCCAAGCGACTCGTGACAAAACGGGACACGATGAGATGAAATTAGCTGAGATGACGGGCTTAACGGGGAGCAGACACCAGCTGAAACCACGATCTGTTCATCACGACACTAATGATTTTATGCTCCTGGTTTGACTCCCTAAGGGCTCCAACTCCACTGCCGGCCTGTCGAGCCGGATTTCCCCCGCGAGGAAGACTTTGATTAACGATTCGCTGCTGCAGTCTTTCCTAAACTGACCCACATCACGCGGGTTGACAACAAGATGACGAGCCAACCGCGCCCCAATAAACTGATGAGTAAGCTAAAATGCCGGGAAGACGCACCAGAAAAGTTGCACACGACGACTGGTTTTCAAGAATACACAACATTCTAAATTCCACTCTGCTGCTCGCTATATTGAGAGAAACCAGGAGGAAACCTGCACCTATTATTGTTAAGTGCACTTTGGTTAAATTTAGCTTTTGACTTTAGTATTACTTTCGTTATCCTGTCATTGTTAATAATCTCTGAGTCACCAGTGTATCAGCAGTCCCAAAACAGTAATTACACACACACACACGCAGATGTTATACAAAAGCTGTATTCAGACATTAAGCACCTGTCAAGGGCAGGAGGAACACATCGTCTTCCTGTTTGTTTTTCGCTCTACAGCAGTTAATGTCACTGCTGTCGACTTTAGAGCACAGCAGTGTGTGAGAGAGCTGTTTTCCTTGAATGACGTTTTGTGTGTGTGTGTGTGTGCGTACGTGTGTGTTTGTGCATGTATTTTTGTAAGCTCAGCAGTCTATTGCTGACTTAACAAAAGGTTGCTGAATATGAATCCAGTCCATCTGCCGACATAACATGCATACATTTACATAGTTGTCCAAGGACAGAAAGATACAGATGATTGTACTAATACTGAGGTGGATGGATGGATGGACGGATGGATGGAATAATGAGTCAAACCCCCCAAAAATAATCAGATACTACAAATATTTCTCACGTAGGCACCAGGTGAAGAAATAAGGATTGTTTTCATGTATTAATTTATTAATTGACCTCATGACAGCACTGGAGTTGTGTAATTTCAAACGAACAAATAATGATCAAGTTGTACCTTTCCACTTAATCAATTATTATCAATTGCTACTAGCATAGAGGCAGATTCAGACAGGGCATAGCAACTTATAGCATATTGGATATAAAGTTTGTAATAATAAATGTAGTAGTAATAACCCAAGTGATATTTAATTTGGTATATATATTGTTTTTTTCCAAGGACATTCAATTTCTTTGAGGAAAATTACATTTTTTTCAGAAATTTCTGACTAACTGCAAGAAAATTTAAGAAATTGATAAAGTATTTACATTACATCCTGTGAGGGACATGAATATATCAACCAAATTGGTTTGAAATTCCTAAAATTCCCTGGTTCTAGCTTCTCAAACGCAAGGAGGTGGTGCTTTTCTTTAAATTTCTTTAAATTTAAAATATTTCCAGGAAAATTGTATTCAAGTAATTACATTTTTACCCGAGAGGGACATGAATATATCTACCAAATTATGTGAAACTCTGTCAGATTTGAAATATTTCAATCTGGACCAAAGTGGTGGATTCACTGTATGGCTTGAAATTCCAAAAATTCCCTGGTCCCAGCTTCTCAAATGTAAAATGTGGTGCTTTTCTTCATCTCCTTCATATAGAAAAAATATCTTTTTTCAGACATTCAAGCAATTTCAATATATCACATCGGAGATTGTGATGGACACTTTTCACTATTTCCTGACATGTTCTGGACAAAATGATTAATTATTGAAAATAATTGCAGCCTTGGATTGATGCGTAGACAGTTACATAATTTCAAAGCACTAATTTAACACAACACTGTGATCTATTTCAGTCTAATTTGAGTTCCTGTAAGAGTCTGCTTCCTGTGGTCCTCTGGTGTGTGGCCCAACAAATAGTGGGGGTGGCGGAAAAATAAAGTAATTAAAAATAATGACGGCTGATGGAAAGCAGCACTGGCTGACTACTAAATGTTGTCTGCCTCGTCACAAAAACACCTCCTGTGTCACTGAATGATGAGCATGGTGACACGCTGGGCGCCGAGCTGAATGCAAATGAGCAATATGCCCGGCAACTGGCAAAAAAAAATGGACCTAAAATCTAATTAAAATTTCTAGTTGGTGAGTACGATGTTAAGTAATTGATGTGCAATAGCACAAGAGTCAACTCCTGGGCGCTTTTTTGCCCGAAAAAACATCAGCCATCTCCGCATCAGTGCATTTAAATTAGCACCCTGACATCACTGGCAACCTCCTGTACAGAGATTACTGCTGCAGACGGAACTTCTGCCATCTCAATTTAAGGCTTTTTCTTTTTTTAACCAGTTTATACGTAAGTAGTATCTTTTCAGTTTAAGTAGCAGTAACAGAGGGTGATAAGACTTAGAAGAGTTAAAAAAAAAAAAAAAAAAAAAACCTTATCGGGTGTAAAAGCTGAATCCCATCTGCCTCCCTTTGCACACCGCCTCATAACGTGAGTATTAGTCCCTCTGGAGGGATAAAGCAAGAAATAAAGACAGAGATTAGAAGGGAGAGAGCCGCAGGAGGAGGAGACAGACAATGCATAGGATCCCTTATACGATGACACTGATAAGAGG
Organism: Lepturacanthus savala; assembly: GCA_030544235.1. Taxonomy (NCBI): domain Eukaryota; kingdom Metazoa; phylum Chordata; class Actinopteri; order Scombriformes; family Trichiuridae; genus Lepturacanthus; species Lepturacanthus savala. The sequence continues at coordinate 25,759,274 of CM060461.1, forward strand.
CCCTGAATTTAGCGATTGATACCACAGCGGCCGTAAAAAACGACTGACCTGGTATTTACGGAGAGAAGTTTGAATTTGGAGCCAGAATCTAGTCGTCATCGGTGGCATTGCACTTTAAGGGACTTGTGCGCTGGTGGTAGCTTGAATGTGAGCCAGGAAAGAAGAACAGGCAAAAAGATGCGCTGCAAAACAGAGGAATAAGTGGCTGCGGCTGCTCCTAGTGGTTAAAATGAGGTCAAATTCAGAGGAAAATTTTCATTTCTACATATTTATCTCTTTTCATGTGCACTGAGCAGCTTCTTCAGCGGCAGACTACTGCACCTGCAGTGGAAGGAGCGCTTCTGTCAGACTCTTTGATTCCACCATGACATATCACACGCATCACTTAGCAGACTTTTTTTGCACTGATGACTATATAAAATATAGCTGCTTTTTGCACTGATGTGTATATATAAGATTTGTAAATGGTGAAGTTAACCCCCTCTCATCTCTTCATCTGACATTCTGTATTCTGTAAAGTATTCTAGTGCAATAAAATGTATATACTGTGTGAATAAGCTTTTTTTTCTAATCTATTTTTCCTACTGGTATCCACGATGCTGCTGTAACGTGTGAATTTCCCTGGTGTGGAATCAATAAAGTTTTATCTTATCTTAAATAGACGGAGAAAGGACAATAAAGGAATCTTACTCTTAATCTATGAGACAGAAATAATGTGCAAGACAAGAGATGGGATTAGGGGAAGAGATAGTGGCACCTGGGGAGTATAAAGAAGAGGAGATGAAGACAAAAAGGAAAGAAACAGAGACACAGGCAGCAAAGAAGGGGAGGTGTTGGTGAACAGCCTGAACTCCTGTTGTGACCGGCTGGTCAGATCCTGCAGACAGATAAATGACCCCCTGTCACAATTACAATGCTCCACCCCCCTCCTCCATCTCACCATCTCACCCCCACCCCCCCCCCCCACACACACACACCTCCCTCCCTTATCTCGACAGGTCATCCATCACCAAACTAGCTCCACCCACCCAGCTTCACACACACACACACACACAATTTTTTGCCCTTTTGCTACTTGTCAGTATGAAGAGCTGCACCTGTCACATGTATGTGGTGAGTAAGCTCCTGTTTCCAATATTCTCTCTCATTTTTGTCATAAAACTCTCATCTCGTCCAATTTTCAGACTCTTCTCATTTCCTCTTCACCTCCCAGCTCTTACCATCTGCTCTCCATTCTCCGTGTCCTTGTCACCTTAGCCATCTTGTCTATAAAGCTGAGTAAATGTCACTGTGTAGCCATGAGGAGAAGGATCACTCGTTGGGGTACCGTGAGGAGAGGTTCAACTTGAAACGTGCGATGATGGAGTAGAAAGTAAAGTATCGCTGCTTTTACACATTTTCTCCCCAGTAAATGACTCAGAAAATCTTCCAGGCACCGGTTCTGATTTTGATCAGTCACACACGCGATTCCATTCCTGAACATCCCCGTCTTCCTGCGGCTGTTTACGCACGACATGCCGGTAATAGTTGGGTGGTGTAACTGAGCATCAATAGAAACAGCAGTGATTAACAGACAAAAATGATTCCTGTTAAACATGTGACATTTCACACCTGTGACAATTTACAGGTGTGAAATGTCACATGGGAACAACTCTTTAACTCTTTAAATGGCTGTGCCGGCAACGTTGCTGCTCAAGTTCAAACGTTACCATCCCATTCCAGGAAAAATGCTGGAACATTTTCATGGGGAGGGTTGCATGTGTGAATGGGGCTTATGAGTAATAATACTATTATTATACTATTTTACAGCTGATTCTGCATGATCATAAAACTAACTCATAATTCAAATCTGAAGGAAACTTCCCAAAGCAACCTGTCATGTTGAGTCAAAATTACAGATTTCCTTGTTTAACCCATTAAAGCCAGTTTAAGTCTATGACTTCACTTTATACCTAAAATAAAAAATCTAAATGTTACTCATGCAGCTTTTTTTCCTAATGACATGATAGTAGACAACTTAATCAAAAGGTTTTAAGCAAATAATTTAAGTTTCTCTTATGGCATCATCAACTTCCTGCCCCTTCCTCCTGAGAACAAACCCTCCCAGAAAGAGTTGTTTTATTTAGATTATTATGATTATATATATATATATATATATATATATTTAATCATTCAAGTCTCTAGAATAATCCCCCTGAAATGAATGTTGTACATGTGATGAATAGGTTTTTGTTCATGGGTATATTTGTGCAAGCGACAACTATAATAGCCATTAAAATGCTATTTTCTGCTATGAAAATAGTACAAAATGGAAATATGAATGTGACTTAACTGATATAATTACATGTATGAAATCTTTGAATGGGTTAAGTATAAAATGACAGTTATAGAAGCATTTGAGCCTTAGCAGCTCTTAGGCTCAAATGTATTTAAAAAAAAAGTGTGACAGTGTTTTGAATGTTGGACAATTAATGAATAGAATTCTAATGAGATGCACGAATAAAGTTTCTTCTCTTATCCTTTATAACACATGCGCACGCGCGCACACGCACACGAAACCCTTCATTCAGGCGCTCTGTGAACATGAGTTTTGTTTCTGTTCTGAGGTGTGAGAACTATACCACAGTTTATATATCTGACAGTTACATCGCTGTATAACGGGATGTCATTTTCGTCTGTTAATTTAAAGTTCACGCAGACAAGAAGGTATTTTAAAAGAAAACACAGCATTCGCTCGCCTGCCTCCAAACTACACGCAACGAGCGGGCGAGCTCATCCGGTGTAAACACAGACACACTCACCCGAACAGAAAGTCAAACGACACTTTTCCGTGGGGATTTCTCGGCCCGGTAAGAAAAGTCTTCGCTTCTCGTCTCCTCGGCGGATCACAGCAGTGTTATTCCAGCGATGTTACTTGTGTTTCAGCGACGCAGCGACGGCTTCTTTGTTGCAGTAAACAGCAGCTCGACTCAGACAGGCAGCCAGGGACCTGATGCTGAGTGTCCATTTACTCCGCAGCGAGCGCGCTGATTGGTCGCCTCCACCACAACACGGCGCTCTGCTGCGACGCTATTGGCTGCTCTGACACGTGGTGCGTTCACGGCTGCTCGTCGGATTCCGATTTTTTTTTACTAAACTCCAGAGCTGCACAGTAGTTACTAGTTAATGCTACTACTATTACTAATAATAACACTAATTATACACACAATTAATTGAATCTTTTAGTTCTTTTTAAGATAGAGACAGAAAATACACATCATTGCAGTAGCAAAGAAAAAAGGTAACAACAATAGCAGCAGTTTCACATGGGCTAATACAGTGGTTTTCATGTCGAGGACCCCCAAACTGACACAAATTAGGCATTGGACCCCCATTTGATATGATATTGTCCCACAGTCCCCATCTGATAAGATTTTTTGCTTTCATATATTAAAGAAAGTGTATAAAACACACAAACACTTGACAAAAATGTCATTTTGCTACTTATGGACGGACATATGATTCAAATAAATCTTTCCCCCTTTTTGCCGTGGAACCCCTGGGAGTCCGTAGACCCCACTTTGAGAACCACTGGGCCAATGAATTGCACAGTGGAATAGTGATTATTGCACACTGATTGTTGCATGTTATTAATAATTGCAAAGATGTCTTCACAGCAGTGATTGAGTCCTTAAGTGTGCGTGTGGTCTACTGGGGGCAGTGTTGTTAAACAGTCTGACAGCAGATATTTTTATCCCTATTTTCAATGTTCTTTATCTTTATTTGTACTGTTGTTGAACTTTATTGTTTCCCCTGTTTTTTACTGTAAAGCACAATCAATGCATTAATAATAATAATATAGATGATAACTATTATTAGCTGGAGAATAACATTTGCATAGATGGTTCTTGTTACCACAACCAAGCAAAACATGAATAAATAGGTGCTATTTCCTGTGCTGTTGCTTAAATTTGGTTTGAATTGAAGAATTTTAATTTTTTTAGTCATTTTATTTTCTATAACCTTTTTTACAATATTTTACAATTGTGTATCTGTTTCCATCTTCATCTTAATGATAGGCTATGACTGAAAAACGTTTTAGCTGTAACACATGGACTGACAGTCCTGCAGCTTTCACCTCTTATCGATCTGCATTCAGTCGTCAAACTTCAATAAAATCTTTAACTCCTTTCCACCTCAACTCACACTTTCATTAAATGAACTTTAACTGTATTCAGAGCTTAGACTGATACATCAATTTTAATGGCAGTTTCAAATCTTCTCACTGTATTTCAGCCACATTCACTCCAATTTCTTTCCATATTTCATCTATTTCAATTGTACATTTTCAGCAGATTTTGTACCGTGTCTAGTAATAGTTTATTGATTAAGCCATGTGTTTTATCTTTATGAGGCACTATTTTGAAATATAAGTCACTGAAGTCACAGCCACAACCGCCTCTGCAGCAAACATGCATTAGATAGAGCTAAATATAGCTGATATGATCGTTTTGGCCTTTAATATCAGAGCAGGAAAATGATCCAAGATATATGGCAAATAAGTGAGTTCAACTAATTTAGTCAATTCAGTAGAATGAACTTGTGCATATCTGGCTCCTCCTGGTGGTGCTAGTAGGCAAATACACCACCTGGATGAATGGATAGATACAACTTTATATACTTGTAATAAAGAACATTAGTTTAATTCATAATAATAGTTATAATAAAATCTTAATAAGTGTAAAATAATAGAACAACATGCTGATACAATTTTAGCTGCAAATGGATTTTTATTTACTTTTATGTTTTAAAAAACAACAAAAAAAATACATCAACGATTGAGCTGGCAAAAAAACAAAAAACAATTTTCCAGGTTTCATTCACCCCTGTTTGAGGCTGCATCCTGTCCAAGCATACAGGACAAAGATATCGAATTGCATACAGACACTGAAATGAGAGGTAAAAAGTAAGTAAAATGTTTGCACTGTTTGTCCAGTTGTCAGTTTATGTCACATTTTGGTAATTTGACATCAAGTATTTTCGCAATGGAGCCAAAGACATAAACGCTATTAGTGTTTTTACAGGACAACATGGACATAGAAATGAGTCAGCATTTTTTTTTTTTTTTGCAACAACACTGACAGCAACTTTGGACTAGCAACTTGTCAATGGAGACTGAAAATCAATAACTATTACAAGTTACAACACAGGCCTCAGTTTGACTGAAATGAAACTGCAACAAGAGGAAAAAATGAGAGCGTTCAAGAACATCATGTCTTAATGCACCAAATTTTCTATAAACTTTCTTTTAATGTTGGGACAGGGGACTTTATAAGTGTGCAATGAGACCACATTTTGGTAAGAGAAGTTGTGGAGGAAGGGCAAGAATAAGATCTACTGCTTGCATACAATTTGAAAAAGTGTTTACTTCCCCCCCAAAAGATAATTCTTTGTATATGCTACGAGAACTGCATGGACAGATTGCTTCAAGGAGAACATTCACTGTTTCGTACCGATGACATTTCTCTCACAATTTCTCCCAATGTGTGGTGTTTATAGTCCCACTAACATTTTACAGTGGTAAATATAGACAATTCCATTTCTTTAAACTCTCACATTAAAACACTTCCCATCTTAAAAGTCAAAACATGTTGCTAAAATGATCTGACAAAGTACAGAACAATGTAAACGGCACAAACGATGGAAAGTAACTGACATGAAACACTTTTTGTGACCAACCACTGTTCCAGCACAAATACTGGCTTGGAAGTATTTTTCCTGCAGCATCTGTTAGCTTTCGTGCAAGCACAAATGCTTGCATGACAGCTAAATTACAAAAGAACAAAAAAAAAAAAACAAAGTCAGTCAAGCAATGTCAATATTCATGTCAAAACAAGGTTAAATTGCACAAAAAGTGAGAACAATTTGCAAATGCAAAATACAGCATGATCATACACGGACCTAAGAAAAAACAATAAATGATATGCATATACAGTATCTATATTATGTACACACACATTGGACGTCCTTCACAACTACTGAATTCTACACTGTACAATATATCTGCTATAAGAACAGTTGCGCAAAATACCATTTTGATATACAGTAATACTTTTTCTTTTTTTTTTTACAATGTACAAGTTTAAACTGTCCACACAATAAAATGCAAAGCACAAGCCCTAAAAGGCCACAAACGTGCACGTTATCAGGTCAGTTGGAAGCCACTGGAAGGAAGGAACTGGCGTGTGAAGGGGGAATGAAAACTGCCGGCATTGCACAGCCTCAGCCACACTCCCAACCGCAGTGTCTTGCAAGATTAATAGTTAGTGGAGGGAAATCTGGAGTAGATATTTATTATACATGCAGGCACGCATGACTGCAGATGCATTTATACACACATGCACCCGTGAACATAGCTGGCACCGTGAAAGTGGCCAACATGTTCCACACACATACACACACACACTTAGAGTTATGGGCTACTGCTGAATTCCCACTTACATTGTCACACTCCGTTTCCCCACACTGTCACATTATATTCAAGTAGTGGCATTCCAATGGTAGATACTTTTGTCTCGGTACCGTTTGGACAGTCACACACTTCACATCTCAAAAAAAAAAGGACACGTCGGTCTTATGTTTATTCACACAAGATCTCAGAGTCCTGAGCGGCGACCGGACACAAGGAAGAAGCTGGCCTTGTAGGCCGAGCTCATCTCAGTTTACGTGAAAGAGACAAACTGTCAGCACGTTAAGGCCAACTTCATCCAAGTGTCTCTACAAGTGTGTCACCGCCAGGCACTGAATCATATAGAGGGAAGAAATAGCTTTTCAATATACTCTTTATAAACACTCCGAGGCGTAAGTGACGAGTCGCCACAAGCTCTTCATTGTGTTTGGCCGGTGAGTGCATTGCTTCGCGCGTACTTCAGGTCATGGAGGGGGTCTGGCTGCAGTGCTCAGAGGGGAATGCTTGAAGACGCGGTTTCTGCCAGTCGTCAAATCTTACAGTAGTTTATCAGCACTGGAGCAAGTGCATACTAGTGCAGACAGTTAGTGCCATGTGGAAAATTCTTCTGATAATTGAAAATGACCTACATTTAGCTATCATTTTCCATCGTCTCCAAGCATTCCCCCTCCACAATATCATCTCTGTCATAGTGAACAGGGCTGTTGCTTCAAGCTAAAACTCGTTCTGTTAAGGCCACTGAATTGTGCTTAAAATCGGTTCCTTCTAACAGGTGCCAAGTTCTATCGGTCTTTTTTTCTGTCACTGCCTCCTTTCTCATGCTACCCATATTACTTTTTCTGTGAACTACATCACCCTCTATCTGTTCCAGCAGTCTGACACAGGGAACTGGAGGTGGTGATGCTGATGTGGTAACAAAGAGGCTTCCTTCCTCCTTTCCTTTTTCTTCTTTTTTTTTCTCATTTTCTTTTTTGATTAGTCCTTTGCTGGTCCACTAGAGTATCTTCGGTTTTCCTTTGGTCTTCATTATTACTTGTTGCTCCCACTGTTCTTTTGCCAAAGGGCATCCTTCTCAGTCATTTCAACTGCTTCTGTCTCCCTCTGAAAGCAGGAGGGAGACGTAGTCGCCGGACTAACGACCGAGCAGGTAGACCACCACTTCATAGGTGCACATCATGATAGCGGTGTTGGGGATCTGCCGGACCAGATGGGTGGTGAGGCCGCGGTACAGCGCTCTGTATCCCTCCTCTCTGGGTACAGTCAGCAGAGTTTGGAAGAAAGAGCGGTACTTGCTGCCCTCCTCTCGTAGCCGTGTGCGGATCACCTCTGCAATTAGAGAGCAGAGGAAAATGTTGGTTAATACACAAGAGTTGTTCCTGTCACACTTTGCTAAAGAATGTTGTTTATTGCAGTAGTTCAATCTTTTTCAGGTGAAGGACCACTAAACTGACACAAATCACACCAAATTGATAAGATTTTTTCCCAGAGTCCCCATCTGATAAGGTTTTTGCTTTAGATATTAAGGAAAGTGTATGAAATCCATGGCAAAAATGTCATTGTGTTACTTATAGATGGACCTATAATTAAAATAAATTATTCCCCTTTTTATTGGGGACCCCCTGAAACCACCTCAAGGACCCTTGGGTCCATTCATGACACTCTCAAATAATAATAATAATAATATTATATAATCAATACATCAATAGAACTCTGTACATTTACCTAAATACTGTACATCAGTACTATTTTGAAGTACTTGTACTTTGAGTGTTTTTGAAAATTTTATGCCAATTTCTACCAACAATTCAGGGAGATATATTGAAGCCTGACCACTAAAATGTAGTTTTTACTCAACAGTATACAGGATTGTTAAAATAACTCCACCTCCACCAGCTTCAACAGCATAATGTTAAATAATTTATCACTCACATGGGCCAGTACTTTTACATTAAAATACTTTTACAGAAGAGGAGGATCTCAATAGTTTCCCCCCCTATATATTTTTTTCATGTCCCAGAGTGACTTCAAACTGTCCCAACAGTTTCAGTCACAAACACTCTTGTTATAAAATGAACATGGATGCTTCATGAATATGACAGCATGATATAGCGGAACATAGGTAATGCTAGAAGATAAGCCACATAAAAATCCAAATCTAAAAAAAAACAGATATAGCTTAATTTTCTATCTAAAAAATATTTAAAAACATCAATTAATGTACACGGGCACTATAGTTTTTTGGAGTCAAATTTTAGGAAATGATTCAGTGTACAGTTATGACCAATTAAAATCCAAAACCCCCTGATACAAGGGCAGCATTGAGTTTTATGCATATGTCACATGAGAAAACCTCAACACTAAATCTATCTGTAACACAATATTACTGTTACAGCATCGATATAAATCGTCAATATCCACATCATCAATACAATAAGAAAATAGTTTACTATAATATCAGTAGTAGTAGTATTTTTGATATTTAATTTAGATTTGATCAGTGAGATTATTTAATTATGTCCTTTATAATCTCCTTTAACATTTAACAATATATATTCATTTTGGAATGATCCTCAGTGTGATTTCTAGGATTTTATGGACAAATAACTGATCTTTGAACTCTCATCTTATTAATCATTGAACGTTGCATTGCAGATAATTTAGCTTATTTCAAGCTTGGTCAGTTTGGTCTAAATTTAAGTTTTAAATAAAGTATTTTTATCTGTAGTAAAACACAATGTTACATTTTTTTTTTTGCAATATTCTAACTATATTTGCTCTGTAACAGCAACATAAATTGATTCTGACACTTCTGTAGTCACCTGTTATAGTCACATGTTGTAGATTTCATTTGCCACCAGGTTTAACAACATAACCTTTGTGGTTGTAGAGATATTGCATATTTATTATCATTTATAGCAGGAAAACAAACAGGCCTAGGGCTTCAATGGTTAAAGAGTTACATAGAAAGACTACAGTGAGTGAGACAGGAGTTTACCGTGGGGGTAGGCGATGGAGGTGGCACAGGTCTTGGAAGTGGCTGCTGCGAGCATCATGCCCACAAAGTCTGAGGGATCTTTGACCGACTCCCCGTCCTCATCCACAATGCTGTGGGACTTCGCCTCCATCAGTTTCCTTTTGATGCCCTCATAGATAACAAAGTGGATAACAGTCTCAGAGATGCCAGCATACGAGGCTGACATGCCCCTGTAGAAACCTCGCAGGCCGTCCATCTGGTACACCCGCCGCACACACTCAAATGTATTCATGCGCCGCTCTCCTCGGTTTCTGTAAACATGGAGACATGTAAATTAAAATCCAGCCAAAAACACAACTCCATCTGGTTATTATTACTTGAAAGTAGCTCTTAGGCTTCTGATAGGATGGTTTCTCACCTGGTGTCCAGCTGTAGACGGGTCTTGATCAGCCAAATGGGATTGGTGGCTGTGATGGCGGTGAACCCTGGGAAATTCAGAAAAGTTCAGAGGTTCAGACAGATGCAGAGACACTAGGATACATAAACAGTCTAATCATCCACACTAAGTATTCTATACTAACAAAAGGACAGTGAGAAAGCAGTTCACTAAACAGGATCAACTGGTGTTTGACTGTTTCATGAGCTTTTTGATTTCAATTCCTACATAAATAGATGAACTGAGACATGTATCGATATGTCTTTTCAAAAAGTCATTATTTAAATGACAGACTTAAATGTTGTTTTTAATATGCTATTCACATATTGATCCTCTTCTTGTGAAATGCCACTCAGGTGCATGTAAAACAGCTCTCTTCCTCAAGTATCTTTACTAACAGTGTATGAAGCAGCAGCTGTGAGTAATTTATTGATTCATTTATCATCTTAAAAAAACATCTAATAGTGAACTGGGAAATGAGGCCAAGCAGCAAATTCATTTTAGGCCTTTGAGCATGACAGACTGTTTATTATTAGTCTGATTCATTAATTTTAAATGCTAATGAGAGCTCATGTGGTTCTAATGAAAATCATGCACAAATATAACATACGCTCTTCTTAAAGAGTTTACAGAGGTGGCCTGTGTTTTTATACATCACTTCACTTTTAATTTGCTTTCAAATACACACAACTACATCAATAGGCCTTTTTTGAGCAGATGTGCTCCTCCAAAACTTCAAGTCACAACATAGCTGTGACAAGTCTTCTCTCCTTGTTAGGTTGGAAATGTACCATTGAATGTGTTTTATTTATTCTATGACATTTAACAAACCAGCAGTTACCTGGTTTGACGCTTGAAGTCTATCAGCACAGGGGAAAAAATGGTGTCTGGAGGAGATTCTTGAATTATTCAGCCGAACTAAAGGTTAAAGTCTCTAAACATGAAATTAAGTGCAACCTTTAATTGCTAAAAGTGGTGGGCAGTCGTCTACTGTACATCTGCCTCTTTATCCTTAATGGTTGGCTAATAAAACAGAAGTCAGTCTATAATTAAGTTGTTGAAAATGCATCAAAAAACACTTCTTTTTTGTGTATGCAATGTATATTTAGCATGCGTGTGTGCATGTTCGTGTCTTTTACAGGTGATGATATTTGGAACAGCCATCAGGTTTTTGTTTCAACACTAGACGATATACAGTAAAGTAAAGCTTGACATGGGCATAAAAACTAATTTATGTGCACTTTGTGTCATTACAAAATGACACAAAGCCTGTATAAACTTGTTTTTTGATACAACTGATGTACCATAAAGAAATACAAACGTGGCCTTTTGCGGAACACAGCTAAGACCAGAGCAAGTCTATAAAGAGACCTCAGTCACATCTAGTGTATCTGTGCAACACAGCCCTACGTTAAGGCAACTGCGAGAAGAGGAGAGGATGACACAGGTCTGTTGAAGAGAAGAACATAAAGAAGAGGAGGAAGAGGAGGAAGAAGAAGAAAAAAAAGAGGGAAGTAGAAGGAAGTAGCGTCTATGGCGTGTACTCACGAGGGAGGGGCAAAGCTCCTCCAGCTCCTCCCCGCTGCAGCTAGTAGCCTGCAGATATAGGGGGCTCAGATGGCGGGGGTGTCCCACCCAATCACGCAGGGGTGAAAGCTTTACAGTAAAGCCCTAAAATAGACACAGGCTTTTCTGTACCACAGTCACACACAAGCAGCAGTCACATCCACCCCCAACCCCACCAACCAACCACCCACCCGCCCCAACCCACTTTCTGTACAGGTGATTGGAGAAGAGATGGGAGGTGAGGGCAGGCCTCCCCCCATCTTTTCCCAAAACTCTAATCCCAACTGTAAACCCCATCCCCTTTTAATATACTCTCATACTTTTAATCAGTTTCTTTTACATATATTTTACTTCCATTTTATTCCCAGAATCATCCCTCCCTTTATTCCTTTTTTTATCAACTGGAATAAAGAAGATGTTGACTGAACAGAAGTCAACCCAATCCAAAAAGTCCAGCTCCAAGAGCGAGGTAAAACACAAGTGCATACAAAGGCAGGAATAAAATTAAGGATGTATTCTTTACAGCCACCCTATTATCAGTTTATAATCTATATATTAGAGAAAATACTACATCAAATGCTTCATAAAATACGGTAAATAATGAAGAGAGGCAGGGGGAAATGCTAACCTTGTCGTTTTGTAACAGACACTAAGCGGTGGATGGGGGTGATGAAGCAGAAGGAAGAGACTATTTAATGAGCATGTGATGAGATAAGGATGAAGTCACTGCTGACACGAGTGGAACAATGAATGTAACTCAATTGGCCCAAAATACCTCCCTGGACCAAACCAGATTATTTAAACGGGGATACATTTTAAAATAACATAAAGATGTCCCTAAATGAGAAGAAGTTGAGCCTCTGGAGAGACGGTTATTTCTAGAACACATAATAATTCCTAAAGGAGTTATTAAACAAGTCTAATTCAATGTCACACACGATGACTTTTCAGTTGCTAAAAGCTCTCACTGAAGTTTCAATATTTTCTGTCCATTTAACAACTTAATGTTCGGAATTATGCTTTTAGCATCAGATTTATTTTAGTGTGATAAATGCATTTATTATTTACAACGTGGGTTATCTTTAAAAACAGCATGTGTTGTTATTAGTACAATGAAGTAAAATATCAGCAAGTAAAAAGAAAATAAAATTTTATCATTGGTTATTTTTCTAAAACAATATTAGACACATAAAAAAATCTCTAAACATAGATTTTAGTGATGTTAATTAGTGTAATTAACCAAAAGTGTGTATGTAAACCTCATGGAGTCACAAACTTCTATGACATGGCACAAATTGACTTGACAAATACTCCTTGTAATGGAAGTGAAGCTGTGCATACAGACATGCTGCTGCATGTGGCGCACAATGATCCTTCTTTAGGCACAATAATCCCTGTGAAATTTCTCCAGAGGAATTTGACCTACATTCAGAGACAGTAAACATGTGGCATACATGCGTTACATTAACTGCAGGCCTCCTTGCATTCAAGGCCTCCCTTCCTCGAGTACGAGGAGGCCATGGGAAATGGTGACTCCACAATGTTACTGTACAAAGCTGGAAACAATTATCCAGACATCATGGTACGCTTCAGCTATTCAGTCTCTCGGGTTGTGGCGTTGCCTGCAAGCTGAGTCAACACTCCATCAAAACAACACCGGATTTCTTTAACTCTTCTATTGGTCGAGCTTGGGGAGGATACGGAAAATGTGTGCACGTGAAAGAGAATGAGGTATTTGTTTGGTTCAACTACAGACAAGTGTGTCTAATACCATAAAACATTAGTTTTTCAGCACTTCTGGCATATCGGCTAAGGTTATTATATGCATCATTGCCTGCATTTTATTCAAGGTACTAAAGATAAATAAAGAAATGTAGTGCAACATGAAGACAAAGTATATTCTCCAACTTTTTTTTGACCATTTTATGTGTGGTGTTGTGCTGCACTGCATCCCACATACATGTCTCCATTTGTGGTTTTTAAATTGTTGAACTGTCAAGTCAAAACTTATTTCAAAACACAACTGGTTTCAATAGAGGAAGTCATGTTGAAATAGTGCCTGCCTTCTGAATAATGGAGTGATGCCAATTCTCCCTGAAAATAAATTACCGTTGCACTAATGGGGTTGATGGATGATGACGAAGACAAAATGGAGCATTGATAACAGCCCTCGAGTAGCAGTGACAAGGTTAGCATTTCTTTTATGCTGACAACTTAAAGATCCACAGAATTATGCGTCATAAACTTTATCGTTACTACGTTGCTATTGCAAGACTAAGGGGAAAGGGAGGTAGGTGTGTGTCAAGACTAGGAAATAACAAAAACCTTATAATAACAACCTAAAACTACAAACCAGCAGCAAACACTTTGCTGTATGCAATGGTAATATCATTACAAATGAATAACCTTTATGAACTTGCTAATATTCATAAAAATCACCATGGTTTTCATCATACCAGTGTAAAGAAATGGGGTGCTACCTGACGTGTCCGCCCGAGTGCCGGGGGCCCCGGTTGACCTTTGGGGGCTGTGCTCTCTCCTCTATACACACAGAGCAAAAGGAGGGGGCCCAGACCACACTGTTTAAGTAACAACTGGGATGTTAAACCATTTACAGAGTCCCCTGGAGAGGGCTCAAATTTAAAGAATAAAAAAAAAAAAAGGAAGGAGGGTTGATGAGAGGAGGGGAAAAAAAAACTGAGGACATGGGACAATGGGGCTAAATGAAGAGGAAAGCACAACCTAAACTTTGAGGACCATGTAGCGTCAGTCTTTTTGTCAAACAGCTGATAATACATAAGGTGGTGTGAATGTCAGCAGTGGTGCATGGCACAATACGGCTTAATATGCCTGGGTGATTTGTCTTATCTGTCAACACTGCTGGTGAGACTGCTGAGATTAGCTATTGCCTCCTCTCCTACATGTGGGCTGTAAAGGCCATCGTGAGCAAACAAGATATGGCATTATCTCGGTATATGCAGAAAAGTATGTGCTAAGTAAGCATCACTTCAAGATGCTTCTTTTGTTCTTGTTTTTACATTTTTCCTGAAATGCCAAACAAGATCTTCGCTCTTCACTTTGGAAGGTTTAATGAATTGATAAACTATGTGCTCCACAGTCTATGTTATTTTGATCCTGAGAGTCTTAAATTGTGCTTTCTGATAAACCCCATATTATTATATTTGTTTACATGAAACAACTACGTAATGCCTACTTACAGAAAAAAATATTTAGCTTTAGCATGCTTTAAGTATTAACAAACTTCTAAGTTTGTGAAGATCCCACCATCCCACACATGGATTTGGAAAGGGGGTAAAATGGGGAAAATGGAGTAATACTCTGGGATATTTCAAACTGTGAAAGAAATAATGAAAAGAAAAAGAAAAATGAAAATCTATTTTTTTTTTAATAAAACCCATCAGTGAGATACACTGCCCAAGCAGACTGACACACAGATATGACAGACAGACAGATTACAGACAGACAGACAGACAGACGGACAGACACAGGAGGGGGAGAAGGAGCCATCATTACCTGCCAACCCGGCCGACACCATGTGCACCTGGGTAGAGTCTGGCTCCAGCACGCCATTCAGCTTCTCCTTGGCTGTTGAATAGGCAGCAAAGTATATTGCCCTGTGGTAAATAACAAAAGAGTTAGGTTAGTTAGGAGTTAAAAACACTGGTTAAAATGCATCCTAAAAGTCAATCAGCTCCTTCAGTGGGATTGTAAGTTAATTAAATGAGAAACCCACTTTTTTTTTTAAAGAATTGCATGATTTTTAAAAGAGAATAGCAATAAGCATTGCATTGAATATAACAAGCCTGAGATAAAATAGTGCTGAATAATGTTAATATGTAGCGTAAAAGCCTTTATATATGTGTGTGTGTGTGTATCTCAATCTCATGGCACGCTTTAGTAGCAGATTTATATCCGATGATCCCAACTGCTCCTCACTAAATAATATCACAGGATTTAGACAACCTTCCTGCAGAGTGGAATTACACTCAATGACATCGCCTCTCTGTCCTCATTCTGAATCAAGAGCATGCATGCACAACATAATCATAGTGCTCTGAGTCTGAAAGATGAGTTATGTGAGCGGATCTGAATGTGTGTATGTGCATCTCTTGTACGTAATGAGTTATGTTGCTGGTGCAAGCTGTTCTGTATCCACACGTGTGTGTGTGTGTGTGTTTGCGTGTGTGTCTAATGAAGGCCAGCAGCATGCCCAGTGGACCGCACTTTCATTAGCATCAAAAGATTTTTTAGCTTTCCAGCATCAGATTCAGAGAGACTGCTGTCTCTAAATTACAACAGAGAAGAACAACCCTACAGATCAGCCACCCACACCTCCCCTTGTCTGTAAATAAAGCCATAAATCTTTGATTTAATTCAATAATATTGCATCTAAAAGCATAAGCTCACCAAAATTAGATTGCAGGTAAAAATGAGTGGAAATGATGCATCCTCATACATTTACAACAAACCTGGAGAGCGCCTTGGCAGCATGTTAGCCATTAACCCAAATTAGTTTAGCCATTTATTTAACCAACTTGCTACACAAATTGATTATATTTTATGGCCTGGCACAATATTTGAAATATGGCTGCGTTGACTTAACAAGAATGTCACTCCAGACATCAAATCCTAATAAACTTCCATGAAGGACTTCTTACTGGGTACTGTTAAGTCTCTAAACATTATCATTTCATCTGTTTCCCCTTTCTGTTCCTCAAAGACATGTTAGAAATTGTCTATGTCACTGTGTGTGCATTTCTTTGTACTCTTTTCACAGCTAGAGCATACCTGAAACAATGGCTTTATGCTAATGTAAAACACACATCCAAAGATAACAGTGAAATCAAAAAGAATCCTAATTTTACATTTGATTTAGTGGTGGAGCCATAACAAATGCAGCTTCCATTGAACTCAATTTAAATATAAAACACCTTCAATCACAATTTGGTACAAAACATAGGCAGCTAGGGAAAGGGTATATATAAATATTACATTCATATATGAATATATATCAAAAGGATTCCAAAGGAAAAATGTGACAGAGCAAGTTCTGGATAAAACTATGCATAAAACAACAACAACAAAAAAGAAAGATCATGTGTTGCCAGTGAGTTCATCCGGTTTATTCCTTATGTAACAATAGGTTCTTATAGCACAGTTTGCTATAGCTGTTGCTGGCTGCCATTTCTACAGCTGGACAACTAGGCCATGTGCCTGAAACACTCAGACACTCACACACTCACCCAAGGGCATTTTATGCCCCTCAGAAAGTCTGAGTCAGAGTGAGATGGCATAGACGGCAGTAAGAGACCCAGAGGACAGAAAAATCCTGAGTTAATATAGGCAGAGAACAAACATGGCAGGAGAAGAATGTACTGGAGGATGACTTGGAGCGACAGAAGCTACAACAAGCCAATGCAGGAGAATAATATCCATGTGATGCAGCTGCAGCTGTAGACAGGGAGAGCTAGACAGGTCAGGTAGACAGATTAGACTCAAACAACTGCTGTCTCACTATAGGAACTCCATTGTGATGATACACAACAACAGTCACATGGTTGTGGTGTCACAGCTGTCGCCTGCTGCTGCTGTTTCATTCAGGCTATTATGCAACCATAACCAGGCGAGCTAAGAATTAGGAGACCTGCTCATTTCCACTGGGATTTGAAGCGCAGATTTACATCACGTCTCTGTGGAGTTTATCTCCATTTTTTCTGTATTTGCGTCTCCCTATTATTTGCTGCCAACATGAGCTCTAAGTAAGGCAGATTTTGAAAAAATAACCCATTGAAGCATATGAGCATTTAAGTCTATGACTGGCAAATAAAAAAAATAGAAATTTACTAATGACATGATGGTAGACAAGTTAGACAAGTTTGTTTATGAGCAGATCTGTGCAAACGACTATAATAACCATTAAAATCTTATTTTCCAGCAAAGAAAACAGCATAAAATGGGGAAAAAAATTGATACATAACATGATTGTTAGTGACTCAACTGATATAACTATATGAATAAAATCTTTGAAAAAAAAATCTGGACTTAAATGGGTTAAAATCTAGCAGAACGAATGCATTCCACAAAAATGTGTGCTGAGGTTTGATGTAATGTGGGAAGAAAATGACGCACAAGCGCCTTTGTCCTCTGATAAGTGGTCCTGCTCATGTTTGATTCTGATACTATGGTGACCTGCTCTGTTGGTTATCAGATATACAAGTGTGGTGCGTTTTATTTTCTTTCTTTTGGCACCGCTTAAGACATCACAATGTAAGCAGGAGAGGGAATGTAGCTCACCAAAAATACTGTAGCTTATACTGTACATACCTGGAAGGTGCTACACCCACAAGGTTAGGTCCCAATCCTCTGAAGAGTGAACGGGGTCCCTCTTTCTCTAGGATTAATCTGTGGAGAGAGAAAACATTTTAACCTACAATAAGCATAGAGTACATTTAATAAGCATGTAATATGCTTTATATGAAATCATATTGCACAAGTTTAAAGTTGGCAGATTGGGTGCAAATATGTCTTGGCTATGCATGCAGGTGTTTGCTTTGCTTTATCCAAAATGTTCAACAAAAAATTTTAAATGGTCAGCAATTTAAATTATATAAGCAGGATCAATTCGAAATGTTACATTAGTGACACAACAGTTGTTTATCTCATAGTAGTGTAAAGAAAATCCTTCACATGCTATATGAGAACAGGAAATTTACAGAGCTCTGAATTGAAAACACACTGATGGCTGACGTCCCTGTTGACGGCTAAATTCGTATCTGGGTCCCGTAAATAGATGCCCCAATAAATTAGACGTTCTTGGGCATCATGACAGGGTCTGACAACCTGACATTTATACACACAGGGTCACTATCAACATGCTCACAGATCCAAAATAAGGGAAATGACACATGCCCTTGCTCTAGTGGTGTTTACAGTGGTGCTATAAAGACAGCTCATATGTTAATTTGATCTTTTCTCAGCTGAGTACAGAGACTGTACATCTCTAAGGTCTAGATAAGAAAATGGCCCTCAATCTTAGATCACTAGTGTTTGTATGTTCAGTTTATGGGTTTCTGGCTTTGTCATCATACTCGTATTCATAGTCAAACGTACTTGGGTGATTTACAGTATAATAAACACACTTGAAGTTCAGAGTAATTGCATTCACTTACATATAATACAGAGGTCAGAGTTGCAACGTTCCCCACAGCCGCATAACTCATATCATTCATTAACATACTCTGCTCTACTCTTGGCCTGGACTTCACTGCATTTTGACCAACTTCAACTCATGTGGGCTTTTTCCTTTACTTGTCATATTGCTCTTTCCTCCCCTGCCCTGCTCTGTAATGGTGGTGTCTGATTTCTGCTCTGGGTTGTTTATCTCAACATCACGAGAAGTTGGTTTATGTCGGCACGAGAACAATATTGAGCCCCAGATTAATTACAATCTCTTGAAATCAGGCATTAGTCTGTTGTGTTGTTTAAAAAAAAAATCCTAATGAAAGAGCGTCTTGTTAACAAAGCTTGTTGAGGCAGGCGCGCTGCCAAAATATTCACTTATTGCTTATCTTAAGCTGGAGAAACTTAAATTCACCATGGAGGGCTCAACTCAGAAATCTGTCAAGTTATGACAACCATTCCTGGATTATTCTGAGAAAGAATTCTCATCTAGTAATTGAGGATAGCTCCTGACCCTCCATGCCTACGTGTTTTATTTATTTGTCTCCTTTTGCAGTGTATTTGTCTCTTTTTGTGTGTGTGTGTGGGCGATAGGATTATCACCGAAGGTCACATCTTTATTGTCTGTGTTTATTATGATCTTTGTTATCAAAAATCCAAATAAAAACAGTTCAAACTAAACATTTACTTATTGTGACAGCGATGAGAACAGATCTATGTTTTAGTCAAAACAGTAGAAGAAAAAACTAATTTGGCTCACCACTTAAGTATTTCTGTTCAACTGTAAAAATGCATGTTTAGCATATTGTTCAACTTCTTCTTCTGTCAAATATTCTTAAAATATAAAAGAAGCATCCACAACATTTGGCTGTGGAAAATTCCACACACACACGCACACAGCAGCTTGTGTATTATGCAATTTGTTGTCTGTGTGACATGCGCTGTGTAACTCACAGAGATGGGTTACCTGAGAACAAGAATAGACGGTCATAGTTACCTTGAATATTCATTTAAAAACTACTACTCCCTCCGTGACCAACACTAATTACTGGTTTCAAATGAGACCTGATCTCAATATAAATCCTGCCGCATCATGTGAGGCAGCACAGGCAGATCTGATATATTCAATCTACTTCAAATTTACTTTATAATGTCACTTGGACCAGAAGGTGAACACTGTAGGTTCCAGATAAGCAGCTAACCAATGTTAGATTCCATTTTAATCTCACTTCCCATAATTTTGGTAACTTTCCATGTGTAATAAGATAATGACCAACATATGACATATCAGGTTTCACAAAAAAGGAAGGAGTTATTGTGTATTTCTTACAGACTTTTCAGTTTAGAGAAAGTACCCAAAACCTACACAGATCAAAATGAGGCTTACAAACGAGGTACTTTGTCTCTGGATTTTATCTGTTGTGTTATCCAAATATTTTGGTTGTTTTTGGTTGCAAGCATTTTGTGCCAAGACGACAGGAATTTAAAAAGAAAAAAATTAAGGCCCTACAAGCAGCTCCTCGATGTCTCAGGGCGTAGGCCGAATCTGCTCTGAATATTTATTTTGGCTGTGTTTTTCATTTCAAAGCTTTTCATTATGGTGATTTCATTTACTATCTCCTGAAACATTTAAGGTTTTGTCTTGGGTTCACTTCAGAGTATCACAGTCTAAGTCTGTGTCTTCTGGCTACATTCTTAAAGCTTGATTTTGTGTTGGATACAATTCATTTCTTGATGGTTTATTTGTTTGTAAATGTGTATCCAGCTCCAGTGTGAACACCCTGAACTGCCATACATGTGCAACTCTTACTGAAATGACATTTGTGCAACAGTCAAATCATGAGCTAGGATGATATGGATGTGCTCGCATGCATGTCCAAGATTATTTATTGTGAATATCGGCAGACAATACAGATGATAAGAGAGAGAACAGCGATGTTTATTTTTACTGGGCTGTGACGTGCCAACACTGAATGATGATGACGAGCAATATGCACAGTGAAGTGAATTTTTTTTTTTTTTTTTTTTAAGAAACACAACAATTTTGATCTGACTGTTTTGACAGTAATCTCTTAGTCAGCGATCGGATATGACTCAGATCTATAACCATATATGCAAGTGGCCCAAATCTGATATGAAAGAAGAAACCTGATTTGGCTCAAATTCAGATCGGACTCGCATAGAGGCAAAGATATACACTTCAGTGTGTTTAACATAAATGAATAACAGCCAACGAACGTGTTCATAAACTGTCACAGCTCAGACAGACTAAATTTACCAGGTAATTAATTAGCATTTAATTATTTCAGACCTTCTTGCTAATACTCTGGTCTTTGCAGTCATTTAATAGATAATAAAACTGAGAATAGGGACTTTTTTTTAGGCTGACTGCACATTTTCAGCTTTCTTTCATTTGTGCTGCTCTGTGCATATCTACATGTGCATCATGCTATAACACTGTATGTATTCAGATTGCTTCTACATACAGTGTAATTCTTTGTGTTATATAAAGATGACCATACCCAGACACTGCTAATTTAAAAAGGAGCATTTTGAAGTGTGTGAAGGAAATTAATCGTTATTAATTAACGATACCGATTCTATATTATACCCGAATTTTCTAAATTTTCTCACAATAATGACAGCTTTAATATCCTAACTCTTTATCCTTTAGTTAAAAACTAATGTTCTTCTTTTACGCAGAGAGTCCTCTGACACATAACCCAATAAAATCGGATTAAGATTTTGCGTCATTCTGCTCACTTGAGACAATCCAGAGGCCCTGGCGGTGCAACACGTGCCACGCTGGCTCCGTTGACGGTGCTGAGCTGGACTTCAGAGATGTAGAGAGTGATTGAGGAGGACTGCAGTCTGGTCTTCACCACTTCCAGAGGACATGTCAAAATAGCGCCCACTGTACCGCCACATCTAGAAGGAAACAGGGATTAGAATTACCTGATGTCAGTTTTTGTTTTGGGTTTATTTAATAAATATTTTTATCTGTAAAATACAATTAGTCATTCTGCTAGGCTCTAAAATTATCAAGGAGAAGGCACACAGTATCACAACACCATGACCTAGTGATACTGAGATGTGTTAATCCACCCGCTAAAAGCATCTGCCTGGCGTTCATGATGCAGTTCTGTGGAAAACGACTACAGCTCAGTTTACCCAGTCTCTGACCTTTGCCACCCAAGCGGGCGAAAAACGCGTTGTTGTGAACATCTGATGGTTGTTCAGGCGGCTCGCTGCACTCAGACATACACGAGCGCTGTAAATAAAAACATGATGATGACTGCAAATGAACCAGAGAAACCCGTGATGGTGTCGCTTAGACTTTGACCTCAACTGTAACTAATTCAATTAGCATGTAAACAAACTAAAGCCATGCTAATTCCAGTCATCTAAGAATATAAAGCGGGTAAATATCAGCGTATTATCCATTTTCCCTAATATGGTTTAAACTAACGGGCTGCACACTAGTTCTATAAACTCAGACATAATCTGAAAACACTGTTCTCTCACCAGGCCACTTATTGTGGTGAGTTGATCCTCTCTGCTTTCCACAATGGGACTTGTGAAGACAAAAGCTTCACAGTTAAACCGGCATAAAACTAGAAAGGGCATGTTGACGATCAGAGGGGAATCATACAAATGTTCCGTGGGTCAGGTTAACCTGCTGAATAAAGTGAACATTCGCTGCGGTGCTGAACGCTGACATCCTGGCAGCTAGCAGAAAATTCCTTACTTGCAGCCTCTTCTGAGCAGCACCAGCTATATTTACCTTTCAAAAGACCGACCTACATTCATGCTCACAGGCAGCCGTGACCCTTGCCCTACTTTCGGGGCTAGCTGGCTGCTGCACATGTGTGTCTCAACGGCTGCGGGCTGGAAGAGGAAAGCAAAGCGCTGAGGCCCACGAGCTCAGTTTTTTTGTGTGTGTTTTTTTTTTGGGGGGGGGGGGAGTAAATCAGATTCTGCTTATTCAAGATAGCACTGAGTAAAGAGTCGCAACTCAGAGTTTAAGTCCATGACAAGAGAGATAAAAGAATAGTTGTGGTGTGATGAGATTGGTCAGTTGTCAGTGGTTTAAGGATTTCTTCCTTGCTGCTTTAAAAAAAGCATTATTTTGAATTGCTGAATATTACGTCTGTTTTTTACATTTCCTTTGATCAACGAGTTGTCAGGCCTGTCCACAAAATAGTGAATGAGAAGTGTTGTTCATCTATTGCATAGTGGTGAAAATCACT
This sequence comes from Lepturacanthus savala, assembly GCA_030544235.1. Taxonomy (NCBI): domain Eukaryota; kingdom Metazoa; phylum Chordata; class Actinopteri; order Scombriformes; family Trichiuridae; genus Lepturacanthus; species Lepturacanthus savala. The sequence goes on from CM060461.1 coordinate 25,782,148, forward strand.
AACCATACAACCTTTGTTTTGTGGCATCCATCACTGTTTTATCAAAGATCCTCAGAAGGTGCAGAAAGCTTGAATTTTAAGAGGGTTTCATCCCTAAAACCAATTTCCAACTAGAGTGTAGGCAGATACTCACTATAACATTATAGCATATCATAGGATTTTGGATCCAAATAGATATCTACAGGGTGAGCATTCTTATCTGGAGTATCTGGGAGTGTTTTAAATATTATAAATCTAATATTGAGTTAGAAAATGCAACACTAAAAAACACAAGATAAATAAATGAATCCCACTGTTCACTCTACCTGATCTGGAGCTGGTTGTCTCATTCACGAAATTAATATCTCAGATTCTTTAAATGAAACATCTCTGGAGAAAGTGACTCACTGATGTAACTGAAGCAGAGCTACATCAAAGCGAGGGTGAGACCGGAAAAGAATTCCTTTTCAGAATAAAAGCCAAAATAATGTCACGTCAATAGAAGATGTTAGTGTTTTCGGGCAAAGAACAATTCAACGTCATTTCAACTACTTACATCCCCGATACCTTCCTGTTAGGCATGTTTATTTTAATATTTAACGTTGGAAATTGTTGATTTTTGACAGGAAGTCTTGAACTGAGTGACGCGTGCACAACCGCTGCCAGACACGCACGGCCCATGTTAGCTAGCTAAAAAATGGACACGAATATTTTATCGCTGCGACTGTTAAAATAAAACAGACATTTTTAATTAAAATAAATAAATACATGGAATAAAAACGTGTTATTGAACTCACCCTCCAGCGAACAAATGAACCAGTGTGTCCCTTTGGCTCATTATTTAGCATGCCCTGCCAAAGCAGCGCACCTCAGGGCTGCGGCAGAGGGTCAAACACGGGCTCGGGGGAGGGGGGCGTCCCGTTCCCTTCCCGGTGCTTTCTGGCTCCGTGAGGATGCGCACGTCGATGATGAGGCAGCGGCGGTGATACGGGACCGCGGTGGGCCGACAAACCCCCCTCTCCGGGTCTCTCCGCCGTTCGCTTCCTCTTCCTCGCAGCTAGCGTCCTTTCCCCTCGGCTGAAAACGAGCGTGGGAGAACGGCGAGCGCGCGAGAAGGTTAACGGCTGTCAAAGAAAAAGCTATTCCCGGCTGTATCAGACGTTTTTATGGCACATTCAGTGGTTCGTCTCGATTTTCTCCTCTGCTTTCATCGCTGCAGCAAGAGGGAAGGAGGCAGAGCTGATAGTATTTACTGTACGTCCATAGGCTGGGAAACGCGCGCCGCTATTGGTCGGCCGGCCCCGTGACGTCACGCCGTCTCCGCCCTGATCATGCACTGTTCACATGCTCAAAATTTAATGAATCAGTTGCGCATTCTGTGCAGGTGCGGGCTCGGAATCCATCGTTATCTGTGTGTTATGTCCCGAAGCCAAAGGAGACCTTTACATTGGACACGTGTGAGAGAGGCTGGATGAAGTTATCGTTTAACAAGTGGTTGAAAATTACCCGCAAGGATTGTTTTAGATTTCTCAAAGGGTTTCGCTTTAAAACTCAAAGCCTCATGGTGTCAGATGTCTCCACAGAATGCAGAATTACATCCAAATATCATCATGTTTGAACCACTGTTTGCAGGCTTTTATTAGGTTTACTTTTTAGTGACCTCTGGCAAGTGATAAGATATGATAAGATAAGATAATCCTTTATTTGTCCCACAGTGGAGAAATTGCATTAGCAACAGTAGAGGCAGTACAAGTGACATGCAAGAAAAAGAAAAGATTGCACACAGAGTATGTATATATTACAAAATATATAATATAATATATTCAATTCAATGTTATTTGTATAACCCAAAATCACAGATTCACCCTGATGGGGCACAACATCCTCTGTCCTGTCCCTCACAATGACCTTTAATATATATATATATATATATATATATATATATATATATATATATATATATATATATATATATATATATATATATATATATATATATATATATATATAATGCAATATGATATAAGATTATTGCACATGAATTGCACATGATAAATTATTATAAAGCAGCAGTTACAGTAACAGTGGTTTCAGCAGTGTTCATTGTGAGACCAAAAAAGATGCAACGCGTAGAAATATAAGTTAATAAACCACTCGACCCGACCTACAAACCACTCGTACAGTTCACCGACTATGTTTAGGCTACAAAATATCAGTAGGTTCAAAGAGCAGCACGCTCTGGCCACGAAGCAACATCACCACATTTTCAAAGTGAAAGTCGGAGAAAATAATTCTACAGTGTAATTAACATTACTGCAGAAACACTGGATATATTGGATTGTCTGCAGCACGTTGTGTTATTTGACCCAGTAGAAGTGACACAATTGACCTTTTTTAGGTCAAACAAAGTCACGGTGCTACTATTGTGCATGTTGTTTCATTGGAGAGGCTCACTACTACTCACTGCTACACCGTATTATTGGTATCACCTGTGGTTACCACCATCACCTGTGTTGCTAATTCAGGTCAATATTCATAAATCGGTTGGGAAACATTGAGAGACATGCAGGAGGTTGGAGCAGACAGCACGTGCAAATATAACACAAGTTCACTCAAACTTTCCACAATAATTTAGGTCAAGGTTAAGCAAACCTTTATTATCTCTGAGGGGTAATTATCCATACTGTCATCATCACATACACCATCAGAGGAAAACACGTCAACGGCAATACCATACATTCTACATATCATGTGTCATGTAGCACCTCGTTTCAAAGGCCACTGGCACAGAGATAGAGCAGGAGAAATGATGAGCTGACGCAGTGGAAGAAGGAGAAAACCACAGAGAAGATGAGGTGGAAGCATCGCAGAGATAAAAAATGGAATTGGAACAAATGTTTGAAGATCTGGAAAACGATGATTAACAATTATTTGATTTCTAATTGATATTACTTTTCATTGCTTTACTTGTGTGCCACAATATTGTAATGATTCAGAGAAAATAAATATATTTCTGCCACCCCATGAGTATTTCTCTATACCCGCCTCTGCCAGTGACCCATTTTTTATTCATTTGCTGCTCTGCATCAGCTACTGTTGCCAAAAAATAGACTAACAATCATATCTGTTGTGTATAACAGTGGTAGAGAAAGGTGATCCTGTCCTATCCTAACAGTGTGTAGTTTAAATTATGAGATGATACGATATTTTTTATTTATTGGATTAACAGGATATTTGCATTAATGTTAAGCAGTACCTTTATTTGTCAGGTCGTTTATTCTCAGAAATAACCCCAAACAGGCATTCTTCTCTGGTTATTTCATTTATAACAGATGTCTAATTAGAATATTAAAATAATTTACGAGTAATATCAGTCACACATACCACCGACTTCACACCATTATCAGCCACAAAGGTGAGAGCAAAGCGTTTATTCTGCACCAAACATACCACCTTTTAATATTTCTTTCTGAAAAATACATTGCTTAGGCTCAGGCTATTGGATTTTAGGGCAAATTCTTTAAATTTATATTGAATCAGTTTCAGAAAACTGCACAAAGAGCTAAAAAATAACCATTGCTTTTGTTGGTTTCGTAGCACTTTGCATGGTATGGAATACGTAGGTGTTATTAATGATATGATCTGTGCTGCATTTTTTTTCCCTGCACAATCATCTGATCACAACCAGAATAGTCTGTTGGTGATTCAATAAGGCTGCTGAACAAATCCACACCGTTTTCTAATTGGGAACACAGTATGACGGGTTGTAGTCATGAGCATGGTTGCACTGTTCACATTTGTCAAGTCAAAACCAGTGATGGCATGTCCTGAGTTAGAAAGGTTATGTGTGTCTCATGATGCACACTGAAGAAGTGATTGGGTGTCATGCCTAGCATACCTTGAGCTATTACACAGTAAACCAAGATGAAATTAACGTGGGCTTACGTAATGATGCAGAAAAATGTGATGAGTCATCCTTTTTTTTAACGTGTACATTCTGTATGGAAGTTTTAACTGGAAACATTTCCCTCTCGTTAAAGCACTTGCTCTGAATAAAGTCTGAAAGGACTTAGTTGTTCAATCAAATCAAACCTAAATATTTAAGTTATTTCTGAAGTAAAAGCAATTACAGGGGATTCAGTCAGTTAATGTGTTTATTGAATGGTCTTCCTTGGATTTAGATTTAAAATAAGTTGTGATCATAGCTGCTTCATGTTTTGATTTTCGCTGCAGGACCGGTCATATCTTTAGATCAGTACGGTCAATATGAGGTGAAAGTCCAAAACATCAACAAACCAAAGAAACACTATGATGGATAGATAAACACGGAGTAATACCAAGAATTTTTCTGAATGAAATTCTATGAATTTTCCAGTTTTGACTGTAACTTGTACTGAGGAGTCCAGACTTGTTTTAAGATGTATATAAAAACAACACTCTTGAATAACAATGTGTTTGATAAAGTTTTTACACAAAAAAGTTTATCCTGTGAAATCCTTGAAATTATATCTCCCTCATTAACAAATCCAGAATCTATGAATATGCAACTATTCTTAATTTCTAATGTTGTCCTGCTGGACACAACATGTCTCCTTCTTCTCTGTAAAGTTCATTCTCAGAGTAAATGCACTGGAGGCTTTGAGTTTCCACATCACATTGGTGTAAGTTAAATATTGGACCTGCAGCCTGCTGTGTGTAGGTTCAAACTTGGCCCAGTTATAACGTGAATAATTAATAAGTGGCATTATTATAGTAAAACTGGTTTATTCATTTCTTCATGGAGATAAGTCACAGTATAACTCTATAATAACAACTAACTAGTTATATATGTCCCTTGATCTAAACCATAAATGTCATATAATAAATAAATTGGTATAAAACAGCACTTTTTCTGTCACACTGCATTTTTTTTCAATAATTGCCATTTTGCATCACAGTAACCCAGCAGAGACCAAATGTATTGATATGTTTCAATCCTATCTAGATTCCTATGATGTGCTATGATACCGAGTGGCTTAGCAATAAAAAGCTTATGTGCATAGTAACCATGATGATGGTATTCTATCACTGACTAGTGATTTTTGCGAATAATACCTCTGTACTTTTATTTAAGTAACATTTTGAATTCAGGACTTTTACATATAACAGTATTTTCAAACAATTTTTCTATTATTTTCTACTTTTATTTAAGAAACAGATCCGAGTATGTCATCCACCACTGCTAAATGCCCCTCTCAACAGAAGGGGCAGTGACAAATAATGTTTGGCAAGATTAGAAAGTACAAAAAAATAAAAATACAGTTTTAAGAAGCATTTATCAGGTCTATCAAAATGTAGCTTTTATGTTCATGTTGGTTTCTTGTTATTTAAAAGTCCATTTGTGTCATTTCTATCATAAAAATCACAATTGTGTCATTTTTTGACACAAAATGTCAAATGGTGTAACCAAAAATGAATGATAAATTATAAATATATAATCCACCTAGAATATAAAACTGATAGAATGTGTTTTTAAAACCTTTTTTAAGGGAGTTAAACTATCTGGTACCAAGTTTTTAGGGTTACACCCTGGCAGTTTTGTCACAAACCCAGAAACTAAACATGTAAGATGGGCACCTGGAGGACTGGAGAGTCCTGACTCGACTCCACATTCCATCAGAAAATTGAAAACATACCTTTATCCTGATGGCAGCTATTTGACAGTTGGATTTTGAACAATTTGGTGTGAGATGAGGCCACAAGATCAAGTTAGTCCTTGATACTACGAGAAGAAGGGCATTGGAAAATGAAAAAAAACTGAATTACTGCCTTCCACTGGCGCTCATGAGGACTCCTGCTGACAGCTTAAAGGATCACGAGATGGAACTGCAGCAACTGAATTATACTGTTATTGAAAGCCAAACGCTGAGAATAAGTTATACAACTCATGAATTTGTCCATCTACGTCCGTTGGTCTACACCCTCTGGCCTCGCTTTCTTTCGATTTTTTTTTTTGTGGTACCTGAGATAAAATATGTAGGAATATACCAGATGTGTTGTGATACATTGTATTAAATGCTATAAAAATGACTGCAAATAAATCAGTCAGTCATTTTCTATACCTGCTTATTCCTCATTAGGGTCACATGGTCTGCTGGAGCCAATCCCAGCGCGTTACAGTGAGAGGCAGGGATACACCCCAGATGGTCGCCAGCCAATCGTGGGGCACACACACCATTCACTCACACACTCACACCTACGGCAATTTAGAGTCTCCAATTAACCTCAGCATGTTTTTGGACTGTGGGAGGAAGCCGGAGTACCTGGTGAAAACCCACACAGACACGGGGAGAACATGCAAACTCCACACAGAAAGGTCCCAGACCCAGGACCAAGGAGGTCTTGAACCTGCGACCTTCTTGCTGTGAGGCAACAGCGCTAACCCCTGCCCCACCGTGTCGCCCACAAATAAATTATTTCATTTTAATTTTAATTTGCATAGAATTATGCATATGGAATCATCTGACTGGCTTCTAAAACTTTTTGTGTGTGTCAGAAATTCTGTTCATAGGCTCCGCCCTTTAAATTCAGATTTTCATTGATCACAGAAAAACTTTCCACCAATGGGAAAACAGTTTTCCAAACATGCATCATTCTGCACTGTGAAGCTCAAGTAACCAGCTATAGGAACAAGAAGAAAAACACATTTTTGAGTAGTGACTTTTAGGTTTTTGTGCCCAACATTAAAGCTGAAAGGAAAAAAAAAAAGAAACAAATATTTAACGTATAATTGAATTTCATTTCATTTACCAGCTGCTTTTATCCAAAGCCAAAGACATGAGATTGAATAAAACATGAACAAGAAGCTTATCAGGAGAAAATGCCACTTCCATAAAACTACGTTTGCCAACAGAGTACAATAGAGTACATAAAAGTGGATTATAGTTCATGTTTTTTCAATTTATTTTATAGGTTCATTAGGGCTAAAGTAACAATATTCTATATATAATTTATGTTCAATAGCCACTTTCACTGAATTCACTGAATTTCAGTGTTAAATAATTCAGAAATCACTTAAATGTTGCATCATTTTAATGTCAGCAGAAATATCTTTAGATTTCAAAATTATTAAAAAAAAACTTATTATGAAAATTGAAAGTTAATTGCCTAAACATCTGAAATGCATGATGTGTAGTTAATTATAATTGATTTAATTTTGACTTTTTGTTTTCGATTATAGTTTAGTTTTTAATGTGTGTTTGATAGTTTTTGTTAGTGTTTATTTTAGAAATTTAAATCTTTAATTTGTTTTTTAATAATTTTGGTGTTAATTTTTGTTTTTTATGTAATAAATTAAATTGGCACAGACAATGAAAAAATTGATGATAGATTTCCGAACCACTTAAACACTATGAAAGATCAGGACTCTTTATAATTGTAACTGTTAGTTTTAATTAGTTCTTTAAATACACAATAAGGTTTCAATTAATTATCTTTTTTGTAATGCTTAATTTTTATTTTACTTCAGTTAATGAAATGTTTTTTTCTATTGTAGTCTTCATCATTCCGTTAATCATCATTGACAATAATAAGCCTGCTGTAGACACCATGTGTGTGTGTCCATGTTAAAGTCCACTAACAGATGTCTGGTGATGCTCAGAGGGACACATGCAGAGAGGTAGTGTCTCATGATTTCTGTTGGACTTTAACCAAACAGATGGGTGGGTTGACTAATGAGAGACACACTGAGGTTTGTGTGTGTGTGTGTGTGTGTGTGTGTGTGTGTGTGTGTGTGTGTGTGTGTGAGAGAGAGAGAGTGAGATGATTTTCTGAGTAATGTGCACAGATCACACTCACCATGAGTGGACCCCTTATCAGTGTTTGGGTTCAAAGGGAATAAAATGGAAGGTCAGTAAGGCCGATAAGATAAAAATAGATCCTTCTTGTGCAACTAATGCTTGATCACATGTGTTGTTATGTAAGGTTGCACAAAATCAACATTTGGATTTCATAATGGTCTAAAACCTTACGGTATTTTATAGTTTCAGCAAATAGCAGAATTCATTTTAAATGTTCTGTTTGTACATGTAACATCAAAATGCACGTTTTAGAACCAATGGAGCAGGATGAGCTGACCCAAATGAAGCTAGATCTGTCTCACTTGGTCAAAAGCTAGGTCAGGGGGACTTAAATATTTGCTTTTGCTTTTTTGTGTTCTGTTGAGTTTACTTTTGAGTGACTAAAGGTAAAAATAGAAATGTAAAAAAGTTATTGACCTCAAGCTCATCAAAACAGGCTTCTGACAAAAAGTGCAACTCTCTCAGTAAGTTATAATAAGCATTAAGCTATTTCAGAATTCTTATTTTGTTAACTGCCAGTTATGTTTGTACAGTGATAAAGTGTATGTAGCTGCTATAACCTCACAGCATGGAGCTACTGGACAGTAAAACAGCACTTTTCAAAGGAACAAGGCTGTTATAGTCTATTCAACAAACTCTCATCTGTCAGCTTATAATCTATTTATAAGTATAAATAGATGTCTGTCAGAATCAAACCACAGCAGGTGAGACTCCAGGTTAATATGTTCGATTGCTTTTATTTTCAATCAAACTTTTATTTTCAAACCTAGCAATTACCTTTATGAAACCTTTACTTAAACCTGGAATCAACAGAAATCTACAACATGTGAGGTGACTACAGAAGACTCAGAATCTATTTATGTTGTTGTTATAGAGCAAACATAATTAAAATATTGCAAAAACAAACCCAACATTGTGTTTTGTTGTACAATAAAATAACTTAAGGTGCAACTAAGGTGCAAGTTTGGCGCATTTGGCTGCATCTTCTTTTAATTCCATGTATTTTTCCGCTCTATTAGCGCCTTTTTCTGGCTGCACTTGTCTCTTATTCATCTTTTTCCATCTCTTGGCTTAAATCGCGGCAGTGTGGTGGTGTTACAGGATTTCACCACAAGAGGGCCCGTGGGTTCATAACCCACCAACCTACGGAAATTACGCCACTGTATAAATATATATATATATATATATATATATATATATATATATATATATATATATATATATATATATATATATATATATATATATATATATATATATATATTCTTTAAACTTGCGATGGTCTTATTTTTCCTTCAGGCAGGTTGTAACTGCAGGACCGGGTTTTAACGTTGTAGTGTCTTCTTTTACGCCATTGGGTGTTTTTATTTTTTTAACGTGGTTTATTAAACAAAATTCTTCTCATAAAGTTGTCACGTTAACTCAAAATATAATCAAACAAGATCCTCGATCAAACAAAACAATAAACCAACGCATATTAAAACCTTATGCCTGATGGCGTCTTCCACATTTCCTAATCACAGTTCCAACATCCAAACCTCTAAGAGTCCATGTGCACGTGTCTTCTCCAGACACGCGCTCCTGATGCAGGTGCATTGATTCAGCATCTCACCCACCAGGCGACACTTAGACTAAACCCAGGTTCTATAATTCAAACATGTACCACATTTGGCCAGAAGGTGTCATAATAGGAAAAAAAATGAAGAAATGGCTCCTATAGTATGTATGTGTGTCTGTATGTTCGTGAGGATGTATGTATGTATGTATGAATGAATGAATGTATGTATGAGTGAGCATGTATGTATGTTAATATCTAAATCTGTATTCATGTACGTATGTATGTATGCATGCATGTTAATGAGTATGTGTGTATTTATGTATATGTTTTTATGTATGTGAGTATATATGTATGTATGTGTGTCTGTATGTTCGTGAGGATGTATGTATGTGAGTATGAATGAATGTATGTATGAGTGAGCATGTATGTATGTTAATATCTAAATCTGTATTCATGTACGTATGTATGTATGCATGTTAATGAGTATGTGTGTATTTATGTATGTTTTTATGTATGTGAGTATATATGTATGTATGTGTGTCTGTATGTTCGTGAGGATGTATGTATGTGAGTATGAATGAATGTATGTATGTGAGTGAGCATGTATGTTAATAAGTATCTATATCTGTATTCATATACGTATGTATACATGTTAATGAGTATGTATGTATGTATGTGTGTATTTTGTGTATATATGTTTGTATGTATGTATGTGAGTATATATGTATGTTAATGAGTATGTATGTATGTATGTATGAATTTAAGTATGTATGTATGTTAATGAGTATGTATGTATGTATATATGTATGTATGTATGTATGTATGTATGTATGTACGTTTGTATGTATGTATGTTAATGAGGATGTATGTATGTATGTATGTATGTATGTTAATGAGGATGTATGTATGTGAGTGAGCATGTATGTATGTATGTTAATGAGCATGTATGTGTATATGCATGAATGCATTTCTTTCTTTTTGGTAACATATATGACTATAAACATGTGACATCTCATCACATACAATGGATAAAACAATATTAATTTTATTAACTTGAAACATACAATATAAAGGAGAATCACGAGCATTGAAGTGACAGATGTTGTTGCATGTTTAATACAACGTGTGTGTGTGTGTGTGTGTGCATGTGTGAGATATTTACACCGATAAAAAACAACTCTGCTTATAAAAGGATTAAAGATTCTGTGGAATCAGCGAAGCTGATGACACAAACATCAAAAATCAAACAGATGGTGAAAATATCGGCTTCTCGAAAACTAAGTTTCACTTGAATTGCTTTAATTTTAATACTTGATATGTGCTGTTTCTTTACTTGACCTGATGTCTCTTGAGGAAATTAGATGCCTCTCAAAAATCACGTTTTAATCTTCCATCTGATTTTTAACTGGCTTCAAGTTTTAAAACGATCCGTGTAAACCATAAAAAAAACTATTTATGAAAGTTCTGTGCAGTAACAGATCAGCTGTGTAACTTTTCCTCTGTAAAACACCGACTGAAAACACTGCAGACATATTAAAACGATGCATTAGCTCAGTAAAGAGAAATAAATAGATTCAAACAACATAAAGTGAGCAGAACAGCAGCGGAGCTGTGTTTCTGTGCTGGAGGTGAAAGTGTTTCACGGCTGCTGAGCTGCAGCAGGAACTGAAGCCAGAGCCGAGTGGATCCGGACATGGAGCCGATTCTCAAAGTCGTAGCCGCCAAAATCTTCCTGCAGAGTTCAGAGGGAAAGATAAAGGTTGATAAATTAAATTTGTTAAATTTTGTATATCTATTTCTGTATTATATTTGTATATAATGGAGCTCATTCATCATTCATCCCACACAGTGTTGTAAAAGAATCTGTTACTGAACCTTCGCCTGAAGCATCAACATCCGACCCTTCGCTGCCGACTGTAAAAAAAAAATAAAACAGACCAGAATTAAATGTTTAGACCATGTGATTTCAACAGTGATAATAATCATGTGATGAACTTCACCTCTGGGATGTTGAGTAACACACAGCCCAGCTCGTAGCAGGAATACGGCTGAACGTACGAGTTACTGAGCCGACCAACTTCATCCTGAGCAGCGAGATGGAAAAACTGCAGGAAAAATACAACAAAAAGACAGTCAGGAAAAAATAAAGATAGGAAAATACAACAGAAACCAGATCAGATAAAACCGATCACGTGATCATTAACCTTTGTTTTACAATACAAGAAGTGTGACAGTATCTTTTAATCGGTTAAATCGATAGCTGAGGCGTCAAATAACTAAGTTACTTCTTTTACTTCCAATTCTTTACATTTTAATGCAATTAATCTGAATAACTCAAATTAATCGATTATCAAAATACATGGTGACTAATGTAATAGTTGGAAAGGAAAGAAGTCCTCAATCCAATCTAACGTCAAGAGCTGCAATAGACGATTAATCAATTAGTTGTTGATTAATTGGTGGCAACTAATTGATTTATTAACTTTACTAAATAGAAGTTAACTAATAAAAAAAATGACTAAAAAAACAGAAAACAATCAGAGAAGAATCAGAATCAATGCTTAAAAATGACTCAAATCAATAATTGATCATCAAAACAGTTGATTAATGTAACAGTTGAAACTAATCGATTAATCTATTAATCAATTAATTGTTGCAGGTTTATTTCCAACTATCACATTAATCACCAACTTAACTTGACTCAAAAGTTAAGGAACATTATAATTATTATTATTAACAAGTAGCTCCAAGGATTAGTTGATTAATCGGTTGATTTCTGTCACATTAATTAACAACTCTTTTGATAATCAAATAATCAAATTGAGTCACTTTTTTAGGAAGAAAATGTCTCTTCTCTGATTATTTTCTGGTTTCTTTAGTCTTCTATAATAGTAAACTGGTGATCTTTGGGTTGTGGATTGTTGATTTTAGCTCTTCACTATTACCTGTTCAACTATTTTTAAAGGAATAATACAATACATAAACTGCAAAATCCTGCCCAAAAAGTGATTATAAAATATGATAATGCCCAGTTGTTCACATACATGCTTCGTTTGTGTATAAATCCCACCTTAAATTTGTTTAACTTTTATAATTTAAGTAGATTTTAAACCAGAACCTTTACATGTTTAGTTTTAATTTATACTTCACCTTCTACAGAAGTATTTTAGGATCTCTATTCCAGTGTGAGTGTGAACTGTCACACCTGTGCTAAGCAGACATCCAAGTACCTGAATGGCATCTTTGGTATTATGGAGACATTTGCTTATGGCACCAAGCAGCAGATTTTTCAGGCCAGCACTTGAGGCATCTTCAATCTTCTGCAGGACTAAACACAGAAAACACAGCAAGTTTACATGCAAAGGCCCCGTTCCATTCCACCCAAAGTCTAGGGTTAGGGCTCAAGTCTAGGGTTAGAGTAAAAGTCTAAGTTTAGGGTTAAAATCTAGGGTTAGAGTAAAAGTCTAAGTTTAGGGTTAAAATCTAGGGTTAGGATAAAAGAAAAGTCTAGGGTTACGATTTAAATCTAGGGTTAGAGGAAAAATCTAGGGGTAGGGCTAAAGTCTAAGTTTAGGGTTAAAATCTAGGGTTAGGGTAAAAGTCTAAGATTAAAATCTAGGGTAAGGGCTAAAGTCTGGGGCTAAAATCTAGGGTTAGGGTAAAAGTCTAGGGTTAGGGCTTAAATCTAGGGTTAGGGCTAAAATCTATGGCTAAAATCTAGGGTTAGGGTTTAAATCTAAGGTTAGAGGAAAAGTCTAGGGTTAGGGCTAAAGTCTAGGGCTAAAATCTAGGGTTAGGGTAAAAGCCTAGGATTAGGTCTTAATTCTAGGGTTAGAATAAAAGTCTAGGGTTAGGGCTTAAATCTAGGGTTAGGGCTAAAGTCTAGGGTTAGGGCTAAAGTCTAGGGTTAGGGCTAAAGTCTAGGGTTAAAGTAAAAATCTAGGGTTAGGGATTAAATCTAGAGTTCAGGCTAAAATCTATGGTTTGGGCTAATATCTACGATTAGGACTAAAGTCTATGGTTAGTAAAAGTCTAGGGTTAGGGCTAAAATGTAATATTAGTGCTAAAATCTAGAATTAGGCCTAAAATCAGGGGTTAGAGTAAAAATCTCAGTTTAGGATAAAAAATCTTGGACTAGGGCTAAATCTCAGTTTGGAGGAGGTATTGCGATCATCCTTCATTGAAGCGTGACAGCTGCTATAATAAAGTAATATAATAAAGTACCTTGTGTCATCGTCTGCAGTTTGGCAGTGGAGCAGTTGGGTAGAGCTTTCCACAAATACAGAATCTCTATCACTGCCAGGACACACAGTTCTTTGGATAAACACGAGGTCCGCAGCTTCTCAGCCTGACAAAAAAATGTTTAACCATTCACTTAATTTAGATCAAGAATTTGCAGCAGCAAAAAACCCCAAAAAACAGCTGGAGAGACACTGACCCTTTTCATGGAGAATAACTCGATCTGATTATTCTTGCGTTTGAAGAGTCTCTGAACGTCCTTAAAAACGGCGACGGCTCCTTCCAGATCTGCTGTAGCTCCTTGGCAAACTACACACAGTAATCAGATTACTTTACCGAAGCAAAAGTAGAAAAAGTGTTGCCTAAAAATACTCAATTACAAGTAAAAGTCCTGAATTCAAATGTTACTCCAGTAAAAGTACATAGGTATTATCAGCAAAATGTACTTAAAGTATCAGAAGTAGAAGTATAGTAGTGTTAAGATAGAATATAGTATATTATTTTATTTTAACAGTAAGAAACACAAGAGATTCTTATTGTATTGGAGTCAATTTTAGATACCTTTTATAATACTAAAGGATTTTAGATTATACAAATACACACTATTACAACTATTTAAACATTAAGAATATTCAATTTTATCATTTTATGTCAAATCTTTATATGAAAACCAAACAAAGTTGCAAAAAAGTTAGTGTTAACAAGCAGAAATATCTTGTATTTGGTTCAATTAGTCCAATATTGAGTAGATTTATCCTGAATTATCTTATTTCATTGGCAGATATTTTGATTCAATTTAAGATCAAAGATGTTTGATCTTTTATCTCATATTTGTGTGTTTTTATTTATATGTTTTGACATTTTGCCTCATATGTTTTTTTTTTTACTTTCTTTCACATTTGACTTGTTTGCTCATACGAAACTGACTAAAATCAAGAACTATCTAACCAATCAATTGACAACGGAATAAGATAAATCTCATAAATATTAAGGAGTAACTGTACAAAAAATAACATATTTTTACCTGACAAGATTATATTTTTGTATAAATGTATGTATGATTCACGTTTATATATATATATATATATATATATATATATATATATATATATATATATATATATATATATATATATATATATATATATATATATTAAACTAATAGAAATGTTGTTTCTTCTCATTCATTATTAGTAATATCAAAGGAAACTTTCCCTTATTTCAATAAAATTCAGACTAAATAGGACAAGCACTCATGTAAATAACATTTATTTTATGACACAAAATGTCAAATAACCAAAAAAGAGTGATAAATATTTTATCGACCTAGAACAGCGGTCCTCAAACCTTTTTCAGTGATGTACCCCCCTTTTTTTTAATCATGTACCCCTGACACATGCTCAGTGTCTGATTTATTAAAGCTAAACAACTTGTATCAGTGAACCTGATTTACCTCTTTTAGGATCAAAATATAGAAATTGCACCTAATCACTTTCTTTTTCACTTGTTTATCTGTATTTTCAGCAGCATGGCTGCCGTGCTTTAGCCACATCTCCGTCGTTAGGAGTGCGTTGTCATGGTAACGGCAGGTTGTTAACGAGCATAGACTGTAGAGGTGATGAGTGACGCTGGATTAATGGGTCAAACAAACTTGGTCGGGGTAAAATGAAATACTGCATCTAAAATTCTGTGTATAAACATAGATAAAAGCTTCATTTACCTCCAAGTACCCCCATTTGAGAACCACTGACCTTGAACATAAAACAGCTTGATAGCATGTTTTTTCATTTTTTAAAAGCATTTTAAGAGAGTTAAACTATCTCGTACCAAGTTGTTAGGGTTTTACCACATCATATATAATAAAATAATATTGAATTTCAGCAAAAAAAATAAGACCAGAACAACAGGGCAAGAACAGCACAGTTCGAGTAAAAGAACATTTTCTGAACATATGTTCCTCATTTTACGGCTGATAAAAACCCACTGATATATCTGGCCTTGTTAATGGACAGTACTGCTTGGTGAGACCAGGCCTTCGTTAACCTGATAACTGGTCCTACCTCCGTTTAAATAGGCGTAGTAACACTGGGACCAGCGAGACTCCGTCTTCAGCCTCTCGAAGGCCTTGTAGGCGTCTCTGTAGTTCAGCTCGATCATGCTGCACCAACCTGGAATATTTAAAATACCAGAGATCAGAACAGCAGCTGCTGCTGAGAGGCGCTGCTTTGGATCCTGAGAGGAGGAAGTCGTACCGATTTCATACAGACACACATGCTGGATCTCCCTCTGCTCCGAGGCCAGCTCTAAGGCATCACTGAAGGACGTCAAGGCACTGCTGATCTCACACTGGCGGGTGATAAAACAGGGGAAATGCAGTAAAAATCAACATAATCAGGCAAAAGAAAGAAGAAAGAGAACGTTTCTTTGCTGCAATAATCAGAAATTATAATTCAAAATATGCAGGAACCACATGATTTCAGATTTTCCACATAATTGCATATATCCCTTGTGAAAAAAAACTATTATTTTGCCCAATATTGAAATCACGATTGTTCAAATGATTATTTTTGTAGACAAATAATAATTTATAAATAATTTAACATGGAGTGACTCTGCTTTTGTTTGAGGTGTTTAATTTATGAACTAAATCGTTTCAGTAATCAAAAAGAAGAAAGAATCAGTTTACTATTATAGAGACTAAAGAATCCAGGAAATAATCAGAGAAGAGAAGCTGGATCCAGAGAATTTGGACATTTTCTTCTTAAAAAATGACTCAAATTGATGAACTGATTATCAAAATAGTTGGTGTTTAATAATAAGTTATTGATCATTGCAGTTCTACTGTCAGAATAAAAAAAAAATACATAAAAAACATTTACAAGTGTAAACTGTAAGATGATTAAATGATTAGTTTTCAACTATCACATCAATCAACAACTATTTTGATAATTGATTCATGGATTTAAGTCAATTTTTTCAGTAGAAAATGTCCAATTTCTCTGGTTCCAGCTTCTCTTCTCTGATTATTTCCTGGTTTCTTTATTCTTCTATAATAGTAAACTGATGATTTTTGGGTTGTGGACAAATAAAGACCTTTTAGGTTGAATCTTCAGCTTTTAGGAAACACTGATCCACATTTTATACCATTTAATTAACTAAACATACAAAGATTTAAAAGGCTGCTAGATCACACTTTATTTTATTTAGGTAACTGATGTAAAGCGATGCCTGCACTTAACAAACGTCTCCAGCAGACAATGCACACGTTTGCATGTTCTGAAAATAAAAGGGAAGGACCAAAACCTTCCCAGCACTTTCAGTGATGTAGTCGCCTACACTGTCCCATCTTTGTCTTATCTTATCTTCAGGTTTTGCATATTTTCACATTGTCCCGAATAATCTTGAGAGTTCATGCAATTTTAGTAAATTCCTGAATAATAATCAAATTCAAATAATAATTCATAATTCAAATTACAGAAGACTAATGAAATCAGAAAATCAGATTTGAGCAGCTGGAACCAGAGAATTTGGACATTTATAACAGACAATGATGTCTACAACAGTATATGTCACACACAGGTATATATGTCGAGTTTTGTGTTTAAAAACTTAAAGACAAAGTCCTTATAATATTTTTTTTTCGATGCAGAGGGAACACTGCATTTTATATCCTAAATCAAAATATGAAGAAAAATGTGCGTCAGATGTTTAATTACTTTACAGAAAATTAAGAAAAATGAGTAGTCGGCTGTTCAAAGAAATATCAGTGTCTGCATTTTTCTTTACAAACTCAAATATTTACTGAAAACTCTCCAGGATTTCTCATTCCTGTGAATCACTATAGTAAAATGTAGTTGTTATGATTTCTGACACCTGCTTCACATCTGTGTTGCATGGACTCAACCAACTTCTGGTTCCTATGAACATGTGTTTCAGTCTCAGAATTCTTCTGCAATTTCAGTAAATTCCTGTATTTTAATGTGTAAAAAAACAAAAACAAATGAACTCACATTAACCCTCCTGCACATATTTCATTGCATAATCAGGAATTTTTGCCAGTGTTCAGTTGCTGAGTTGTTCCTCACCTCGAGGCGTTGCACTCGGCCTCTGAAGAACCTGAAGAGAGAGGAGTTGGGGTAGGTGGCCTCTCGCTGCTGGAGGATGGATTTGGCCTCCGTTAAACCGGCTTCTGTTTCTGAACCGTCCAGAGCGAAGAACGGCTGCACCACGGTGTGGAACCACAGGAGGGACAAGCTGCCGGGTTTATCAGGTCACGACACAATCACGAATCATCACAAATCAGATTCTCCTCAGTGGTTTTTACAGTTTGTCCTTAGACCCTTATCACACCACACAAGCAAAAAAAACTGGTGAATTCTCTGGTTCCAGCTCCTCAATTCTCATTATTTTCTGGTTTCTACTGTTATAGAAGACTCAGGAAATCAGAAAATCTGATTTGAGCAGCTGGAACCAGAGAATTAACCTGTTTTTTTTTTTTTTTACTTGGACATTTTCTTCTTAAAAATGACTCAAATCCATTAATCGATTATCAAAATAGTCAGAGATTAATAATGTTATCAATCATCATTGCAGCTCTACTGTCAGGAGTTGAAAATTTGACATAAAACATTTATAAGTATAGAGCTGCAATGATTAATCAATTAGTTTCCAATTATCCAATTATTCACCAGCTATTTTGATAATTGATTGATCGATTTGAGTCATTTTTTTAAAAGGAAATTTTCAAATTCTCAACATGTTACACCATTTTATGAACCAAACAACCAATCGATCATTTCAATAATCAAAAAGATCATCAGTTTATTATTAGAGAGACTAAAGAAAGCAGAAAATAATCAGAGAAGAGAAGCTGGAACCAGAGAATTTGGACATTTTCTACTGAAAAATGACTCAAATCAATTAATCGATTATCAAAATAGTCTGTGATTAATGTGATAATTGGCAACTAATCAATTAATTGACTAATTGTTGCAGGTCTAATTTTTAACTATTACATTATTCATCCACTTAACTTAGCAAGTAGCTTCAACCATTAATTGATTTGTTGTCAACTATCACCAACTATTTGGATAATTGATAATAAAGTAAAAAAAAAATGGAGTAAACTGATCTTTTTGATTATTGAGACGATTCATTGATTAGTTGTTTGGTTCAAATGTTGTAAAACACGGATCGGAGCAAAAGTTATTTTATTTCAGAATAAAATGTCCAAATTCTCTGGTGATTTCTTGGTTTCTTTAGTCTCTATAATAGTAAACTGATGATCTTTGGGTTGTGGACAAATAAAGACATTTTCGGTTGAAACTTCAGCTTTTTACACCATTTTATGAACTAATCGATTAATTAATTTGAGGAGAGCACTCGTTAGTTGCAGAATGTTTATCATGATCACACCCACACCCACGTACTCACGTAGCTAACGGGGCCTTCATGTCCTTACTTTCGCTGGCGTAGGTGAGTGCCGACAGGCCTTGGAGGCGGTTGCCAGGGAAACCGAGCAGGTTGACGATCTTCAGCAGGTGCGGCGGCACCATGGAGATGCACAGGTGGAAGAGGCCGTAGCCGAAGCTGACTGAGCCCTTCAGACGGTCCAGCACCTCCTCCGGGGGGGGTCTCCAGGCCGCGGGAGGGGACGAGGGGGCGCGGCGGCGGCACCGGCGGTGTTCTGGCGGGTCGGAGGAGGGCGTCGCCGCCCGTTGCTCCGGCGACCGGCTCCTGCTTCCTTCCTGCAGCTGCGTGATGTCGCTGTAGCACTTGTTGTACATTTTCCAGGCTTTACGGAGGATCCAGCCCCCTTTAATGTAAGCTGTGTTGAAAAACATAAGTAAAGCCAAAGTTCTTATAATAATTTTTATTTTGATGCAGTGGGAACATTTTATATCCTAAATCCAAATATGAAGAAAAATGTGTGTCAGATTTTTAATTACTTGCATGCACTTAACAAACGTCTACAGCAGACAATGCACACGTTTGCATGTTCTGAAAATAAAAGATTCCCAGCACTTTCAGTGATGTAGTCACCTACACTTTCCCATCTTTTTCTTATCTTATCTTTTCTTCAGCCTAGTTAGAATATAGTGTTTGGGATTTAGTGTTTTTCTCTGGTTCCCAAAGTTTTTGCATATTTTCACATTGTCCTGAATAATCTTGCGAGTTCATGCAATTTTAGTAAATTCCTGAATAATAATTTAAAAAAAAAATGGTTAATTAAATACTGCAGAAAAATGTTGCTGTTATGATAAGAGCTGCAACGATTGGTTAATTAATCGATTGATTTATAATCTACGATTTTTAAGAAAACGTTCAAATTCTCTGGTTCAAGCTTCTCAATTCTGATTATTTTCTGGTTTGTACTATTACAGAAGACTAATGAAATCAGAAAATCAGATTTGAGCAGCTGGAACCAGAGAATTTGGACATTTATAACAGACAATGATGTCTACAACAGGTCTATATGTACAGTTTTGTGTTTAAAAACTTAAGTAAAGACAAAGTCCTTATAATCACTTTTTATTTTCGATGCATTGGAAACACTGCATTTTATATCCTAAATCAAAATATGAAGAAAAATGTGCATCAAATGTTTAATTACTTTACTCCATTTAATTTAATATGTTGGTCTGGAACCAAGATGCTGCTGGTTTATTGGTGTGTTTGGAGTCGTTGTCCAATGCATCGAAATAAAAATTATTATAAGGAATTTACTCACATTTTTAAACACACTGCAGTTATATTAAACACTACTGTGTATATACATATACACTAAATATACTAAATATAAACGCAAAACGTTTGTTTTGTTCATTCATTTATTTATTCATACATTTATTCTTCTTATTAACAGGAATATAGGAATATATGTTTAAATATGCCAAAAATTAGCATTCTTCCTTTTTTTTAATGTGTTATTGATTTTATGTATTGTGCAATATAAAATGTATTAAATGAACATTATATGCAGTTCATTATAACTGCATTATATCAGATACACATATAATGCAGCATTTGTATTATTAATCTATGCTAAGTATTGAAAGTCGGCTCCAAGTTGATGAAATACAACAATAAAATACTCAACCTTAACTACTACTAATAATAAATTATGTAGTTTTACTTACATAACAATGTTAATTTAGGACTTTTACTTGTAATGGAGTATTTTAATACACATATGATGCAGTAAATTTTATTATTGATCCACGCAAAGTTTTCAAGTTGATGAACCTACAACATTTAAATGTTCTAATGTGTTTGTTGTAGATAAAAAGGAGTAAAATACAGTATAATAATACAACACAGTATGCACAATGAGTATTTTTTACTTCTGGTTTTATTCTGATAATAATTCTGTACTTTCACTGTAGTAAAGTATGTGAATACTTCGTCTACCACTAATAAAAAACATCTTATTAATCTCATTCATTCAAACAGCAATAAAACAGGACTTGAATTGAGTGTTTTCTATGTATTTCTCTCTATATATTTGTACCTGACAGCTCCTGTTTGATGAAGGACAGCACAGCCAGGTAAACCTGGCAGTCTGCGATGATGATCTGCCTCTGGAGCCGATCCACGGCGGCGACCTCTGACCTCTGAGAGTCCGCCTGCCCACACAAATACTTCACACTTTCACATTGATGTGGAAAACAGGCAGCGAGCTCACAGCTAACCTGAAGCTGGGGTACAGTGCAGAAATCTACCTTCATGTGTTGCTAAATTAAATTAAATGATCACAGCAACCATCAGAATAATTAAATACATTTTATGGACTTAATTTTACAGACATTTGTACATAAAAGATTCTCAAGTCAGATTTATTTAAAAAAAAACAACAACAACAAAAAATGATTAAGGACAAATACACACACATATCCACATTAGAGCTGCAACTAATGACTATTTTTAATTGTGGATCAACTTATCGATTAGTGGTTTGGTTTATAAAATGTTAATCAAAGCCAAATATTCAACCTAAAATGTCTTTTTTCATCCACAACCCAAAGATCATCAGTTTACTATAATAGAAGAATAAAGAAACCAGGAAATAATCAGAGAAGAGAAGCTGGAACCAGAGAATTTGGACATTTTCTCCTTCAAAATGACTCTAATCAATTACACAATTATCAAAATAGTTAGTGATTAATGTGATAATTACAAACTAATTGATTATTCATTGCAGTTCTCTGCACTTGTAAATGTTTCTTATGTCAATTTTTCAAATTCTGACAGTAGAGCTGCAATGATGATTGATTACATATTATTAATTGACAACTATCTTAATCATTGATTAATCCATTTGAGTCATATATTCAGAGAAAAGAAGCTGGAAACTCGAGAATTAGGACATTTTCTTCTTAAAAACTCAAATCATTACTTCAGAACAGTTGATAATTAATAAATCAGTTGGAATCTAACAGCTCTGATCCACATACAAACAAACAGACATTAAAAGCAATTAGACTAAAGCAAAACAAATCAGTCTAAAGTCCCATGATCAATTAAATAATCTATAAAAACTTTTCTTGCAAACTATTATTTTTCAGCTTTGTTTTAAACTGGGCAACCCTTTTGAAATATTATATATACATTCCTGATTTTAGTTTTTGTCTTTGTTGTGTCCCACATTATAAAAGATTCTTATTGCTCACTGTTACATGAATAATGCATTCAGTGTATTCTACTGTTTTCTATATATAACATGCACTAGATTCCATTATATAAACTCTTTTTAGAGATTACTCACGTTCCTCTTGATCTTGTTTTTGATGGTTTCAATGACGCTGGTGTTTCCGCTCTCACAAAGTCTCTCTGTCGCTTTAAGGTCCTCAAAGGCCATCTGCATTTTCTCCTCTTCAAATGTCATCATGGCGTTCTGCAAAAAAATAATTAGGATAAAACAAATGATCCTGCTTAACACAGAAAATACCGTCCCCTTTGTAGAATATCACCACTGAAACACCTTTTTCCTTTTGAAGGGAGCAGTGAGCGTCTCCTCAAGATGAAATGATGTAAAAAAGGCTTCAACTAGCACCAAAGCAAACAGGAAAGAGTTCATTTATAATTATGGCTCATTGCTTTTATTTAGATTTGATATTTTCTATATTAGAGCTGCAACGATCAACTATGACATTAATCACTAACTACTTTGATAATCAAATTTTTAAGTAGAAAATCGATTAATCGATCATCAAATAGTTGGTGATTAATGTGACTAATCAATTAATCGACTAATCGCTTCAGCTCTCGCTGCCAAATTTTACATAAGTCACCAACTTAACTTAGATTCTCAAATCTGATTATTTTAGAAAACTAAAGAAAATCATCAGATTTTCAATCTTCAATCAAAATTTAAAATGATCAAAATTAATTTTAAAAAATGAGAATTAGATAAAAATTTAAATTCAAATAAAAACAAAAAAATAATCAAATTTGAGAAGCTGGAAGCAGAGAATTTAGATATTTTCTTCTTAAAAATTACTTTAATCGATTAATCAATTATCAAAATATTTGGTGTTTAATAATAAGTTATTGATCATTGCAGCTCTACTGTCAGAATTTTTAAATTTACATAAAAAACATTTACAAGCAAAAACTGTAAGATGATTAAACGATTAGTTTTCAACTATCACATTAATTACCAGCTATTCTGATAATCAATTAATGGATTAGTCATTTTTTAAGAAGAAAATGTCCAAATTCTCTGGTTCCAGCTTCTCTTCTCTGATTATTTCCTGGTTTCTTTATTCTTCTATAATAATAAACTGATGATCTTTGGGTTGTGGACAAAAAAAGACATTTTAGGTTGAATCTTCAGCTTTTGGAGACACTGATCCACATTTTACACCATTTAATGAACCAAAATTCTAATTACCGTAATTACCAGACTATAAGCCGCTACTTTTTCATCATGCTTTGAACCCTGCAGCTTATACAACAGTGCGGCTAATATATGGATTTTTCCAGCTAACAGCCACTAGAGAACCATCTAAATCTATGTCCCACACCAAAAGCAGCACGAGAGACAGAACGAGCGTAAGACCGATGCCGCGACAGCAACGGGAAGTTTTCATGCACAAACCCTGATTACGAAAAAAAAAACCCTGCATATAACGTTATTACGGTATATAACTTTTAAGTTAAAGTCAGTCAATCTTAGGGCTGGTTGCGGTTTATATTCAGGTGAACTTTATAGGCCGGAAAATACGGTAGTTGTTGTTTGGTAATTTGGCTCGTTTGTGTTGCGTTTGAACACTTGTTGTAAGTCGCTCTGGACAAAAGTCTCAAGTCGAATGAATGAAATGTTACATAATGAAAAGTGAATTAAAAACACAGCTGCAACTCAAGTCGCTTTATGAAGCACAGATTTTGTGCCAGGAAAAAAAAACAAAAAGAAAACGAGGAAGCCTGGCTCTGTGCCCTCGATTCCTTCATAATGAAACAGAAGAAGCACTTTTCATAGAGGAATGTGCAGTAATTCATGTCAGCATTTAGACCATGATACGAAACTCACCAGAAAACTCACAAAACTGGCCCCGAAACTCATCAGAGGACTGTGGTTCCTGAAACAGACGGAGACAAAGGCATGAACAGGAGATCAAATCATGTGTTGAGTCTTTTTGCATCCAGCACTGAACCAATTCACAGGAAACACTAAAAAATTGATGCAAAACTGACTAATCAACTAATCGCAGCAGCTCTAATTAACATAGTACATGCATACTTAACTTATACATACACAAAACCATATATGAAAAGAAAAATAGAAAACAAAAGTTCAAAAAAGCAGAAATCTAAAGTCTAAACTCCATAAACATTTAGATCATTTATAAAAAAAAAACTTTTCTGCAAACTCCATCTATACTTTTCAAAGTTTATTTAAACTTTGTTTTGAACTGAGCAACACTTTTAATATAATAATCTATTGATTATTGTTCAAATAATTAATCGATTAGTTCTTTGGTTCATTAAATGGTGTAAAATGTTCATCAGTGTTTCCCAAAACTTAAGATTCAACCTAAAATGTCTTAAAATGTCCAGAAAATAATCAGAGAAGAGAAGCTGGAACCAGAGAATTTGGACATTTTCCACTGAAAAATGACTCAAATCCATTAATTGATTATCTAAATTGTGATTAATGTGATAATTGGAAACTAATCGATTAATCATTGCAGCTCTATACACTTGTAATAGATGGATTTTAGTCATTTTTAAGAGGAAAAATGCCCAATGTGTGGTTCCAGCTCCTTAATCCGGATTGTTTTTTGGTTTCTTTAGTCGTCTATAATAGTAGAAACCAGAAAATAATCAGAGATGGATGGAAATGGAACTGTTCTTTAGTCTTCTATAATAGATAAAACAAGGAAATATTCAGATTTGAGAAGATAGAACCAGAGAATTTGGACGTTTTCTTCTTTAAAAAAATGACACAAATTGGTTATATATCATTAGTATGAAACTGGTCGACGCAGCAGGTCACAAGCTCCTCGTCAGACGCTCTGCGGCTCTTTCACTTCCCTCCATCTTTTTTTTTTTTCTCCCAACTGATGCAAAATAGAAGCGCTAATTACTGGGAGGGTGACATTTCAAGTTCCAGCAGGGGTCGGCTGCCCTTTGTGACATTAGCATTCAAAGGTAGATAAAAAAACAGCCATTATATAAATAAAACAGCATGAGAAATGTAATCTATATCCTGCAGTAAACAGGTAAACTCTGGTCTCAATTAGTGTGTGTGTTTTGACTTTACACATAAACACGTCATTAGTCGGTTATTCAATTAATTGATTCTGTCTGATCTGTCTATTAATATTATTATTATTATTATTTTAAGCCAAATTGCCAAAACAAGTCACAGGTTCAAGCTACAAGCCAACTTTGGATTTTTCTTAATTCTAAAAAACAAATTGTTAATCTGCAGAAATCTAATAAATATAACTTGGTTGTGTTGTATTCAATTTGTCTATAGGTTTATTGTTTATTTAAATTTGCTCCTATTAATTTCATGTATTACAGCTGCCTCTCAAATAATTTGAATATCTTGAAAAATATCTTGATAGAAGAGTCATTACACAGCCAGTGAAATATTTCTTGTAATCCGTCTTATTTTACAAATGATTTAACATGTTCACGACATTCTAATGATTTGAGATGCATCTTTATTTTACTGTGCATGTCTAAAACTAAATCTTTCATTATTACAGATGAGTCGGTGATCTCAGTGTTTGCTGAAGCTGTTAAATATGAATCCTGCAGCTGCAGCAGATGTGTTCACGGCTTCATCTGATCACAGCATCAGCTGCACCTGTCCAGATATTATATAACACCTGGATAAACACCTAGTGTAACACCTAACTGTAAGTCCTGGATATAACACTTGGATATAACATCTGTATGTATCACCTCTATGTAACACCTGTATGTATCACCTGTATGTATCACCTGTATGTAACCTGGATATAACACTTGGATATAACACCTGGATATAACATCTGTATGTAACACCTGTATGTAACACCTGTATGTATCACCTGTATGTATCACCTGTATGTAACCTGGATATAACACATGTATGTAACACCTGGATGTAACACCTGGATATAACACTTGGATGTAACACCTGGAGATAACACCTAGATATAACATCTGGATATCACACCTAGCTATAACATCTGTATGTAACACCTGGATGTATCACCTGGATATAACACCTGTATGTAACACCTGGATAGAACACCTGAATGTAACACCTGTGTATAACATCTGGCTATAACACATAGATGTAACACCTGAATGTAACACCTGGACAGAACACCTGGCTATAACACCTGTATGTAACACCTGGATGTAACACCTGAATGTAACACCTGGCTATAACACCTGTATGTAACACCTGTATGTAACATCTGTATATGACATAATACTATAACGTGAATTAAGCTGTCAGTGAAATGCAGGGACGGAACCTGCCTCCCTCACAGACCTGTATGTTCTGAACAGCTCGTCGCTCTCCTTGAATCCGTTGTTGAGCAGCATGTTGATTCCTTTCAGCGCCAGTTCCGCCTCGTTTATTCGGTCCGGGTTCTCCTCGTCCGGGCTCCCGCGGCCCGGTTCCGTCGGGTCCGCCATTGAGAATCTCGGAGACCGGACTGAGGAATGAAATGAACGCGGAGCGCGTGCAGCAGAGAAGGGGAAGAGGGAGGGGACGGACGAGTCTTGTCTGGTTAGTTTCCACAGAAGCGGAATAGTCTCAGCCGGCGGCGCAGTTTTGCGCAAAGGCGGTCATATCCATATTTTTACATGGGAATGTTTGCACCGGACTGCTGCGCATAATGGGAACTGAGCGAGAGCTGAGGGAGCGACTCGGTTTCGGCGGTTCTGTCGCGGTTCTGTTCCGTATTCTGCAGCCTCACCGGCGCGTTCTGCGCTCCTGTGCAGGCAGGAAATGTGATGCGTTCATGTGCTGTCGGATTTTTTTTTTAGTTTATTTAACCTTTATTTAACCAGGTAATAAATGCATTGAGAACAAGATCTCTTTATAAAGGTGACCTGACCAGGAGGTATAAGGTATGATAAAATAAACTACTACATTAATTTAAATACCAAATTAAAACGCAGTAAAGTGCAGCAGTCAAATTTGATGGTAAAGTTCAATATGCGTTAATATTTAAAACATAATAGGATATTAAAATGCAATTGGTGTAGTTATTGACAATAAAAAAATGTATGTAAAATGTGTGTGTATATATATATATATATATATATATATATATATATAGATATAGATATATATATAGATATAGATATATATATATAGATATAGATATATAGATATAGATATATATATAGATATATATATAGATATAGATATATATATATATAGAGAGAGAGATATATATATAGATATATATATATATAGAGAGAGAGATATAGATATATATAGATAGACTTATAGATATATACTTATAGATATATAGACTTTGCAATAAATTGTTGCAAATAATAATAATAATAATAACTATATGAATTAAGACGTTTTTTTTCCATTTTTTTCCTGTCTTATTTATTTAATTTATATTATTTCATTTTTATTTATTTACTTGGTATGAGATACTGATGACTTGCTTGTTGTACCTGTATGTATGTCAACGATATGACTTATTTTGTTTGCAATTTTTTGTAAAGAAAAAACTTTCAATAAAGTTTCCTACAGGAAAAATAATCAGTATTCAGTCTTGGTTTGCGCGGGTGTTTCTCCATGGATGTATACTATAGCTATATGCAGGGGCGTTGCAAAGAAAATGAAAGTGGGTGGGTCCAAGCAGTATAAATCAAAATGAAATAAACAATGTTTAATTAATTGTTAGAATTGTATGAATTGGTAAATAATTAATACCCTTACTTATACTTACTTATATACCTTTTCTCGGGAATGATTCTAACATTCAGTGTTTTAACGATTTAACTATCAGGTATTTTTATATTTTTAACTATTTCAAGTAATATTTCAGCAATGTAATGTAACAATAGGCCTAATTGTATTCAAGTACAGATTTTCAGTAGTCTTTCCACCACTGAACTTAAAAAAACAGACAACCTCCCCTGGTGAAAACCTGGTATTTAACCTCCAGAGTTAAATTCACAAAGTGAAGATTTTAGATTTAAAATATGTTTTATATATTTATATTATTCTGTAACATAAAAATAGATTTTATGTGTTTATTCATTTAGGAAAATCGTTTATTTATTGAAATGACTATGAAGGTTCAAAATAATAAAATCCAGTGAGTGAGCTGCTGTTTATCGTGTGATGGCGCCATCTGGTGGACATATAGAGGAAATGCAACAAGCAGAGCTGTAGACACACACGAGGAAAGTGTAGAAAATAAATAACATTGAAATAAATAATCTGAATGAACTGAAATTTATTCACGTGGAAAACATTGACAATTATAGGTTTCGTTGAAAGTAGTGTTTTTTAATTATTTTTTATCGTTGTATTTGTCTGTAATATGTTTACATTTGATAAGCTCATGTTCCAAAATCGCTTATTTCATTTTATTTATTTTAGGAAGCAGAGGAGCCTGATAGTTGAAGGCTGTGTCTGCAGCGCTGCATGTAGTTCCCTCTGGTGGCCACGAGATGGTGCCAGATAACCAGAAAAAAACAGAATCTAATAATTAATACGACAAAGTGTGAAGCATATTTAACATTTTCACACAACCTGCTATTCTCTTCATATTAAATGCTAGAATATTTTTTAAATAAGTTTGAGTAAATACGATTTATTTAATCTATCCAAAAATTAATAAAATGAAATAAGTGATTTTGGAACATAAGCTTAAAAAGTGTAAACATATTACAGACAAATATAATTATATAAAATAAAGACAATAATTACTATAGCATGTCGTCCAAAAAAGGTCATACTATAGTATGTCGTCCAAAAAAGGTCAAACTATAGCATGTCGTCCGAAAGAAGTAATACTATAGCATGTCGTCCAAAAAAAGTCATACTATAGCATGTCGTCAAAAAATAGTCATACTATAGCATCTCGTCCAAAAAAAGTCATACTATAGCATGTCGTCCAAAAAAAGTCATACTATAGCATCTCGTCCAAAAAAAGTCATACTATAGCATGTCGTCCAAAAAAAGTCATACTATAGCATCTCGTCCAAAAAAAGTCATACTATAGCATGTCGTCCAAAAAAGGTCATACTATAGCATGTCGTCCAAAAAAAGTCATACAATAGAATGTCGTCCAAAAAAGGTCATACTATAGCATGTCGTCCAAAAGAAGTAATACTATAGCATGTCGTCCAAAAAAAGTCATACTATAGCATGTCGTCCAAAAAAGGTCATACTATAGTATGTCATTAAAAAAAGTCATACTATAGTATTTCGTCAAAAAAAAGTCATACTATAGTATGTCGTCAAAAAATAGTCATACTATAGTATGTTGTCCAAAAAAGGTCATACTATAGCATGTCGTCCAAAAAACGTCATACTATAGCATGTCGTTTAAAAAAGGTCATACTATAGTATGTCATTAAAAAATAGTCATACTATAGCATGTCGTCAAAAAAAAGTCATACTATAGTAGGTCGTCAAAAAAAAGTCATACTATAGCATGTCGTCAAAAAAAAGTCATACTATAGCATGTCGTCCAAAAAAGGTCATACTATAGTATGTCGTCAAAAAAAGTCATACTATAGTATGTCGTCAAAAAATAGTCATACTATAGTATGTCGTCAAAACAAAGTCATACTATAGTATGTTGTCCAAAAAAGGTCATACTATAGCACGTCGTCCAAAAAAGGTCATACTATAGCATGTCGTCCAAAAAACGTCATACTATAGCATGTCGTCCAAAAAAGGTCATACTATAGTATGTCGTCAAAAAATAGTCATACTATAGCATGTCGTCCAAAAAAGGTCATACTATAGCATGTCGTCCAAAAAAGGTCATACTATAGTATGTCGTCCAAAAAAGGTCATACTATAGCATGTCGTCCAAAAGAAGTAATACTATAGCATGTCGTCCAAAAAAAGTCATACTATAGCATGTCGTTCAAAAAAAGGTCATACTATAGCATGTCGTCCAAAAAAAGTCATACTATAGCATGTCGTCAAAAAATAGTCATACTATAGCATGTCGTCCAAAAAAAGTCATACTATAGCATGTCGTCCAAAAAAAGTCATACAATAGAATGTCGTCCAAAAAAGGTCATACTATAGCATGTCGTCCAAAAGAAGTAATACTATAGCATGTCGTTCAAAAAAAGGTCATACTATAGCATGTCGTCCAAAAAAAGTCATACTATAGCATGTCGTCAAAAAATATTCATACTACAGTATGTCGTCCAAAAAAAGGTCATACTATAGCATGTCGTCCAAAAAAAGTCATACTATAGTATGTCATCAAAAAATAGTCATACTATAGTATGTCGTCCAAAAAAAGCCATACTATAGCATGTCGTCCAAAAAAAGTCATACAATAGCATGCCGTCCAAAAAAAGTCATACTATAGTATGTCATCAAAAAATAGTCATACTATAGCATGTCGTCCAAAAAAAGTCATACTATAGCATGTCGTCCAAAAAAGGTCATACTATAGCATGTCGTCCAAAAAAAATCATACAATAGCATGTCGTCCAAAAAAGGTCATACTATAGCATGTCGTCCAAAATAAGTCATACTATAGCATGTCGTAAAAAAAAAGTCATACTATAGCATGTCATCAAAAAAAGTCATACTATAGTATGTCGTCAAAAAATAGTCATACTATAGCATGTCGTCCAAAAAAGGTCATACTATAGTATGTCATTAAAAAATAGTCATACTATAGCATGTCGTCCAAAAAAGGTCATACTATAGTATGTCATTAAAAAATAGTCATACTATAGCATGTCGTCAAAAAAAAGTCATACTATAGTATGTCGTCAAAAAAAAGTCATACTATAGCATGTCGTCAAAAAAAAGTCATACTATAGCATGTCGTCCAAAAAAGGTCATACTATAGCATGTCGTCCAAAAAACGTCATACTATAGCATGTCGTCCAAAAAAGGTCATACTATAGTATGTCGTCAAAAAATAGTCATACTATAGCATGTCGTCCAAAAAAGGTCATACTATAGCATGTCGTCCAAAAAAGGTCATACTATAGTATGTCGTCCAAAAAAGGTCATACTATAGCATGTCGTCCAAAAGAAGTAATACTATAGCATGTCGTCCAAAAAAAGTCATACTATAGCATGTCGTTCAAAAAAAGGTCATACTATAGAATGTCGTCCAAAAAAAGTCATACTATAGCATGTCGTCAAAAAATAGTCATACTATAGCATGTCGTTCAAAAAAAGGTCATACTATAGTATGTCGTCCAAAAAAAGCCATACTATAGCATGTCGTCCAAAAAAAGTCATACTATAGCATGTCGTTCAAAAAAAGGTCATACTATAGTATGTCGTCCAAAAAAAGCCATACTATAGCATGTCGTCCAAAAAAGGTCATACTATAGCATGTCGTCCAAAAAAAGTCATACAATAGAATGTCGTCCAAAAAAGGTCATACTATAGCATGTCGTTCAAAAAAAGGTCATACTATAGCATGTCGTCCAAAAAAAGTCATACTATAGCATGTCGTCAAAAAATATTCATACTATAGTATGTCGTCCAAAAAAAGGTCATACTATAGCATGTCGTCCAAAAAAAGTCATACTATAGTATGTCATCAAAAAATAGTCATACTATAGTATGTCGTCCAAAAAAAGCCATACTATAGCATGTCGTCCAAAAAAAGTCATACAATAGCATGCCGTCCAAAAAAAGTCATACTATAGTATGTCATCAAAAAATAGTCATACTATAGCATGTCGTCCAAAAAAAGTCATACTATAGCATGTCGTCCAAAAAAGGTCATACTATAGCATGTCGTCCAAAAAAAAATCATACAATAGCATGTCGTCCAAAAAAGGTCATACTATAGCATGTCGTCCAAAATAAGTCATACTATAGCATGTCGTAAAAAAAAAGTCATACTATAGCATGTCGTCAAAAAAAGTCATACTATAGTATGTCGTCAAAAAATAGTCATACTATAGCATGTCGTCCAAAAAAGGTCATACTATAGTATGTCATTAAAAAATAGTCATACTATAGCATGTCGTCCAAAAAAGGTCATACTATAGTATGTCATTAAAAAATAGTCATACTATAGCATGTCGTCCAAAAATAGTCATACTATAGCATGTCGTCCAAAAAAGGTCATACTATAGTATGACATTAAAAAATAGTCAGACTATAGCATGTTGTCAAAAAAAGTCATACTATAGTATGTCGTCAAAAAATAGTCATACTATAGTATGTCGTCAAAAAAAAGTCATACTATAGCATGTCGTCCAAAAAAGGTCATACTATAGTATGTCGTCAAAAAAAAGTCATACTATAGCATGTCGTCAAAAAAAGGTCATACTATAGCATATCGTCCAAAAAAAGTCATACAATAGCATGTCGTCCAAAAAAAGCCATACTATAGCATGTCGTCCAAAAAAGGTCATACTATAGCATGTCGTCCAAAAAAAGTCATACAATAGCATGTCGTCCAAAAAAAGCCATACTGTAGCATGTCGTCCAAAAAAAGTCATACTATAGTATGTCGTCAAAAAAAAGTCATACTATAGCATGTCGTCCAAAAAACGTCATACTATAGCATGTCGTCCAAAAAAGGTCATACTATAGCATGTCGTCCAAAAAAAGTCATACTATAGTATGTCATCAAAAAATAGTCATACTATAGTATGTCGTCCAAAAAAAGCCATACTATAGCATGTCGTCCAAAAAAAGTCATACAATAGCATGCCGTCCAAAAAAAGTCATACTATAGTATGTCATCAAAAAATAGTCATACTATAGCATGTCGTCCAAAAAAAGTCATACTATAGCATGTCGTCCAAAAAAGGTAATACTATAGCATGTCGTCCAAAAAAAATCATACAATAGCATGTCGTCCAAAAAAGGTCATACTATAGCATGTCGTCCAAAATAAGTCATACTATAGCATGTCGTAAAAAAAAAGTCATACTATAGCATGTCGTCAAAAAAAGTCATACTATAGTATGTCGTCAAAAAATAGTCATACTATAGCATGTCGTCAAAAAAAGGTCATACTATAGTATGTCATTAAAAAATAGTCATACTATAGCATGTCGTCCAAAAAAGGTCATACTATAGTATGTCATTAAAAAATAGTCATACTATAGCATGTCGTCAAAAAAAAGTCATACTATAGTATGTCGTCAAAAAAAAGTCATACTATAGCATGTCGTCAAAAAAAAGTCATACTATAGCATGTCGTCCAAAAAAGGTCATACTATAGCATGTCGTCCAAAAAACGTCATACTATAGCATGTCGTCCAAAAAAGGTCATACTATAGTATGTCGTCAAAAAATAGTCATACTATAGCATGTCGTCCAAAAAAGGTCATACTATAGCATGTCGTCCAAAAAAGGTCATACTATAGTATGTCGTCCAAAAAAGGTCATACTATAGCATGTCGTCCAAAAGAAGTAATACTATAGCATGTCGTCCAAAAAAAGTCATACTATAGCATGTCGTTCAAAAAAAGGTCATACTATAGAATGTCGTCCAAAAAAAGTCATACTATAGCATGTCGTCAAAAAATAGTCATACTATAGCATGTCGTTCAAAAAAAGGTCATACTATAGTATGTCGTCCAAAAAAAGCCATACTATAGCATGTCGTCCAAAAAAAGTCATACTATAGCATGTCGTTCAAAAAAAGGTCATACTATAGTATGTCGTCCAAAAAAAGCCATACTATAGCATGTCGTCCAAAAAAGGTCATACTATAGCATGTCGTCCAAAAAAAGTCATACAATAGAATGTCGTCCAAAAAAGGTCATACTATAGCATGTCGTCCAAAAGAAGTAATACTATAGCATGTCGTCCAAAAAAAGTCATACTATAGCATGTCGTTCAAAAAAAGGTCATACTATAGCATGTCGTCCAAAAAAAGTCATACTATAGCATGTCGTCAAAAAATATTCATACTATAGTATGTCGTCCAAAAAAAGGTCATACTATAGCATGTCGTCCAAAAAAAGTCATACTATAGTATGTCATCAAAAAATAGTCATACTATAGTATGTCGTCCAAAAAAAGCCATACTATAGCATGTCGTCCAAAAAAAGTCATACAATAGCATGCCGTCCAAAAAAAGTCATACTATAGTATGTCATCAAAAAATAGTCATACTATAGCATGTCGTCCAAAAAAAGTCATACTATAGCATGTCGTCCAAAAAAGGTCATACTATAGTATGTCGTCCAAAAAAGGTCATACTATAGCATGTCGTCCAAAAGAAGTAATACTATAGCATGTCGTCCAAAAAAAGTCATACTATAGCATGTCGTTCAAAAAAAGGTCATACTATAGCATGTCGTCCAAAAAAAGTCATACTATAGCATGTCGTCAAAAAATAGTCATACTATAGCATGTCGTCCAAAAAAAGTCATACTATAGCATGTCGTTCAAAAAAAGGTCATACTATAGTATGTTGTCCAAAAAAAGCCATACTATAGCATGTCGTCCAAAAAAGGTCATACTATAGCATGTCGTCCAAAAAAAGTCATACAATAGAATGTCGTCCAAAAAAGGTCATACTATAGCATGTCGTCCAAAAGAAGTAATACTATAGCATGTCGTTCAAAAAAAGGTCATACTATAGCATGTCGTCCAAAAAAAGTCATACTATAGCATGTCGTCAAAAAATATTCATACTACAGTATGTCGTCCAAAAAAAGGTCATACTATAGCATGTCGTCCAAAAAAAGTCATACTATAGTATGTCATCAAAAAATAGTCATACTATAGTATGTCGTCCAAAAAAAGCCATACTATAGCATGTCGTCCAAAAAAAGTCATACAATAGCATGCCGTCCAAAAAAAGTCATACTATAGTATGTCATCAAAAAATAGTCATACTATAGCATGTCGTCCAAAAAAAGTCATACTATAGCATGTCGTCCAAAAAAGGTCATACTATAGCATGTCGTCCAAAAAAAATCATACAATAGCATGTCGTCCAAAAAAGGTCATACTATAGCATGTCGTCCAAAATAAGTCATACTATAGCATGTCGTAAAAAAAAAGTCATACTATAGCATGTCATCAAAAAAAGTCATACTATAGTATGTCGTCAAAAAATAGTCATACTATAGCATGTCGTCCAAAAAAGGTCATACTATAGTATGTCATTAAAAAATAGTCATACTATAGCATGTCGTCCAAAAAAGGTCATACTATAGTATGTCATTAAAAAATAGTCATACTATAGCATGTCGTCAAAAAAAAGTCATACTATAGTATGTCGTCAAAAAAAAGTCATACTATAGCATGTCGTCAAAAAAAAGTCATACTATAGCATGTCGTCCAAAAAAGGTCATACTATAGCATGTCGTCCAAAAAACGTCATACTATAGCATGTCGTCCAAAAAAGGTCATACTATAGTATGTCGTCAAAAAATAGTCATACTATAGCATGTCGTCCAAAAAAGGTCATACTATAGCATGTCGTCCAAAAAAGGTCATACTATAGTATGTCGTCCAAAAAAGGTCATACTATAGCATGTCGTCCAAAAGAAGTAATACTATAGCATGTCGTCCAAAAAAAGTCATACTATAGCATGTCGTTCAAAAAAAGGTCATACTATAGAATGTCGTCCAAAAAAAGTCATACTATAGCATGTCGTCAAAAAATAGTCATACTATAGCATGTCGTTCAAAAAAAGGTCATACTATAGTATGTCGTCCAAAAAAAGCCATACTATAGCATGTCGTCCAAAAAAAGTCATACTATAGCATGTCGTTCAAAAAAAGGTCATACTATAGTATGTCGTCCAAAAAAAGCCATACTATAGCATGTCGTCCAAAAAAGGTCATACTATAGCATGTCGTCCAAAAAAAGTCATACAATAGAATGTCGTCCAAAAAAGGTCATACTATAGCATGTCGTTCAAAAAAAGGTCATACTATAGCATGTCGTCCAAAAAAAGTCATACTATAGCATGTCGTCAAAAAATATTCATACTATAGTATGTCGTCCAAAAAAAGGTCATACTATAGCATGTCGTCCAAAAAAAGTCATACTATAGTATGTCATCAAAAAATAGTCATACTATAGTATGTCGTCCAAAAAAAGCCATACTATAGCATGTCGTCCAAAAAAAGTCATACAATAGCATGCCGTCCAAAAAAAGTCATACTATAGTATGTCATCAAAAAATAGTCATACTATAGCATGTCGTCCAAAAAAAGTCATACTATAGCATGTCGTCCAAAAAAGGTCATACTATAGCATGTCGTCCAAAAAAAAATCATACAATAGCATGTCGTCCAAAAAAGGTCATACTATAGCATGTCGTCCAAAATAAGTCATACTATAGCATGTCGTAAAAAAAAAGTCATACTATAGCATGTCGTCAAAAAAAGTCATACTATAGTATGTCGTCAAAAAATAGTCATACTATAGCATGTCGTCCAAAAAAGGTCATACTATAGTATGTCATTAAAAAATAGTCATACTATAGCATGTCGTCCAAAAAAGGTCATACTATAGTATGTCATTAAAAAATAGTCATACTATAGCATGTCGTCCAAAAATAGTCATACTATAGCATGTCGTCCAAAAAAGGTCATACTATAGTATGACATTAAAAAATAGTCAGA
The DNA here is from genome assembly GCA_030544235.1 of Lepturacanthus savala. Taxonomy (NCBI): domain Eukaryota; kingdom Metazoa; phylum Chordata; class Actinopteri; order Scombriformes; family Trichiuridae; genus Lepturacanthus; species Lepturacanthus savala. Next base: position 25,819,022 of record CM060461.1, read on the forward strand.
CTATAGCATGTTGTCAAAAAAAGTCATACTATAGTATGTCGTCAAAAAATAGTCATACTATAGTATGTCGTCAAAAAAAAGTCATACTATAGCATGTCGTCCAAAAAAGGTCATACTATAGTATGTCGTCAAAAAAAAGTCATACTATAGCATGTCGTCAAAAAAAGGTCATACTATAGCATATCGTCCAAAAAAAGTCATACAATAGCATGTCGTCCAAAAAAAGCCATACTATAGCATGTCGTCCAAAAAAGGTCATACTATAGCATGTCGTCCAAAAAAAGTCATACAATAGCATGTCGTCCAAAAAAAGCCATACTGTAGCATGTCGTCCAAAAAAAGTCATACTATAGTATGTCGTCAAAAAAAAGTCATACTATAGCATGTCGTCCAAAAAACGTCATACTATAGCATGTCGTCCAAAAAAGGTCATACTATAGCATGTCGTCCAAAAAAAGTCATACTATAGTATGTCATCAAAAAATAGTCATACTATAGTATGTCGTCCAAAAAAAGCCATACTATAGCATGTCGTCCAAAAAAAGTCATACAATAGCATGCCGTCCAAAAAAAGTCATACTATAGTATGTCATCAAAAAATAGTCATACTATAGCATGTCGTCCAAAAAAAGTCATACTATAGCATGTCGTCCAAAAAAGGTAATACTATAGCATGTCGTCCAAAAAAAATCATACAATAGCATGTCGTCCAAAAAAGGTCATACTATAGCATGTCGTCCAAAATAAGTCATACTATAGCATGTCGTAAAAAAAAAGTCATACTATAGCATGTCGTCAAAAAAAGTCATACTATAGCATGTCGTCAAAAAAAGTCATACTATAGTATGTCGTCAAAAAATAGTCATACTATAGCATGTCGTCAAAAAAAGGTCATACTATAGTATGTCATTAAAAAATAGTCATACTATAGCATGTCGTCCAAAAAAGGTCATACTATAGTATGTCATTAAAAAATAGTCATACTATAGCATGTCGTCAAAAAAAAGTCATACTATAGTATGTCGTCAAAAAAAAGTCATACTATAGCATGTCGTCAAAAAAAAGTCATACTATAGCATGTCGTCCAAAAAAGGTCATACTATAGCATGTCGTCCAAAAAACGTCATACTATAGCATGTCGTCCAAAAAAGGTCATACTATAGTATGTCGTCAAAAAATAGTCATACTATAGCATGTCGTCCAAAAAAGGTCATACTATAGCATGTCGTCCAAAAAAGGTCATACTATAGTATGTCGTCCAAAAAAGGTCATACTATAGCATGTCGTCCAAAAGAAGTAATACTATAGCATGTCGTCCAAAAAAAGTCATACTATAGCATGTCGTTCAAAAAAAGGTCATACTATAGAATGTCGTCCAAAAAAAGTCATACTATAGCATGTCGTCAAAAAATAGTCATACTATAGCATGTCGTTCAAAAAAAGGTCATACTATAGTATGTCGTCCAAAAAAAGCCATACTATAGCATGTCGTCCAAAAAAAGTCATACTATAGCATGTCGTTCAAAAAAAGGTCATACTATAGTATGTCGTCCAAAAAAAGCCATACTATAGCATGTCGTCCAAAAAAGGTCATACTATAGCATGTCGTCCAAAAAAAGTCATACAATAGAATGTCGTCCAAAAAAGGTCATACTATAGCATGTCGTCCAAAAGAAGTAATACTATAGCATGTCGTCCAAAAAAAGTCATACTATAGCATGTCGTTCAAAAAAAGGTCATACTATAGCATGTCGTCCAAAAAAAGTCATACTATAGCATGTCGTCAAAAAATATTCATACTATAGTATGTCGTCCAAAAAAAGGTCATACTATAGCATGTCGTCCAAAAAAAGTCATACTATAGTATGTCATCAAAAAATAGTCATACTATAGTATGTCGTCCAAAAAAAGCCATACTATAGCATGTCGTCCAAAAAAAGTCATACAATAGCATGCCGTCCAAAAAAAGTCATACTATAGTATGTCATCAAAAAATAGTCATACTATAGCATGTCGTCCAAAAAAAGTCATACTATAGCATGTCGTCCAAAAAAGGTCATACTATAGCATGTCGTCCAAAAAAAAATCATACAATAGCATGTCGTCCAAAAAAGGTCATACTATAGCATGTCGTCCAAAATAAGTCAGACTATAGCATGTCGTAAAAAAAAAGTCATACTATAGCATGTCGTCAAAAAAAGTCATACTATAGTATGTCGTCAAAAAATAGTCATACTATAGCATGTCGTCCAAAAAAGGTCATACTATAGTATGTCATTAAAAAATAGTCATACTATAGCATGTCGTCCAAAAAAGGTCATACTATAGTATGTCATTAAAAAATAGTCATACTATAGCATGTCGTCCAAAAATAGTCATACTATAGCATGTCGTCCAAAAAAGGTCATACTATAGTATGTCATTAAAAAATAGTCATACTATAGCATGTCGTCCAAAAAAGGTCATACTATAGTATGACATTAAAAAATAGTCATACTATAGCATGTCGTCCAAAAAAGGTCATACTATAGTATGTCATTAAAAAATAGTCATACTATAGCATGTCGTCAAAAAAAGGTCATACTATAGCATATCGTCCAAAAAAAGTCATACAATAGCATGTCGTCCAAAAAAAGCCATACTATAGCATGTCGTCCAAAAAAGGTCATACTATAGCATGTCGTCCAAAAAAAGTCATACAATAGCATGTCGTCCAAAAAAAGCCATACTGTAGCATGTCGTCCAAAAAAAGTCATACTATAGTATGTCGTCAAAAAAAAGTCATACTATAGCATGTCGTCCAAAAAACGTCATACTATAGCATGTCGTCCAAAAAAGGTCATACTATAGCATGTCGTCCAAAAAAAGTCATACAATAGCATGTCGTCCAAAAAAAGCCATACTGTAGCATGTCGTCCAAAAAAAGTCATACTATAGTATGTCGTCAAAAAAAAGTCATACTATAGCATGTCGTCCAAAAAACGTCATACTATAGCATGTCATCCAAAAAAGGTCATACTATAGTATGTCATTAAAAAATAGTCATACTATAGTATGTCGTCAAAAATAAGTCATACTATAGCATGTCGTCCAAAAAAGGTTATACTATAGCATGTCGTCCAAAAAAGGTCATACTATAGTATGTCGTCCAAAAAAGGTCATACTATAGTATGTCGTCAAAAAATAGTCATACTATAGTATGTCATCCAAAAAAAGCCATACTATAGCATGTCGTCCAAAAAAGGTCATACTATAGCATGTCGTCCAAAAAAAAGTCATACTATAGTATGTCGTCAAAAAAAAGTCATACTATAGTATGTCGTCAAAAAATAGTCATACTATAGCATGTCGTCCAAAAAGAGTCATACTATAGCATGTCGTCCAAAAAAGGTCATACTATAGTATGTCATTAAAAAATAGTCATACTATAGTATGTCGTCAAAAATAAGTCATACTATAGCATGTCGTCAAAAATAAGTCATACTATAGCATGTCGTCCAAAAAGAGTCATACTATAGCATGTCGTCCAAAAAAGGTCATACTATAGTATGTCATTAAAAAATAGTCATACTATAGTATGTCGTCAAAAAAAAGTCATACTATAGCATGTCGTCCAAAAAAGGTCATACTATAGTATGTCATTAAAAAATAGTCATACTATAGTATGTCGTCAAAAATAAGTCATACTATAGCATGTCGTCAAAAATAAGTCATACTATAGCATGTCGTCCAAAAAAGGTCATACTATAGCATGTCGTCCAAAAAAGGTCATACTATAGCATGTCGTCCAAAAAAGGTCATACTATAGCATGTCGTCCAAAAAACGTCATACTATAGTATGTCATTAAAAAATAGTCATACTATAGCATGTCATCAAAAAAAAGTCTTACTATAGTATGTTGTCCAAAAAAGGTCATACTATAGCATGTCGTCCAAAAAACGTCATATTATAGCATGTCGTCCAAAAAACGTCATACTATAGCATGTCGTCCAAAAAAGGTCATACAATAGTATGTCATTAAAAAATAGTCATAGTATAGTATGTCGTCAAAAAAAAGTCATACTATAGCATGTCGTCCAAAAAAAGTCATACTATAGTATGTCGTCAAAAAAAAGTCATCCTATAGCATGTCGTCAAAAAAAAGTCATACTATAGTATGTCGTCAAAAAATAGTCATACTATAGCATGTCGTCAAAAAAAAGTCATACTATAGCATGTCGTCCAAAAAAGGTCGTACTATAGCATGTTCTCCAAAAAAGGTCATACTCGTCTGTCGTCAAAAACTAGTCATACTATAGCATGTCATCCAAAAAAAGGTCATACTATAGTATGTCATCAAAAAAAGTCATACTATAGCATGTCGTCCAAAAAGAGTCATACTATAGCATGTCGTCCAAAAAAGGTCATACTATAGTATGTCATTAAAAAATAGTCATACTATAGTATGTCGTCAAAAAAAAGTCATACTATAGCATGTCGTCCAAAAAAGGTCATACTATAGTATGTCATTAAAAAATAGTCATACTATAGTATGTCGTCAAAAATAAGTCATACTATAGCATGTCGTCAAAAATAAGTCATACTATAGCATGTCGTCCAAAAAAGGTCATACTATAGCATGTCGTCCAAAAAAGGTCATACTATAGCATGTCGTCCAAAAAAGGTCATACTATAGCATGTCGTCCAAAAAACGTCATACTATAGTATGTCATTAAAAAATAGTCATACTATAGCATGTCATCAAAAAAAAGTCTTACTATAGTATGTTGTCCAAAAAAGGTCATACTATAGCATGTCGTCCAAAAAACGTCATATTATAGCATGTCGTCCAAAAAACGTCATACTATAGCATGTCGTCCAAAAAAGGTCATACAATAGTATGTCATTAAAAATAGTCGTAGTATAGTATGTCGTCAAAAAAAAGTCATACTATAGCATGTCGTCCAAAAAAAGTCATACTATAGTATGTCGTCAAAAAATAGTCATCCTATAGCATGTCGTCAAAAAAAAGTCATACTATAGTATGTCGTCAAAAAATAGTCATACTATAGCATGTCGTCAAAAAAAAGTCATACTATAGCATGTCGTCCAAAAAAGGTCGTACTATAGCATGTTCTCCAAAAAAGGTCATACTCGTCTGTCGTCAAAAACTAGTCATACTATAGCATGTCATCCAAAAAAAGGTCATACTATAGTATGTCATCAAAAAAAGTCATACTATAGCATGTCGTCCAAAAAAAGTTATACTATAGCATGTCGTCAAAAAAAAGTCATACTATAGTATGTTGTTAAAAAATAGTCATACTATAGTATGTCGTCAAAAAAAAGTCATACTATAGCATGTCGTCAAAAATAAGTCATACTATAGCATGTTGTCCAAAAAAGGTCATACTATAGCATGTCGTCCAAAAAAGGTCATACTATAGTATGTCGTCCAAAAAAGGTCATACTATAGTATGTCATTAAAAAATAGTCATGCTATAGCATGTCGTCAAAAAAAAGTCATACAGTAGTATGTCGTCAAAAAATAGTCATACTATAGTATGTTGTCCAAAAAAGGTCATACTATAGCATGTCGTCCAAAAAAGGTCATACTATAGCATGTCGTCCAAAAAAGGTCAGACTATAGTATGTCGTCCAAAAAAGGTCATACTATAGTATGTCATTAAAAAATAGTCATACTATAGCATGTCGTCAAAAAAAAGTCATACTATAGTATGTCGTCAAAAAAAAGTCATACTATAGTATGTCGTCAAAAAATAGTCATACTATAGCATGTCGTCCAAAAAACGTCATACTATAGCCTGTCGTCCAAAAAACGTCATACTATAGCATGTTGTCCAAAAAAGGTCATACTATAGTATGTCGTCCAAAAAAGGTCATACTATAGTATGACATTAAAAAATAGTCTTACTATAGCATGTCGTCAAAAAAAGTCATACTATAGTAAGTCGTCAAAAAATAGTCATACTATAGTATGTCGTCAAAAAAAAGTCATACTATAGCATGTCGTCCAAAAAAGGTCATACTATTGCATGTCGTCCAAAAAAGGTCATACTATAGCATGTCGTCCAAAAAAGGTCATACTATAGTATGTCATTAAAAAAAAGCCATACTATAGCATGTCGTCCAAAAAAGGTCATACTATAGCATGTCGTCAAAAAAAAGTCATACTATAGCATGTCGTCAAAAAAAGGTCATACTATAGCATATCGTCCAAAAAAAGTCATACAATAGCATGTTGTCCAAAAAAAGCCATACTATAGCATGTCGTCCAAAAAAGGTCATACTATAGCATGTCGTCCAAAAAAAGTCATACAATAGCATGTCGTCCAAAAAAAGCCATACTGTAGCATGTCGTCCAAAAAAAGTCATACTATAGTATGTCGTCAAAAAAAAGTCATACTATAGCATGTCGTCCAAAAAACGTCATACTATAGCATGTCGTCCAAAAAACGTCATACTATAGCATGTCGTCCAAAAAAGGTCATATTATTGTATGTCGTCCAAAAAAGGTCATACTATAGTATGTCATTAAAAAAAAGTCATACTATAGTATGTCGTCAAAAAAAAGTCATACTATAGTATGTCTTCAAAAAATAGTCATACTATAGTATGTTGTCCAAAAAAGGTCATACTATAGCATGTTGTCCAAAAAAGTCATACTATAGCATGTCGTCCAAAAAAAGCCATACTATAGCATGTCGTCCAAAAAAGGTCATACTATAGCATGTCGTCCAAAAAAAGTCATACTATAGTATGTCGTCAAAAAAAAGTCATACTATAGCATGTCGTCCAAAAAAGGTCATACTATAGCATGTCGTCCAAAAAAAGTCATACTATAGTATGTCGTCAAAAAAAAGTCATACTATAGCATGTCGTCCAAAAAACGTCATACTATAGCATGTTGTCCAAAAAAGGTCATACTATAGTATGTCGTCCAAAAAAGGTCATACTATAGTATGACATTAAAAAATAGTCTTACTATAGCATGTCGTCAAAAAAAGTCATACTATAGTAAGTCGTCAAAAAATAGTCATACTATAGTATGTCGTCAAAAAAAAGTCATACTATAGCATGTCGTCCAAAAAAGGTCATACTATTGCATGTCGTCCAAAAAAGGTCATACTATAGCATGTCGTCCAAAAAAGGTCATACTATAGTATGTCATTAAAAAAAAGCCATACTATAGCATGTCGTCCAAAAAAGGTCATACTATAGCATGTCGTCAAAAAAAAGTCATACTATAGCATGTCGTCAAAAAAAGGTCATACTATAGCATATCGTCCAAAAAAAGTCATACAATAGCATGTTGTCCAAAAAAAGCCATACTATAGTATGTCGTCCAAAAAAGGTCATACTATAGCATGTCGTCCAAAAAAAGTCATACAATAGCATGTCGTCCAAAAAAAGCCATACTGTAGCATGTCGTCCAAAAAAAGTCATACTATAGTATGTCGTCAAAAAAAAGTCATACTATAGCATGTCGTCCAAAAAACGTCATACTATAGCATGTCGTCCAAAAAACGTCATACTATAGCATGTCGTCCAAAAAAGGTCATACTATAGTATGTCATTAAAAAATAGTCATACTATAGTATGTCGTCAAAAATAAGTCATACTATAGCATGTCGTCCAAAAAAGGTTATACTATAGCATGTCGTCCAAAAAAGGTCATACTATAGTATGTCGTCCAAAAAAGGTCATACTATAGTATGACATTAAAAAATAGTCATACTATAGCATGTTGTCAAAAAAAGTCATACTATAGTATGTCGTCAAAAAATAGTCATACTATAGTATGTCGTCAAAAAAAAGTCATACTATAGCATGTCGTCAAAAATAAGTCATACTATAGCATGTCGTCAAAAAAAAGTCATACTATAGTATGTCGTCAAAAAAAAGTCATACTATAGTATGTCGTCAAAAAATAGTCATACTATAGTATGTTGTCCAAAAAAGGTCACACTATAGCATGTCGTCCAAAAAATTCATACTATAGCATGTCGTCCAAAAAACGTCAAACTATAGTTTGTCATTAAAAAATAGTCATACTATAGCATGTCGTCAAAAAAAAGTCATACTATAGCATGTCGTCAAAAAAAGGTCATACTATAGCATATCGTCCAAAAAAAGTCATACAATAGCATGTTGTCCAAAAAAAGCCATACTATAGCATGTCGTCCAAAAAAGGTCATACTATAGCATGTCGTCCAAAAAAAGTCATACAATAGCATGTCGTCCAAAAAAAGCCATACTGTAGCATGTCGTCCAAAAAAAGTCATACTATAGTATGTCGTCAAAAAAAAGTCATACTATAGCATGTCGTCCAAAAAACGTCATACTATAGCATGTCGTCCAAAAAAGGTCATACTATAGCATGTCGTCCAAAAAAAGTCATACAATAGCATGTCGTCCAAAAAAAGCCATACTGTAGCATGTCGTCCAAAAAAAGTCATACTATAGTATGTCGTCAAAAAAAAGTCATACTATAGCATGTCGTCCAAAAAACGTCATACTATAGCATGTCGTCCAAAAAACGTCATACTATAGCATGTCGTCCAAAAAAGGTCATACTATAGTATGTCATTAAAAAATAGTCATACTATAGTATGTCGTCAAAAATAAGTCATACTATAGCATGTCGTCCAAAAAAGGTTATACTATAGCATGTCGTCCAAAAAAGGTCATACTATAGTATGTCGTCCAAAAAAGGTCATACTATAGTATGACATTAAAAAATAGTCATACTATAGCATGTTGTCAAAAAAAGTCATACTATAGTATGTCGTCAAAAAATAGTCATACTATAGTATGTCGTCAAAAAAAAGTCATACTATAGCATGTCGTCCAAAAAAGGTCATACTATAGTATGTCATTAAAAAAAAGTCATACTATAGTATGTCGTCAAAGAATAGTCATACTATAGTATGTCGTCAAAAAAAAGTCATACTATAGCATGTCGTCAAAAATAAGTCATACTATAGCATGTCGTCAAAAAAAAGTCATACTATAGTATGTCGTCAAAAAAAAGTCATACTATAGTATGTCGTCAAAAAATAGTCATACTATAGTATGTTGTCCAAAAAAGGTCATACTATAGCATGTCGTCCAAAAAATTCATACTATAGCATGTCGTCCAAAAAAGGTCATACTATAGTATGTCATTAAAAAATAGTCATACTATAGCATGTCGTCAAAAAAAAGTCATACTATAGTATGTCGTCAAAAAAAAGTCATACTATAGCATGTCGTCAAAAAAAAGTCATACTATAGCATGTCGTCCAAAAAAGGTCATACTATAGCATGTCGTCCAAAAAACGTCATACTATAGCATGTCGTCCAAAAAAGGTCATACTATAGTATGTCGTCAAAAAATAGTCATACTATAGCATGTCGTCCAAAAAAGGTCATACTATAGCATGTCGTCCAAAAAAGGTCATACTATAGTATGTCGTCCAAAAAAGGTCATACTATAGCATGTCGTCCAAAAGAAGTAATACTATAGCATGTCGTCCAAAAAAAGTCATACTATAGCATGTCGTTCAAAAAAAGGTCATACTATAGAATGTCGTCCAAAAAAAGTCATACTATAGCATGTCGTCAAAAAATAGTCATACTATAGCATGTCGTTCAAAAAAAGGTCATACTATAGTATGTCGTCCAAAAAAAGCCATACTATAGCATGTCGTCCAAAAAAAGTCATACTATAGCATGTCGTTCAAAAAAAGGTCATACAATAGCATGTCGTCCAAAAAAAGCCATACTGTAGCATGTCGTCCAAAAAAAGTCATACTATAGTATGTCGTCAAAAAAAAGTCATACTATAGCATGTCGTCCAAAAAACGTCATACTATAGCATGTCGTCCAAAAAACGTCATACTATAGCATGTCGTCCAAAAAAGGTCATACTATAGTATGTCATTAAAAAATAGTCATACTATAGTATGTCGTCAAAAATAAGTCATACTATAGCATGTCGTCCAAAAAAGGTTATACTATAGCATGTCGTCCAAAAAAGGTCATACTATAGTATGTCGTCCAAAAAAGGTCATACTATAGTATGACATTAAAAAATAGTCATACTATAGCATGTTGTCAAAAAAAGTCATACTATAGTATGTCGTCAAAAAATAGTCATACTATAGTATGTCGTCAAAAAAAAGTCATCAGGCTTCCGGTATGGCGCTGTGGGGGTAGGACACGTTCTGCTGAGCTCCCAGTGAACTTGATAAATATTTATTTTAAAGCGTCATTTTTGTCCTAAGTTTTGGTGTTGATAGGAATATACATTTGTGGAAAACAGATTCGGGTGCTTGGTGTGACTAAAATGAGTGGTAAGAAACCACCGCATCAAACTTCCTCTTCCACGAGACTGGCTAGCAAGCTTTCAGCAGCTATGGCGGCGGAGAAAGCTACAGCAGAAGATCATGTTTCCATGACTCAACTTGTTGCTGAACTCGCAAAACAGAGATCTGTTCTGAAAGAGGATATCTCTACTTTGATCCAAGAGTCGCTTAAACCACTACAAACTGCTATAGACGGTATCACAGAAACTGTCAACTCTTTTCAAGCTAGACTGGTGGCGACGGAAGCTACAGCCGGTGAGAATTTCGAGCGCTTGACCGTGGCCGAAACAACGATTGAAGGTCTGTTAGCAGCTAATAGGGACTTGTTGGATCGGGTAGAGGATCTTGAAAACAGATCGCGCAGATCAAACTTGAGAATTTTGAACATTCCTGAAGGCAGTGAAAATGGTAAAGATCCGGTCAAATTCATGGAAGAGCTGTTCACCGAGTCTATGGGCTCGGAGGTTTTCACTGAGCCGTGCGAGTTGGAGAGAGCTCACCGCTCCGTTAAAGCGAAGCCGGATTCTAATGTACCCCCGAGGGCATTCGTGGTGTGCTTTAGGAAATATCCACAGAAGGAAGCAGCGCTGAACTGGGCACGAAACAACGAGGTTATGTTCCAAAGCACCAGCCTTCGAATTTATCCCGACCTGAGCCCTTCTCTGGCGAAAAAACGCAAGACCTTCAGCAAAGTTAAGAAGGCCTTGTGGGAGAGCAAGGTGAAATTTCGTCTGCAGTACCCAGCTCGTTTGAAGGTGATGTGGGGCGGGGAGGAGCACTTCTTCGACACGGCAGACGGTGCACAAGAATTCTACAACAAGCACATTAGATCCAGAAGGCAAGGACCCGACGACACAGTCCATGAGGACACTGATGAATAGCCTAATTTTGGACCTAAAGGTATCTAAACTATGGTTGGGGTAGACCTACAAAAAAAAAAAGAAAAAGAAATTGGGTCTGTTTAAAATGTATGACTTTATTACACTGAGATTTTTTTCCCACTGAACATGTAGCAGTGTTGCACTGACGCATATGGGCGGATGCTGGGACTGCAGCAGATATAATTCACAACTTTTAGTTATTGTCACCGGTAGAACGTCACTAGCGAGCCTGCAGTTTATCCCTAGGGATTTAAACATAGGTAGTTCACGCGCTATGGGTTTTAGGGGGGTGGTTGTTCAAGGGGAGTGTGGGATGTGCGTCATGGGTTTTCTGTATTGTTATTGTGAGTCATTTTTTTATGGGCCTATGTATGGGTGTAAGCTACCAATTTTATTTCTAAGTTTATGAGTGGCCAAAATTATGATGTAGGTGATGCTGTCAGGTTTATAAGTTGGAACGTGAAAGGGATGAATGGTCCGGTCAAGAGGGCAAGAATCTTTTCTCATTTAAAGATGTTAAAATGCCAGCTCGCCTTCCTCCAAGAGACCCATTTATTAGCAAAAGATCATCTTAGATTAAGGAAGGCATGGGTGGGGCAGTCATTTCATTCGAAGTTTGATCACAAGTCTAGAGGGGTTGCTATTCTGGTACATAAAAAAGTGCCTTTTCATTTAACTAAGGTAATAGAGGATTCACAAGGAAGATTTGTTATAGTAGTGGGAACGTTATATTTTAAACCTGTCATACTGGTAAATGTATATGCGCCCAATTGGGACGATGAAAGATTCATGGACAAAATTATAGCTTCTATTCCAAATCTGAACTCTCACCATTTAATTTTTGGAGGGGATTTGAATTGTACTATTAATCCCTCTTTGGATCGTTCTAATCCAAAATCTAACTCACCGTCTAAAATGGCAAAAAAACTTTCACTGTTTATGAATCAAGTAGGATGTACTGACCCATGGCGCTTTAGTTACCCTCTAAAAAAGACTTATTCTTTTTTTTCTCATGTACATCATACGTACAGTAGAATTGACTACTTCTTTGTTGATAATACGTTGCTCCCCTTGGTTAAAAAAATTGAATATTCATCTATAGTCGAATCCGATCATGCCCCAGTAATATTGGACCTTTCTTTAACCCATAAAAATCAGGAGTATAGTCCTTGGAGGTTGGATGCTTATCTTTTAAAAGATAAGCAGTTTTGCCAAATGATATCAGCAGCCATTGAAGAATTCTTGGAGTTTAATGAAACAGATGAAGTTCCTTCTTCTTTGTTGTGGGAGACGCTGAAAGTGGTGCTTAGGGGGAAAATTATCTCTTATAAATCAATGTTGAATAAAAACAGACGTAAGGAGTTAGACAGCTTGGTAAAAAACATTCAGGAACTAGATAACCAATATGCAGAGTGTCCTAGTCCAGAACTGTATAAGAAAAGACTGGAGCTACAAGCGAAATACGAATTGGTGGTTTCTGAAAAAACTGAGAGGATGCTATTGAAACTACAGGGCTTTTTGTATGAACATGGGGAAAAATCAGGCCGCCTGTTATCTCATCAGTTAAAACGGAAAACAGCTGAACAACACATCTCATGTATTGAGAAGGAAAATGGTGATCTCACAACAGATCCTGTGGAAATAAATCATGCCTTTCAGGAATTTTATTCAAACCTGTATTCATCTGAAGCACCTTCAGATAATACACCCATGTCAGATTTTTTTAATAAGTTGAATATGCCTAGAATAAATGCGATTAGTAGAGCAGAAATAGAGGTCCCTATTACATCCACCGAAATTAAGAGGGCTATTTGTGCAATGCAGAGTGGGAAGGCACCCGGCCCAGATGGCTTCCCAGTTGAATTTTTCAAAAAATTCTCCAGGCAATTAATTCCAATCTTAGATGTTATGTTTAATGAATGTAAAAATACTAAAACTTTACCCAGGACATTAACAGAGGCCTCTATAATTTTACTATTAAAACCAGGAAAGGATGAGAGGGACTGTGGGTCATATCGCCCTATTTCACTTCTTAATTGTGATGTGAAGATTTTGGCTAAAGTGCTTGCACACCGCTTGGAAAGAGCTATGCCGGAGATAATTTCCACGGACCAAACAGGTTTTATGTTAGGACGTCAGTCATTTGCTAATGTGCGACGTCTCCTAAATGTTTTATATACACCATCAACTAACACGGTACCGGAGGTGGTTATATCTTTAGACGCAAAAATGGCCTTTGATATGGTCGAGTGGCGTTTTCTGTTTGAGTGTTTGAGGAGATTTGATTTTGGGCCTAATTTTATAGAGTGGATTGAGCTATTATATTTCAAACCTAAGGCATCGGTGGTTACCAATAGAAACCACTCAGAGTTTTTCCCACTGTCAAGAGGAACACGACAAGGTTCACCAATTAGTCCTCTTTTGTTCGCTTTGGTTATAGAACCTCTATCTATTGCACTTAAGTCGAAGCCAGAAATAGCAGGAATTTATAGAGGGGGGCTGATGCATAACTTGTCTCTTTATGCAGATGATCTATTATTGTATATATCTGACCCCATTCATAGTGTTCCACATGTGGTTAATATGTTGCAAACATTTAGTGTTTTTTCTGGCTACAAATTGAATTTTACTAAAAGCGAGTGTTTCCCTATTAACGGTAAAGCAAAAGCTCTTCAAGATTCTGATATTCCATTTTCTATGTCCAGAGATGGGTTTAAGTATTTGGGGATATATCTCACTCCTACTTTCACAGAGCTCTTTGGAAAAAATTTCACTCCACTGGTTGATAGACTGAAGTCTGATTTTCAGAGATGGACAGCCATAAATTTGACGTTAGTTGGAAGAATTAATTGTATAAAAATGAACGTTCTTCCCAGATTCCTTTATCTTTTCCAGTGTCTTCCCATTTATTTGCCAAAATCATTTTTTCAGTCTATTGATAAGAGTATCACATCCTTTATATGGGCAGGTAAAAATCCCAGAATACAGAAAAAATACCTCCAAAAACATCGCACAAGTGGTGGCCTGGGCCTGCCAAATTTACAAATATATTACTGGGCGGCTAATTGTCAGAAAATTGTATACTGGTACCAGCCATCAGAGGATGTCTGGTGTGAAGCTGAAAATAATTCATGTCTTTCAACATCACTCCCAGCATTAGTTACCTCCAGTGTCCCTCTATCCATCTCATCATACTCTTCAAACCCAGTAGTTACACATACATTACGAATTTGGCTTCAATTCAGAAAATATATGGGTTTAACTCAGTTTTCAATACAGGCTCCTATTTGTCATAATCAGGCGTTTATTCCTCCTAATATAGATTCAACATTCTTGAGATGGAAAAGGCAAGGTCTTGTTAAATTTAAAGATTTTTATAAGGAAGGGGTATTCACAAGTTTCAATGACCTGCGTGTTGAATTTAATCTAAACAACTCAGACTATTTTAGGTATCTACAGATTCGTCACTTTGTTAGAACTAATACACCAGATTTTCCAAATGAGCCAGATTCCATAGTTTTGGATGACATGTTTGCACTCTCTCCTAATGCAAAGGGAATCATCTCCAGAATTCACACCTTAATCATGTCTCATGAAGACGATATCCAGGAGAAACTAAAAATGAAGTGGGATAATGAAATGGGTGAAGTTATTCCTGAGAGTATTTGGGATGAAGCTGTGCATAGGATTAATGGGACAACATCCTGTGCACGTTTAGCCTTAATCCAGTTTAAGATTGTACATAGGATGCATTATTCTAAAGCTAGACTGGCCAAGATATTTGACAATGTGGATGAAAATTGCAATAGATGCCAAACGGCTCCTGGAACTTTAACACATATGTTTTGGTCATGTCCCTCCTTGAATTCATTTTGGGGTGGAGTTTACAAAACATTATCTGAAATAATGGGAATAGAATGTGAGCCTAATATTTTTACATCGATTTTTGGAACTGTGCCTCTTGATAGTAGGGGTATCTCAAGGTTCAAAGACATAATAGCTTTTTCAACATTGATCGCAAGGAGACAAATTCTTTTACACTGGAAATCTTCTTACCCACCAAAACTTTCTGTATGGTTGTCTGACCTTATGATGTATCTTAAATTGGAAAAGATAAAATATACACTTAGAGGGTCTATTGACAGTTTTTATGGCGCTTGGAAACCAGTAATAAAATATTTTGAAGAACTCAAGACACTTCCTGAGAGTCCCTCAGAATAAAACAGTAAGACCTGATAGCTTACACCTAATGAAAGTAGGTTCAATAATGTTGTTAGCCACTGTTTTTTTTTCTCTCTTTTTATTATCCTTTCTTTTATATTAAAATAACCCATTTGTATTCCTATTTCCCCCTGTATGGTAGCAATATACATAGTGTATTCATGGTCATTATAATTGTAGCGGTAGCCTAGTGCTACGCTACTACTTTTGGTGTTTTGTTTTGTTTTGTTTTTTAAGATGGCAAATAGCACTGTTATTGATTGTATCTTTGGGGGGGTAGGATGCATATAATGTACTGTACATAAATGACTCGCAAATGCTTTATTGCTGTTTGAATATGGGTAGACGCACAGATGTTCTGAAGGGTGGGGGGAGGGAAGGGTTGCAATAAGAAATGTAAAAAAAAGACAAAACTTTGTACTGCAAACATGATTGTAACTCTGTTTTGTGTTCAATAAAAAGAGATTTAAAAAAAAAAATAAAAAAAAAAAAAAAAAAAAAGTCATACTATAGCATGTCGTCAAAAATAAGTCATACTATAGCATGTCGTCAAAAAAAAGTCATACTATAGTATGTCGTCAAAAAAAAGTCATACTATAGTATGTCGTCAAAAAATAGTCATACTATAGTATGTTGTCCAAAAAAGGTCACACTATAGCATGTCGTCCAAAAAATTCATACTATAGCATGTCGTCCAAAAAACGTCAAACTATAGTTTGTCATTAAAAAATAGTCATACTATAGCATGTCGTCAAAAAAAAGTCATACTATAGCATGTCGTCAAAAAAAGGTCATACTATAGCATATCGTCCAAAAAAAGTCATACAATAGCATGTTGTCCAAAAAAAGCCATACTATAGCATGTCGTCCAAAAAAGGTCATACTATAGCATGTCGTCCAAAAAAAGTCATACAATAGCATGTCGTCCAAAAAAAGCCATACTGTAGCATGTCGTCCAAAAAAAGTCATACTATAGTATGTCGTCAAAAAAAAGTCATACTATAGCATGTCGTCCAAAAAACGTCATACTATAGCATGTCGTCCAAAAAAGGTCATACTATAGCATGTCGTCCAAAAAAAGTCATACAATAGCATGTCGTCCAAAAAAAGCCATACTGTAGCATGTCGTCCAAAAAAAGTCATACTATAGTATGTCGTCAAAAAAAAGTCATACTATAGCATGTCGTCCAAAAAACGTCATACTATAGCATGTCGTCCAAAAAACGTCATACTATAGCATGTCGTCCAAAAAAGGTCATACTATAGTATGTCATTAAAAAATAGTCATACTATAGTATGTCGTCAAAAATAAGTCATACTATAGCATGTCGTCCAAAAAAGGTTATACTATAGCATGTCGTCCAAAAAAGGTCATACTATAGTATGTCGTCCAAAAAAGGTCATACTATAGTATGACATTAAAAAATAGTCATACTATAGCATGTTGTCAAAAAAAGTCATACTATAGTATGTCGTCAAAAAATAGTCATACTATAGTATGTCGTCAAAAAAAAGTCATACTATAGCATGTCGTCCAAAAAAGGTCATACTATAGTATGTCATTAAAAAAAAGTCATACTATAGTATGTCGTCAAAGAATAGTCATACTATAGTATGTCGTCAAAAAAAAGTCATACTATAGCATGTCGTCAAAAATAAGTCATACTATAGCATGTCGTCAAAAAAAAGTCATACTATAGCATGTCGTCCAAAAAATTCATACTATAGCATGTCGTCCAAAAAAGGTCATACTATAGTATGTCATTAAAAAATAGTCATACTATAGCATGTCGTCAAAAAAAAGTCATACTATAGTATGTCGTCAAAAAAAAGTCATACTATAGCATGTCGTCAAAAAAAAGTCATACTATAGCATGTCGTCCAAAAAAGGTCATACTATAGCATGTCGTCCAAAAAACGTCATACTATAGCATGTCGTCCAAAAAAGGTCATACTATAGTATGTCGTCAAAAAATAGTCATACTATAGCATGTCGTCCAAAAAAGGTCATACTATAGCATGTCGTCCAAAAAAGGTCATACTATAGTATGTCGTCCAAAAAAGGTCATACTATAGCATGTCGTCCAAAAGAAGTAATACTATAGCATGTCGTCCAAAAAAAGTCATACTATAGCATGTCGTTCAAAAAAAGGTCATACTATAGAATGTCGTCCAAAAAAAGTCATACTATAGCATGTCGTCAAAAAATAGTCATACTATAGCATGTCGTTCAAAAAAAGGTCATACTATAGTATGTCGTCCAAAAAAAGCCATACTATAGCATGTCGTCCAAAAAAAGTCATACTATAGCATGTCGTTCAAAAAAAGGTCATACTATAGTATGTCGTCCAAAAAAAGCCATACTATAGCATGTCGTCCAAAAAAGGTCATACTATAGCATGTCGTCCAAAAAAAGTCATACAATAGAATGTCGTCCAAAAAAGGTCATACTATAGCATGTCGTCCAAAAGAAGTAATACTATAGCATGTCGTCCAAAAAAAGTCATACTATAGCATGTCGTTCAAAAAAAGGTCATACTATAGCATGTCGTCCAAAAAAAGTCATACTATAGCATGTCGTCAAAAAATATTCATACTATAGTATGTCGTCCAAAAAAAGGTCATACTATAGTATGTCATCAAAAAATAGTCATACTATAGTATGTCGTCCAAAAAAAGTCATACTATAGCATGTCGTCCAAAAAAGGTCATACTATAGCATGTCGTCCAAAAAAAAATCATACAATAGCATGTCGTCCAAAAAAGGTCATACTATAGCATGTCGTCCAAAATAAGTCATACTATAGCATGTCGTAAAAAAAAAGTCATACTATAGCATGTCGTCAAAAAAAGTCATACTATAGTATGTCGTCAAAAAATAGTCATACTATAGCATGTCGTCCAAAAAAGGTCATACTATAGTATGTCATTAAAAAATAGTCATACTATAGCATGTCGTCCAAAAAAGGTCATACTATAGTATGTCATTAAAAAATAGTCATACTATAGCATGTCGTCCAAAAATAGTCATACTATAGCATGTCGTCCAAAAAAGGTCATACTATAGTATGTCATTAAAAAATAGTCATACTATAGCATGTCGTCCAAAAAAGGTCATACTATAGTATGACATTAAAAAATAGTCATACTATAGCATGTCGTCCAAAAAAGGTCATACTATAGTATGTCATTAAAAAATAGTCATACTATAGCATGTCGTCAAAAAAAGGTCATACTATAGCATATCGTCCAAAAAAAGTCATACAATAGCATGTCGTCCAAAAAAAGCCATACTATAGCATGTCGTCCAAAAAAGGTCATACTATAGCATGTCGTCCAAAAAAAGTCATACAATAGCATGTCGTCCAAAAAAAGCCATACTGTAGCATGTCGTCCAAAAAAAGTCATACTATAGTATGTCGTCAAAAAAAAGTCATACTATAGCATGTCGTCCAAAAAACGTCATACTATAGCATGTCGTCCAAAAAAGGTCATACTATAGCATGTCGTCCAAAAAACGTCATACTATAGCATGTCATCCAAAAAAGGTCATACTATAGTATGTCATTAAAAAATAGTCATACTATAGTATGTCGTCAAAAATAAGTCATACTATAGCATGTCGTCCAAAAAAGGTTATACTATAGCATGTCGTCCAAAAAAGGTCATACTATAGTATGTCGTCCAAAAAAGGTCATACTATAGTATGTCATTAAAAAATAGTCATACTATAGCATGTTGTCAAAAAAAGTCATACTATAGTATGTCGTCAAAAAATAGTCATACTATAGTATGTCGTCAAAAAATAGTCATACTATAGTATGTCATCCAAAAAAAGCCATACTATAGCATGTCGTCCAAAAAAGGTCATACTATAGCATGTCGTCCAAAAAAAAGTCATACTATAGTATGTCGTCAAAAAAAAATAGTCATACTATAGCATGTCGTCAAAAAAAAGTCATACTATAGTATGGCGTCAAAAAAAAGTCATACTATAGTATGTCGTCAAAAAATAGTCATACTATAGCATGTCGTCCAAAAAGAGTCATACTATAGCATGTCGTCCAAAAAAGGTCATACTATAGTATGTCATTAAAAAATAGTCATACTATAGTATGTCGTCAAAAATAAGTCATACTATAGCATGTCGTCAAAAATAAGTCATACTATAGCATGTCGTCCAAAAAGAGTCATACTATAGCATGTCGTCCAAAAAAGGTCATACTATAGTATGTCATTAAAAAATAGTCATACTATAGTATGTCGTCAAAAAAAAGTCATACTATAGCATGTCGTCCAAAAAAGGTCATACTATAGTATGTCATTAAAAAATAGTCATACTATAGTATGTCGTCAAAAATAAGTCATACTATAGCATGTCGTCAAAAATAAGTCATACTATAGCATGTCGTCCAAAAAAGGTCATACTATAGCATGTCGTCCAAAAAAGGTCATACTATAGCATGTCGTCCAAAAAAGGTCATACTATAGCATGTCGTCCAAAAAACGTCATACTATAGTATGTCATTAAAAAATAGTCATACTATAGCATGTCATCAAAAAAAAGTCTTACTATAGTATGTTGTCCAAAAAAGGTCATACTATAGCATGTCGTCCAAAAAACGTCATATTATAGCATGTCGTCCAAAAAACGTCATACTATAGCATGTCGTCCAAAAAAGGTCATACAATAGTATGTCATTAAAAAATAGTCATAGTATAGTATGTCGTCAAAAAAAAGTCATACTATAGCATGTCGTCCAAAAAAAGTCATACTATAGTATGTCGTCAAAAAAAAGTCATCCTATAGCATGTCGTCAAAAAAAAGTCATACTATAGTATGTCGTCAAAAAATAGTCATACTATAGCATGTCGTCAAAAAAAAGTCATACTATAGCATGTCGTCCAAAAAAGGTCGTACTATAGCATGTTCTCCAAAAAAGGTCATACTCGTCTGTCGTCAAAAACTAGTCATACTATAGCATGTCATCCAAAAAAAGGTCATACTATAGTATGTCATCAAAAAAAGTCATACTATAGCATGTCGTCCAAAAAAAGTTATACTATAGCATGTCGTCAAAAAAAAGTCATACTATAGTATGTTGTTAAAAAATAGTCATACTATAGTATGTCGTCAAAAAAAAGTCATACTATAGCATGTCGTCAAAAATAAGTCATACTATAGCATGTCGTCCAAAAAGAGTCATACTATAGCATGTCGTCCAAAAAAGGTCATACTATAGTATGTCATTAAAAAATAGTCATACTATAGTATGTCGTCAAAAAAAAGTCATACTATAGCATGTCGTCCAAAAAAGGTCATACTATAGTATGTCATTAAAATATAGTCATACTATAGTATGTCGTCAAAAATAAGTCATACTATAGCATGTCGTCAAAAATAAGTCATACTATAGCATGTCGTCCAAAAAAGGTCATACTATAGCATGTCGTCCAAAAAAGGTCATACTATAGCATGTCGTCCAAAAAAGGTCATACTATAGCATGTCGTCCAAAAAACGTCATACTATAGTATGTCATTAAAAAATAGTCATACTATAGCATGTCATCAAAAAAAAGTCTTACTATAGTATGTTGTCCAAAAAAGGTCATACTATAGCATGTCGTCCAAAAAACGTCATATTATAGCATGTCGTCCAAAAAACGTCATACTATAGCATGTCGTCCAAAAAAGGTCATACAATAGTATGTCATTAAAAATAGTCATAGTATAGTATGTCGTCAAAAAAAAGTCATACTATAGCATGTCGTCCAAAAAAAGTCATACTATAGTATGTCGTCAAAAAATAGTCATCCTATAGCATGTCGTCAAAAAAAAGTCATACTATAGTATGTCGTCAAAAAATAGTCATACTATAGCATGTCGTCAAAAAAAAGTCATACTATAGCATGTCGTCCAAAAAAGGTCATACTATAGTATGTCGTCCAAAAAAGGTCATACTATAGTATGTCATTAAAAAATAGTCATACTATAGCATGTTGTCAAAAAAAGTCATACTATAGTATGTCGTCAAAAAATAGTCATACTATAGTATGTCGTCAAAAAATAGTCATACTATAGTATGTCATCCAAAAAAAGCCATACTATAGCATGTCGTCCAAAAAAGGTCATACTATAGCATGTCGTCCAAAAAAAAGTCATACTATAGTATGTCGTCAAAAAAAAATAGTCATACTATAGCATGTCGTCAAAAAAAAGTCATACTATAGTATGGCGTCAAAAAAAAGTCATACTATAGTATGTCGTCAAAAAATAGTCATACTATAGCATGTCGTCCAAAAAGAGTCATACTATAGCATGTCGTCCAAAAAAGGTCATACTATAGTATGTCATTAAAAAATAGTCATACTATAGTATGTCGTCAAAAATAAGTCATACTATAGCATGTCGTCAAAAATAAGTCATACTATAGCATGTCGTCCAAAAAGAGTCATACTATAGCATGTCGTCCAAAAAAGGTCATACTATAGTATGTCATTAAAAAATAGTCATACTATAGTATGTCGTCAAAAAAAAGTCATACTATAGCATGTCGTCCAAAAAAGGTCATACTATAGTATGTCATTAAAAAATAGTCATACTATAGTATGTCGTCAAAAATAAGTCATACTATAGCATGTCGTCAAAAATAAGTCATACTATAGCATGTCGTCCAAAAAAGGTCATACTATAGCATGTCGTCCAAAAAAGGTCATACTATAGCATGTCGTCCAAAAAAGGTCATACTATAGCATGTCGTCCAAAAAACGTCATACTATAGTATGTCATTAAAAAATAGTCATACTATAGCATGTCATCAAAAAAAAGTCTTACTATAGTATGTTGTCCAAAAAAGGTCATACTATAGCATGTCGTCCAAAAAACGTCATATTATAGCATGTCGTCCAAAAAACGTCATACTATAGCATGTCGTCCAAAAAAGGTCATACAATAGTATGTCATTAAAAAATAGTCATAGTATAGTATGTCGTCAAAAAAAAGTCATACTATAGCATGTCGTCCAAAAAAAGTCATACTATAGTATGTCGTCAAAAAAAAGTCATCCTATAGCATGTCGTCAAAAAAAAGTCATACTATAGTATGTCGTCAAAAAATAGTCATACTATAGCATGTCGTCAAAAAAAAGTCATACTATAGCATGTCGTCCAAAAAAGGTCGTACTATAGCATGTTCTCCAAAAAAGGTCATACTCGTCTGTCGTCAAAAACTAGTCATACTATAGCATGTCATCCAAAAAAAGGTCATACTATAGTATGTCATCAAAAAAAGTCATACTATAGCATGTCGTCCAAAAAAAGTTATACTATAGCATGTCGTCAAAAAAAAGTCATACTATAGTATGTTGTTAAAAAATAGTCATACTATAGTATGTCGTCAAAAAAAAGTCATACTATAGCATGTCGTCAAAAATAAGTCATACTATAGCATGTCGTCCAAAAAGAGTCATACTATAGCATGTCGTCCAAAAAAGGTCATACTATAGTATGTCATTAAAAAATAGTCATACTATAGTATGTCGTCAAAAAAAAGTCATACTATAGCATGTCGTCCAAAAAAGGTCATACTATAGTATGTCATTAAAATATAGTCATACTATAGTATGTCGTCAAAAATAAGTCATACTATAGCATGTCGTCAAAAATAAGTCATACTATAGCATGTCGTCCAAAAAAGGTCATACTATAGCATGTCGTCCAAAAAAGGTCATACTATAGCATGTCGTCCAAAAAAGGTCATACTATAGCATGTCGTCCAAAAAACGTCATACTATAGTATGTCATTAAAAAATAGTCATACTATAGCATGTCATCAAAAAAAAGTCTTACTATAGTATGTTGTCCAAAAAAGGTCATACTATAGCATGTCGTCCAAAAAACGTCATATTATAGCATGTCGTCCAAAAAACGTCATACTATAGCATGTCGTCCAAAAAAGGTCATACAATAGTATGTCATTAAAAATAGTCATAGTATAGTATGTCGTCAAAAAAAAGTCATACTATAGCATGTCGTCCAAAAAAAGTCATACTATAGTATGTCGTCAAAAAATAGTCATCCTATAGCATGTCGTCAAAAAAAAGTCATACTATAGTATGTCGTCAAAAAATAGTCATACTATAGCATGTCGTCAAAAAAAAGTCATACTATAGCATGTCGTCCAAAAAAGGTCGTACTATAGCATGTTCTCCAAAAAAGGTCATACTCGTCTGTCGTCAAAAACTAGTCATACTATAGCATGTCATCCAAAAAAAGGTCATACTATAGTATGTCATCAAAAAAAGTCATACTATAGCATGTCGTCCAAAAAAAGTTATACTATAGCATGTCGTCAAAAAAAAGTCATACTATAGTATGTTGTTAAAAAATAGTCATACTATTGTATGTCGTCAAAAAAAAGTCATACTATAGCATGTCGTCAAAAATAAGTCATACTATAGCATGTTGTCCAAAAAAGGTCATACTATAGCATGTCGTCCAAAAAAGGTCATACTATAGTATGTCGTCCAAAAAAGGTCATACTATAGTATGTCATTAAAAAATAGTCATGCTATAGCATGTCGTCAAAAAAAAGTCATACAGTAGTATGTCGTCAAAAAATAGTCATACTATAGTATGTTGTCCAAAAAAGGTCATACTATAGCATGTCGTCCAAAAAAGGTCATACTATAGCATGTCGTCCAAAAAAGGTCAGACTATAGTATGTCGTCCAAAAAAGGTCATACTATAGTATGTCATTAAAAAATAGTCATACTATAGCATGTCGTCAAAAAAAAGTCATACTATAGTATGTCGTCAAAAAAAAGTCATACTATAGTATGTCGTCAAAAAATAGTCATACTATAGCATGTCGTCCAAAAAACGTCATACTATAGCCTGTCGTCCAAAAAACGTCATACTATAGCATGTTGTCCAAAAAAGGTCATACTATAGTATGTCGTCCAAAAAAGGTCATACTATAGTATGACATTAAAAAATAGTCTTACTATAGCATGTCGTCAAAAAAAGTCATACTATAGTAAGTCGTCAAAAAATAGTCATACTATAGTATGTCGTCAAAAAAAAGTCATACTATAGCATGTCATCCAAAAAAGGTCATACTATTGCATGTCGTCCAAAAAAGGTCATACTATAGCATGTCGTCCAAAAAAGGTCATACTATAGTATGTCATTAAAAAAAAGCCATACTATAGCATGTCGTCCAAAAAAGGTCATACTATAGCATGTCGTCAAAAAAAAGTCATACTATAGCATGTCGTCAAAAAAAGGTCATACTATAGCATATCGTCCAAAAAAAGTCATACAATAGCATGTTGTCCAAAAAAAAGCCATACTATAGCATGTCGTCCAAAAAAGGTCATACTATAGCATGTCGTCCAAAAAAAGTCATACAATAGCATGTCGTCCAAAAAAAGCCATACTGTAGCATGTCGTCCAAAAAAAGTCATACTATAGTATGTCGTCAAAAAAAAGTCATACTATAGCATGTTGTCCAAAAAAGTCATACTATAGCATGTCGTCCAAAAAAAGCCATACTATAGCATGTCGTCCAAAAAAGGTCATACTATAGCATGTCGTCCAAAAAAAGTCATACTATAGTATGTCGTCAAAAAAAAGTCATACTATAGCATGTCGTCCAAAAAAGGTCATACTATAGCATGTCGTCCAAAAAAAGTCATACTATAGTATGTCGTCAAAAAAAAGTCATACTATAGCATGTCGTCCAAAAAACGTCATACTATAGCATGTTGTCCAAAAAAGGTCATACTATAGTATGTCGTCCAAAAAAGGTCATACTATAGTATGACATTAAAAAATAGTCTTACTATAGCATGTAGTCAAAAAAAGTCATACTATAGTAAGTCGTCAAAAAATAGTCATACTATAGTATGTCGTCAAAAAAAAGTCATACTATAGCATGTCGTCCAAAAAAGGTCATACTATTGCATGTCGTCCAAAAAAGGTCATACTATAGCATGTCGTCCAAAAAAGGTCATACTATAGTATGTCATTAAAAAAAAGCCATACTATAGCATGTCGTCCAAAAAAGGTCATACTATAGCATGTCGTCAAAAAAAAGTCATACTATAGCATGTCGTCAAAAAAAGGTCATACTATAGCATATCGTCCAAAAAAAGTCATACAATAGCATGTTGTCCAAAAAAAGCCATACTATAGTATGTCGTCCAAAAAAGGTCATACTATAGCATGTCGTCCAAAAAAAGTCATACAATAGCATGTCGTCCAAAAAAAGCCATACTGTAGCATGTCGTCCAAAAAAAGTCATACTATAGTATGTCGTCAAAAAAAAGTCATACTATAGCATGTCGTCCAAAAAACGTCATACTATAGCATGTCGTCCAAAAAACGTCATACTATAGCATGTCGTCCAAAAAAGGTCATACTATAGTATGTCATTAAAAAATAGTCATACTATAGTATGTCGTCAAAAATAAGTCATACTATAGCATGTCGTCCAAAAAAGGTTATACTATAGCATGTCGTCCAAAAAAGGTCATACTATAGTATGTCGTCCAAAAAAGGTCATACTATAGTATGACATTAAAAAATAGTCATACTATAGCATGTTGTCAAAAAAAGTCATACTATAGTATGTCGTCAAAAAATAGTCATACTATAGTATGTCGTCAAAAAAAAGTCATACTATAGCATGTCGTCAAAAATAAGTCATACTATAGCATGTCGTCAAAAAAAAGTCATACTATAGTATGTCGTCAAAAAAAAGTCATACTATAGTATGTCGTCAAAAAATAGTCATACTATAGTATGTTGTCCAAAAAAGGTCATACTATAGCATGTCGTCCAAAAAATTCATACTATAGCATGTCGTCCAAAAAACGTCAAACTATAGTTTGTCATTAAAAAATAGTCATACTATAGCATGTCGTCAAAAAAAAGTCATACTATAGCATGTCGTCAAAAAAAGGTCATACTATAGCATATCGTCCAAAAAAAGTCATACAATAGCATGTTGTCCAAAAAAAGCCATACTATAGCATGTCGTCCAAAAAAGGTCATACTATAGCATGTCGTCCAAAAAAAGTCATACAATAGCATGTCGTCCAAAAAAAGCCATACTGTAGCATGTCGTCCAAAAAAAGTCATACTATAGTATGTCGTCAAAAAAAAGTCATACTATAGCATGTCGTCCAAAAAACGTCATACTATAGCATGTCGTCCAAAAAAGGTCATACTATAGCATGTCGTCCAAAAAAAGTCATACAATAGCATGTCGTCCAAAAAAAGCCATACTGTAGCATGTCGTCCAAAAAAAGTCATACTATAGTATGTCGTCAAAAAAAAGTCATACTATAGCATGTCGTCCAAAAAACGTCATACTATAGCATGTCGTCCAAAAAACGTCATACTATAGCATGTCGTCCAAAAAAGGTCATACTATAGTATGTCATTAAAAAATAGTCATACTATAGTATGTCGTCAAAAATAAGTCATACTATAGCATGTCGTCCAAAAAAGGTTATACTATAGCATGTCGTCCAAAAAATTCATACTATAGCATGTCGTCCAAAAAACGTCAAACTATAGTATGTCATTAAAAAATAGTCATACTATAGCATGTCGTCAAAAAAAAGTCATACTATAGCATGTCATCAAAAAAAAGTCTTACTATAGTATGTTGTCCAAAAAAGGTCATACTATAGCATGTTGTCCAAAAAAGTCATATTATAGCATGTCGTCCAAAAAACGTCATACTATAGCATGTCGTCCAAAAAAGGTCATACTATAGTATGTCATTAAAAAATAGTCATAGTATAGTATGTCGTCAAAAAAAAGTAATACTATAGCATGTCGTCCAAAAAAGGTCATACTATAGTATGTCATTAAAAAATAGTCATACTATAGTATGTCGTCAAAAAAAGTCATACTATAGCATGTCGTCCAAAAAAGGTCATAGTATAGCATGTCGTCCAAAAAAGGTCATACTATAGCATGTCGTCCAAAAAAGGTCATACTATAGTATGTCATTAAAAAATAGTCATACTATAGCATGTCGTCAAAAAAAAGTCATACTATAGTATGTCGTCCAAAAAAACGTCATACTATAGTATGTCATTAAAAAATAGTCATACTATAGAATGTCGTCAAAAAAAAGTCATACTATAGTATGTGGTCAAAAAAAAGTCAGTCAGTCATTTTCTATACCTGCTTATTCCTCATTATGGTCGCAGGGGTCTGCTGGAGCCTATCCCAGCGCATTACGGCGAGAGGCAGGGATACACCCCAGATGGTCTGCAGCCAATCGTGGGGCACACACACCATTCACTCACACACTCACACCTATGGGCAATTTAGAGTTGCCAATTAACCTGAGCATGTTTTTGGACTGTGGGAGGAAGCCGGAGTACCCGGTGAAAACCCACGCAGACACGGGGAGAACATGCAAACTCCACACAGAAAGGTCCCAGACCCCGGACCAAGGAGGTCTTGAACCTGCGACCTTCTTGCTGTGAGGCAACAGCACTACCCCCTGCCCCATCGTGTCGCCCCTCATACTATAGTATGTCATTAAAAAATAGCCACATGTCGTCAAAAAAAAGTCATACTATAGCATGTCGTCAAAAAAAAGTCATACTATAGTATGTCGTCAAAAAATAGTCATACTATAGTATGTTGTCCAAAAAGGGTCATACTATAGTATGTTGTCCAAAAAAAGTTATACTATAGCATGTCGTCAAAAAAAAGTCATACTATAGTATGTCGTTAAAAAATAGTCATACTATAGCATGTCGTCAAAAAAAAGTCATACTATAGCATGTCGTCCAAAAAAGGTCGTACTATAGCATGTTCTCCAAAAAAGGTCACACTCGTCTGTCGTCAAAAACTAGTCATACTATAGCATGTCGTCCAAAAAAGGTCGTACTATAGCATGTTCTCCAAAAAAGGTCATACTCGTCTGTCGTCAAAAACTAGTCATACTATAGCATGTCGTCCAAAAAAGGTCATACTATAGTATGTCATTAAAAAATAGTCATACTATAGTATGTCGTCAAAAAAAAGTCATACTATAGCATGTCGTCCAAAAAACGTCATACTATAGCATGTCGTCCAAAAAAGGTCATACTATAGTATGTCATTAAAAAATAGTCATACTATAGTATGTCGTCAAAAAATAGTCATACTATAGCATGTCGCCCAAAAAAAGTCATACTATAGCATGTCGTCCAAAAAAGGTCATACTATAGCATGTCGTCTAAAAAAGGTCATACTATAGCATGTCGTCCAAAGAAAGGTCATACTATAGCATGTCGTCCAAAAAAGGTCATACTATAGCATGTCGTCCAAAAAAGGTCATACTATAGTATGTCATTAAAAAATAGTCATACTATAGCATGTCGTCAAAAAAAAAGTCATACTATAGTATGTCGTAAAAAAAGTCATACTATAGTATGTCGTCAAAAAATAGTCATACTATAGCATGTCGTCCAAAAAAAGTCATACTATAGCATGTCGTCAAAAAAAAGTCATACTATAGTATGTCGTCAAAAAATAGTCATACTATAGTATGTCGTCCCAAAAAAGTCATACTATAGCATGTCATCCAAAAAACGTCATACTATAGCATGTCGTCCAAAAAAGGTCATACTATAGTATGTCATTAAAAAATAGTCATACTATAGCATGTCGTCCAAAAAAGGTCATACTATAGTATGTCATTAAAAAAAAGTCATACTATAGTATGTCGTCAAAAAATAGTCATACTATAGTATGTCGTCCAAAAAAAGCCATACTATAGCATGTCGTCCAAAAAAGGTCATACTATAGCATGTCATCCAAAAAAAGTCATACAATAGCATGTCGTCCAAAAAAAGCCATACTATAGCATGTCGTCAAAAAAAGGTCATACTATAGCATGTCGTCTAAAAAAGTCATACAATAGCATGTCGTCCAAAAAAAGCCATACTATAGCATGTCGTCCAAAAAAGGTCATACTATAGCATGTTTTCCAAAAAAAGTCATACAATAGCATGTCGTCCAAAAAAAGCCATACTGTAGCATGTCGTCCAAAAAAAGTCATACTATAGTATGTCGTCAAAAAATAGTCATCCTATAGCATGTCGTCCAAAAAAAGTCATACTATAGCATGTCGTCAAAAAAAAGTCATACTATAGCATGTTGTCAAAAAAAAGTCATACTATAGCATGTCGTCAAAAAAAAGTCATACTATAGTATGTCGTCAAAAAATAGTCATACTATAGCATGTCGCCCAAAAAAAGTCATACTATAGCATGTCGTCAAAAAAAAGTCATACTATAGTATCTCGTCAAAAAATAGTCATATTATAGTATCTCGTCAAAAAATAGTCATACTATAGCATGTCGTCCGAAAAAAGTCATACTATAGCATGTCGTCCAAAAAAGGTCATACTATAGCATGTCGTCCAAAAAAGGTCATACTATAGCATGTCGTCCAAAAAAAGTCATACAATAGCATGTCGTCCAAAAAAAGCCATACTATAGCATGTCGTCAAAAAAAGGTCATACTATAGCATGTCGTCTAAAAAAAGTCATACAATAGCATGTCGTCCAAAAAAGGTCAAACTATAGTATGTCATTAAAAAATAGTCATACTATAGTATGTCGTCAAAAAATAGTCATACTATAGCATGTCGCCCAAAAAAAGTCATACTATAGCATGTCGTCAAAGAAAAGTCATACTATAGTATCTCGTCAAAAAATAGTCATACTATAGTATGTCGTCCAAAAATAGTCATACTATAGCATGTCGTCCGAAAAAAGTCATACTATAGCATGTCGTCAAAAAACAGTCATACTATAGTATGTCGTCAAAAAAAGGTCATACTATAGCATGTCGTCCAAAAAACGTCGATACACCCCAGATGGTCGCCAACCAATCGTGGGGCACACACACCATTCACTCACACACACAGGCAATTTAGAGTATCCAATTAACCTGAGCATGTTTTTGGACTGTGGGAGGAAGCCGGAGTACCCGGTGAAAACCCACACAGACACAGGGAGAACATGCAAACTCCACACAGAAAGGTACCAGACTGCGGACCAAGGAGGTCTTGAACCTGCGACTTTCCTGCTGTGAGGCAACAGCACTAACCCCTGCGCCACCCCTCATACTATAGCATGTCATTAAAAATAGCCACATGTCGTCAAAAAAAGTGATACTATAGTATGTCGTCAAAAAAAAGTCATACTATAGCATGTCGTCAAAAAATAGTCATACTATAGCATGTCGTCCAAAAAAGGTCATACTATAGCATGTCGTCTAAAAAAGGTCATACTATAGCATGTCGTCCAAAGAAAGGTCATACTATAGCATGTCGTCCAAAAAAGGTCATACTATAGCATGTTGTCCAAAAAAGGTCATACTATAGTATGTCATTAAAAAATAGTCATACTATAGCATGTCGTCAAAAAAAAGTCATACTATAGTATGTCGTCAAAAAAAGTCATACTATAGTATGTCGTCAAAAAATAGTCCTACTATAGCATGTCGTCCAAAAAAAGTCATACTATAGCATGTCGTCAAAAAAAAGTCATACTATAGTATGTCGTCAAAAAATAGTCATACTATAGCATGTCGTCAAAAAAAAGTCATACTATAGCATGTCGTCCAAAAAAAGCCATACTATAGCATGTCGTCCAAAAAAGGTCATACTATAGCATGTTTTCCAAAAAAAGTCATACAATAGCATGTCGTCCAAAAAAAGCCATACTGTAGCATGTCGTCCAAAAAAAGTCATACTATAGTATGTCGTCAAAAAATAGTCATCCTATAGCATGTCGTCCAAAAAAAGTCATACTATAGCATGTCGTCAAAAAAAAGTCATACTATAGCATGTCGTCAAAAAAAAGTCATACTATAGCATGTCGTCAAAAAAAAGTCATACTATAGTATGTCGTCAAAAAATAGTCATACTATAGCATGTCGCCCAAAAAAAGTCATACTATAGCATGTCGTCAAAAAAAAGTCATACTATAGTATCTCGTCAAAAAATAGTCATATTATAGTATCTCGTCAAAAAATAGTCATACTATAGCATGTCGTCCGAAAAAAGTCATACTATAGCATGTCGTCAAAAAAAAGTCATACTATAGTATGTCGTCAAAAAAAGGTCATACTATAGCATGTCGTCCAAAAAACGTCGATACACCCCAGATGGTGGCCAACCAATCGTGGGGCACACACACCATTCACTCACACACACAGGCAATTTAGAGTATCCAATTAACCTGAGCATGTTTTTGGACTGTGGGAGGAAGCCGGAGTACCCGGTGAAAACCCACGCAGACACGGGGAGAACATGCAAACTCCACACAGAAAGGTACCAGACCGCGGACCAAGGAGGTCTTGAACCTGCGACCTTCCTGCTGTGAGGCAACAGCACTAACCCCTGCGCCACCCCTCATACTATAGTATGTCATTAAAAATAGCCACATGTCGTCAAAAAAAAGTCATACTATAGTATGTCGTCAAAAAAAAGTCATACTATAGCATGTCGTCCAAAAAAGGTCATACTATAGCATGTCGTCTAAAAAAGGTCATACTATAGTATGTCGTCCAAAGAAAGGTCATACTATAGCATGTCGTCCAAAAAAGGTCATACTATAGCATGTCGTCCAAAAAAGGTCATACTATAGTATGTCATTAAAAAATAGTCATACTATAGCATGTCGTCAAAAAAAAGTCATACTATAGTATGTCGTCAAAAAAAAGTCATACTATAGTATGTCGTCCAAAAAAAGTCATACTATAGCATGTCGTCAAAAAAAAGTCATACTATAGTATGTCGTCAAAAAAAAGTCATACTATAGCATGTCGTCCAAAAAAAGTCATACTATAGCATGTCGTCAAAAAAAAGTCATACTATAGCATGTCGTCAAAAAAAAGTCATACTATAGTATGTCGTCAAAAAATAGTCATACTATAGTATGTCGTCCCAAAAAAGTCATACTATAGCATGTCATCCAAAAAACGTCATACTATATCGTCCAAAAAAGGTCATACTATAGTATGTCATTAAAAAATAGTCATACTATAGTATGTCGTCAAAAAATAGTCATACTATAGTATGTCGTCAAAAAAAAGTCATACTATAGTATGTCGTCAAAAAATAGTCATACTATAGCATGTCGTCCAAAAAAAGTCATACTATAGCATGTCGTCAAAAAAAAGTCATACTATAGCATGTCGTCAAAAAAAAGTCATACTATAGTATGTCGTCCCAAAAAAGTCATACTATAGCATGTCATCCAAAAAACGTCATACTATAGCATGTCGTCCAAAAAAGGTCATACTATAGTATGTCATTAAAAAATAGTCATACTATAGTATGTCGTCAAAAAATAGTCATACTATAGTATGTCGTCCAAAAAAAGCCATACTATAGCAGGTCGTCCAAAAAAGGTCATACTATAGCATGTCGTCCAAAAAAAGTCATACAATAGCATGTCGTCCAAAAAAAGCCATACTATAGCATGTCGTCAAAAAAAGGTCATACTATAGCATGTCGTCTAAAAAAAGTCATACAATAGCATGTCGTCCAAAAAAAGCCATACTATAGCATGTCGTCCAAAAAAGGTCATACTATAGCATGTCGTCCAAAAAAAGTCATACAATAGCATGTCGTCCAAAAAAAGCCATACTGTAGCATGTCGTCAAAAAAAAGTCATACTATAGTATGTCGTCAAAAAATAGTCATCCTATAGCATGTCGTCCAAAAAACGTCGATACACCCCAGATGGTCGCCAACCAATCGTGGGGCACACACACCATTCACTCACACACACAGGCAATTTAGAGTATCCAATTAACCTGAGCATGTTTTTGGACTGTGGGAGGAAGCCGGAGTACCCGGTGAAAACCCACGCAGACACGGGGAGAACATGCAAACTCCACACAGAAAGGTACCAGAACGCGGACAAAGGAGGTCTTGAACCTGCGACCTTCCTGCTGTGAGGCAACAGCACTAACCCCTGCGCCACCCCTCATACTATAGTATGTCATTAAAAATAGCCACATGTCGTCAAAAAAAAGTCATACTATAGTATGTTGTCCAAAAAAGGTCATACTATAGCATGTCGTCTAAAAAAGGTCATACTATAGCATGTCGTCCAAAGAAAGGTCATACTATAGCATGTCGTCCAAAAAAGGTCATACTATAGCATGTCGTCCAAAAAAGGTCATACTATAGTATGTCATTAAAAAATAGTCATACTATAGCATGTCGTCAAAAAAAAGTCATACTATAGTATGTCGTCAAAAAATAGTCATACTATAGCATGTCGTCCAAAAAAAGTCATACTATAGCATGTCGTCAAAAAAAAGTCATACTATAGCATGTCGTCAAAAAAAAGTCATACTATAGTATGTCGTCAAAAAATAGTCATACTATAGTATGTCGTCCCAAAAAAGTCATACTATAGCATGTCATCCAAAAAACGTCATACTATAGCATGTCGTCCAAAAAAGGTCATACTATAGTATGTCATTAAAAAATAGTCATACTATAGTATGTCGTCCCAAAAAAGTCATACTATAGCATGTCATCCAAAAAACGTCATACTATAGCATGTCGTCCAAAAAAGGTCATACTATAGTATGTCATTAAAAAATAGTCATACTATAGTATGTCGTCCAAAAAAAGCCATACTATAGCATGTCGTCCAAAAAAGGTCATACTATAGCATGTCGTCCAAAAAAAGTCATACAATAGCATGTCGTCCAAAAAAAGCCATACTATAGCATGTCGTCCAAAAAAGGTCATACTATAGCATGTCGTCAAAAAAAAGTCATACTATAGCATGTCGTCAAAAAAAAGTCATACTATAGTATGTCGTCAAAAAATAGTCATACTATAGTATGTCGTCCCAAAAAAGTCATACTATAGCATGTCATCCAAAAAACGTCATACTATAGCATGTCGTCCAAAAAAGGTCATACTATAGTATGTCATTAAAAAATAGTCATACTATAGTATGTCGTCAAAAAATAGTCATACTATAGTATGTCGTCAAAAAAAAGTCATACTATAGTATGTCGTCAAAAAATAGTCATACTATAGCATGTCGTCCAAAAAAAGTCATACTATAGCATGTCGTCAAAAAAAAGTCATACTATAGCATGTCGTCAAAAAAAAGTCATACTATAGTATGTCGTCAAAAAATAGTCATACTATAGTATGTCGTCCCAAAAAAGTCATACTATAGCATGTCATCCAAAAAACGTCATACTATAGCATGTCGTCCAAAAAAGGTCATACTATAGTATGTCATTAAAAAATAGTCATACTATAGTATGTCGTCAAAAAATAGTCATACTATAGTATGTCGTCCAAAAAAAGCCATACTATAGCAGGTCGTCCAAAAAAGGTCATACTATAGCATGTCGTCCAAAAAAAGTCATACAATAGCATGTCGTCCAAAAAAAGCCATACTATAGCATGTCGTCAAAAAAAGGTCATACTATAGCATGTCGTCTAAAAAAAGTCATACAATAGCATGTCGTCCAAAAAAAGCCATACTATAGCATGTCGTCCAAAAAAGGTCATACTATAGCATGTCGTCCAAAAAAAGTCATACAATAGCATGTCGTCCAAAAAAAGCCATACTGTAGCATGTCGTCAAAAAAAAGTCATACTATAGTATGTCGTCAAAAAATAGTCATCCTATAGCATGTCGTCCAAAAAACGTCGATACACCCCAGATGGTCGCCAACCAATCGTGGGGCACACACACCATTCACTCACACACACAGGCAATTTAGAGTATCCAATTAACCTGAGCATGTTTTTGGACTGTGGGAGGAAGCCGGAGTACCCGGTGAAAACCCACGCAGACACGGGGAGAACATGCAAACTCCACACAGAAAGGTACCAGAACGCGGACAAAGGAGGTCTTGAACCTGCGACCTTCCTGCTGTGAGGCAACAGCACTAACCCCTGCGCCACCCCTCATACTATAGTATGTCATTAAAAATAGCCACATGTCGTCAAAAAAAAGTCATACTATAGTATGTTGTCCAAAAAAGGTCATACTATAGCATGTCGTCTAAAAAAGGTCATACTATAGCATGTCGTCCAAAGAAAGGTCATACTATAGCATGTCGTCCAAAAAAGGTCATACTATAGCATGTCGTCCAAAAAAGGTCATACTATAGTATGTCATTAAAAAATAGTCATACTATAGCATGTCGTCAAAAAAAAGTCATACTATAGTATGTCGTCAAAAAAAAGTCATACTATAGTATGTCGTCAAAAAATAGTCATACTATAGCATGTCGTCCAAAAAAAGTCATACTATAGCATGTCGTCAAAAAAAAGTCATACTATAGCATGTCGTCAAAAAAAAGTCATACTATAGTATGTCGTCAAAAAATAGTCATACTATAGTATGTCGTCCCAAAAAAGTCATACTATAGCATGTCATCCAAAAAACGTCATACTATAGCATGTCGTCCAAAAAAAGTGATACTATAGCATGTCGTCAAAAAAAAGTGATACTATAGCATGTCGTCAAAAAGAAGTCATACTATAGTATGTCGTCAAAAAATAGTCATACTATAGTATGTTGTCCAAAAAAGGTCATACTATAGCATGTCGTCTAAAAAAGGTCATACTATAGCATGTCGTCAAAAAAAAGTCATACTATAGCATGTCGTCAAAAAAAAGTCATACTATAGTATGTCGTCAAAAAATAGTCATACTATAGTATGTTGTCCAAAAAAGGTCATACTATAGCATGTCGTCTAAAAAAGGTCATACTATAGCATGTCGTCCAAAGAAAGGTCATACTATAGCATGTCGTCCAAAAAAGGTCATACTATAGTATGTCATTAAAAAATAGTCATACTATAGTATGTCGTCAAAAAATAGTCATACTATAGCATGTCGTCCAAAAAAAGTCATACTATAGCATGTCGTCAAAAAAAAGTCATACTATAGTATGTCGTCAAAAAATAGTCATACTATAGTATGTTGTCCAAAAAAGGTCATACTATAGCATGTCGTCTAAAAAAGGTCATACTATAGCATGTCGTCCAAAGAAAGGTCATACTATAGCATGTCGTCCAAAAAAGGTCATACTATAGTATGTCATTAAAAAATAGTCATACTATAGTATGTCGTCAAAAAATAGTCATACTATAGCATGTCGTCCAAAAAAAGTCATACTATAGCATGTCGTCAAAAAAAAGTCATACTATAGCATGTCGTCAAAAAATAGTCATACTATAGCATGTCGTCCAAAAAAAGTCATACTATAGCATGTCGTCAAAAAAAAGTCATACTATAGCATGTCGTCAAAAAAAAGTCATACTATAGTATGTCGTCAAAAAATAGTCATACTATAGTATGTTGTCCAAAAACGTCATACTATAGCATGTCGTCCAAAGAAAGGTCATACTATAGCATGTCGTCCAAAAAAGGTCATACTATAGCCTGTCGTCCAAAAAAGGTCATACTATAGTATGTCATTAAAAAATAGTCATACTATAGCATGTCAAAAAAAAGTCATACTATAGCATGTCGTCCAAAAAAAGTTATACTATAGCATGTCGTCAAAAAAAAGTCATACTATAGTATGTCGTCCAAAAAAAGTTATACTATAGCATGTCGTCAAAAAAAAGTCATACTATAGTATGTCGTTAAAAAATAGTCATACTATAGCATGTCGTCCAAAAAAGGTCGTACTATAGCATGTTCTCCAAAAAAGGTCATACTCGTCTGTCGTCAAAAACTAGTCATACTATAACATGTCGTCCAAAGAAGGTCATTCTATAGCATGTCGTTAAAAAAAAGTCACGCTATAGTATGTCATCCAAAAAAAGTCATACTATAGCATGTCTCCCAGTCTCCCAGTGAAGTGAACTTCTAAACTGCATCGAATCCGTTAGGGACCTGCCGTCCATCAAGCTCCAAGCAGCTGCCTTTCTTCCCTAATGACACGCTGAGCCTCTGATTATATATCACGTGGCCTATATGAGGCGACTCAATGTGACATTTCTATCTTTGACATGTTGTTCTTTTTCAGCATGGGAAATATTCCTGCTAAGAATGTACCACACCTTCTTGTCAAACAGGTTCTTTTACAGTGTTTTCATCTTTTCATGGTTGACAGGTTGACAGCGTGCAGTCATTCAGGTTTGTCTTATGAGTTAAAGAATGTTCCAGAACAACATTCTTCATATGTGGAAATAGACATAGATATATGTAGCTGTTGATTGTGAAACCATCATGGCATAAATAAAACAGCCTGCCTTGATCTAATGACATGACATGTTGTCTGTGTAGATTCTCACTCATCCAGGTCATTGTAGTCAAGGGGTTTTTAAAA
Organism: Lepturacanthus savala; assembly: GCA_030544235.1. Lineage (NCBI taxonomy): Eukaryota > Metazoa > Chordata > Actinopteri > Scombriformes > Trichiuridae > Lepturacanthus > Lepturacanthus savala. The sequence goes on from CM060461.1 coordinate 25,856,841, forward strand.
AGTAGGCAACTGGACTTTTTCTTTGAGCTTGAAGACGTTTCACCTTTCATCCGAAAGGCTTCTTCAGTTCTAGCCTGATGATGGAAACCAGGAGCTATATCTCTGGATCACAGAGGGTGGAGCTATAGACCACACCTCCCATCCCATAACAAAGGGTCACATAGGTCACCCTTCAAGGTGTGAATTTGGATGAGAGTCGTTGTGGTAACGACTCTCATTCCAATTCAAGGTGTGACTTGGAATGAGAGTCGTGGTCACATGATCCAGAGAGAGAGTCCTGCTCTGATGGTGAAGAGCAGTTAAACTTCCAAACGCATGGCACAACACAGGAGGGCCACTACATCAGGACAGGACTCAGCAGTACATCTACATCTGAAGGAAAAGGGACACTCCTTTAAAGACACTGATGTACACATCTTAGATAAGGAGGACAGGTGGTTTGAGAGAGGAGTGAAAGAGGCCATCTATGTCCATTTGGAACAACCTACTTTGAACAGAGGAGGGGGACTGCGTCATAACCTATCTGCTACATACCATCCTGCCTTGAGATCTCATCCCAGGAAGTTTAACTGCTCTTCACCATCAGAGCAGGACTCTCTCTCTGGATCATGTGACCACGACTCTCATTCCAAGTCACACCTTGAATTGGAATGAGAGTCGTTACCACAACGACTCTCATCCAAATTCACACCTTGAAGGGTGACCTATGTGACCCTTTGTTATGGGATGGGAGGTGTGGTCTATAGCTCCACCCTCTGTGATCCAGAGATATAGCTCCTGGTTTCCATCATCAGGCTAGAACTGAAGAAGCCTTTCGGATGAAAGGTGAAACGTCTTCAAGCTCAAAGAAAAAGTCCAGTTGCCTACTTTTTAAAAACCCCTTGACATGTATTATTCATCATCTGATTTAAATACGATTTTATTCTTAAAAACATGGCGAAAATTGATTTTTTGATGTATGGAGTGATAAAAGGAGATTTCCAATTCACTCAATAAAAATCTTTGCCTCTAATATGTAAACTAAATGAAAGAAGAATTTATATAAATATAAATAAATATATATATATATATATATATATATATATATATATATATATATATATATATATATATATATATATATTTCATCAACATTTTAAGATGTATGGCTGTACTGTTTCCCATTGTAGTGTATTGTTGTCAAATTTTTTTTCAAAAATTTTATTTATAAAAAAAAATGAAAGAAAAAACTCCCATTCTCTGGCACCCCCTGGCTTGTTGGTTCTTCTAGAATTTGCCTAACCTGATATATGCACGGCCATGGCTGTATGTTTAAGTTGTTAAGTATTACTTGATTCCTGAAAATTGATATCTATTTTGGCTCTGTGGATTGAGTGTTTATGGGACAATATAAATACACTCTCTCCTGTCATATATACAGTAATATATATTTATATAAATAAGAGAGCAAGCTGCTCTTCCTTTGAATGTCTGACATTATCACCAATAAATATTTTAAATACACCAATTCGTCTTTGTAGTGTTGTTTGAATAAATACGTGCCATGTAAAAGAACCAGAAGCAGCCAGATTAACTTGTGACCACAGTGCTTTTTTGTTGATAAAGCTCTTAAAAATGAGATATTTTCAATATAGCGTGCTTTATGTCTTCACTGGCATCTTTCAGTCTTGGTCATAACTGCCAGATATTCAATTAATTTCATATTTTTAACTGTTTAAATGCTAGTATTTGTGATCCCATGGAAATTATTTGTCAAAAAAAGCACAAGGATTCATCCACAAAAGAACTGGAACCAGATTTTCATCGGCGCCACCTGGTGGTGATATCATGCACCTGCATCCTCAGAGTTCTTTTCTAGTTTATTAAGGAAACCCAACGTTTTTATAACTGTAAAACACATTGTAATAACCATTTTTTACAAGAAATACACACTTGCAATTGAACACTGGTAATGTTTTTATATTTCTTAAAGTATTAAATAGAATCATGCTACAACCACTGATGTGACCTCTTCTTTCTGGAGAATATGTTCTATTCAGTAATAAAGATGAAGCTGTTGCACAAATGTGTTCGCTATTACAGGTAAAGATTTGTCTAAGGGAGGTTTCAGCTTGGTGGTTTGACCTGTATGTGCTGTTTCTTTTTAGTGTGTGATTTGAAAAAAGGAAGAAAGAAAGAAGCTTCACCTGTGTGTGAATCATTACAACTGAATCCCCTCAGGTTTTATAAATACATAGGAAACAGATTTTCTTTCGTAGCTTGGAGGTCAGATTGTAAACATGGTGTTTGAATTTCTCATCAAACCATAAGCCAAGATGTTTATATTCAGTGAGTTGTTCACATGCAGGAGATACGATTATGTATTTTTTTAATGTGACTCAATATCAGAATCTATTCTCACAAATGTACATGGGTAAGGTTTCTCTCCTGTGAGAACTCTCATCTGCTCCTTTAATGCATCCAGATGAGAGAAGCTTTTAATACATATGGAGATGAACTGACATATTTCAATGCTGTGGATATGAGTCAAAAATTTCTATCAATGCCTTTTAAAGGCCTGTTAATAAAATGTAAATCTTATAGAAAAACACATTGCAGAGTATAATTCAACAATAAATGTGTGAAATCTGTGGGTTTTTATCATAATCACAAATAAAAAGAGTTTTCACAAGACCAACATGTGGCACTGACAATTATTTATAAAAAAAACATTAATTGGAGAGATTACAAAATGGTTCACAAATCAGTGGTCTGAAGGAATGCATGTTGTCATGCATATTGTTTTCTATTATCACAATTTCGTTTTACACAAATGTACAGAGCAGAAAAGTAAACACTTAGATTTAAAAACATTTAGTTTTTTGTAATATATCTTACAAGTTTCTAGTAATGTGGGTTAAATGGTCCCAAACATGACTTGTGAGGCATATGGCGGCATCCATGTGGTTTTTCAACTCTTTGACACTCTTTTAAATTCATGCTATTTTCTGGTGTAATTGATATTAACAGCCACACAGAACATCCCATTGCATGCAAAAGGAATGCAAAATTAATCCAGAACAACAGTTATACAATATGGGGAAAAACAACAACAACAAACCTGTGTTTTCATGGCCTGTGTGAAGATTATTAAACGAGTCCTAATGCAGAATTATACACGCTGCATGTGGACATGTAATAAAATAGCTTGGCAGCCCCTGAAGATGTTGTTACTGAGTCCAGCACCATAGGTCTAAACTGCAAATTATTCTAATAGAAATATTGCAGTCCAAAAATAAAAGAGAAAAAAAAACTCCATTAACCCATAAGAACCCACTGTGACACTGAGGTCACTGCCCTTTTAAATGTCATGATGAAAGGTCCTAAGTGACATGTACTGAACCACCTGGTGTGGTCATGTGACAGTGTGTGACAGGTGTGAGAGGCTGATTCATTTCAAACAGCTGGATTTATGATACTAAAGGGAGGTTTCAATGCATTTACAATATTAATGGTTTATTTACAGGTCTTATATTACATTTAACCTGTTCTGATAACAATTCTTCACTGCAAAAAAAGCCAACTTGTATTGTTTTTGACCTATAATCACTGACTGAGTAAATGTGGCTTTGTTGTAGTTATTATTATTTTGTTGTGCAACCTGCAGCTTATATATAATACACAAGAATGTCCAACTCTTGTACCTGATATTAGAATTGTTATATATATGTAAAAGCTGATTTCTAATGAGGAATACATTTAGCATAATCATCCAATGTGAAGTCTGACACTGGAAGTTTCAGAAATGTGTTCCATTTGTTCTATTTGGTCTGTTTTATTTCCCTTTAAGGAGACATGGGTCCGGGTTCCTATGGGTTAAAGCAGCATCATAAGAGGCATGTTTCTTAAAGTGCTTTTGTACTAACCACATATTCTGCAGCATTTGACTGTCGACACAGAGTTATCGTCTCCAACGTATCAGGCTGTAAACCAAACTTTTTGGAAATGCGTTCATGAGTTGGTGCTGTGATACATGACTTTATCAAAAATAAATACATAATCGTTTAACAGAGCAGCAAATATTATGAACCTGTAAGCTGCAACTCATACATTTGTTCTATTTCACACACACACGCGCGCACACACACACACACACACACACTCATAATATATACACACACATTCTCTGTCTTGGTAACAGATTGCACATGGTTGGTGGTGGACGTGGTCCCAGGGTTTGGTGACGATGCGTTCAGGTGCGTTTGTTCAGCCCAGACACTCTCTGAGGTTCACTGGGCCGAAAACACCCGACAACCTGTCGAAAGTTACAGAGTCGCCGTTTATCTTCATGTCCTGGATGCAGCCCACGAAGGACGACGTGACAGGAAGCGTCTGCAGCATAGACGTCTCTGCAGCAGAAAGGTTAGAAAGATTAAAAAGATTTTTCCAACTTTTTATACGTCAACATTATTTTCTAACTGCATGCCATCTGACGTAAATTCAAATCCTGTGGTTGAAAACCAGTTTATATAATAATAATGATAATTGTTATGTAGTGTATATTGTGATGGGAAGAGTATTAGGACCACAAAAAAAGGTTATCACTCTAAGAAGAAAAAGGTCAGAATTCAAAACCGTAAAAATTCTAGAACAAAGAATTCTAGAAAAAAATGTAAAAATTCTGGGAAAAAAAGTCAGAATTCTCTGAAAATTTCTAAATTCTGAGAAAAAAAAATCTAAATTCTAAGAAAGAAAAAGTCTAAATTCAAAAAGTCAGATTATAATTCTGTGTAATTAGCATTATATCGCAAACTTACTACTTCCCAATATATCGCATAATTCTTGCAAAATAAACCCAAAATACAGCCCATCTTTTACAAATCATCATTTTCTTTAGATTTCTTCTTTATATGAAACAAATTAGACAAATACGGTGGTGAAATATGTGTCACATCAGGCTTTTAACTTTAAAATAATTATGGAAAACGTCTTGTGACATGCCATGATAGGAAAAATGGTAATGAGTTGTTCAATTAATTTAGCTGAGTTTAGAGGGTGAGGAAGGAGGAAAATACCGCCACAAAATGAGGAGACTTTGAATTGTATATCATGCAAAGATATTCAAGTCCAGCCTCTTTATGTTATCATTTTTTTGCACATTTAATTTATTTTTCTGTAAAGCAATAAGAGTTTAACACTCACCAGGAATGCCGCCCACATACAGGGGGTCTTTGGTCAGCGTGGTGGTGGATGACGGGGGTCCGATCTTATAATTATCCATCGTGTCCACATGCAGTTGCACGACATTTTTCCTCTTGATCACTAGAAGACACATGAACAGTTTATATTTAACCCATAAGAAGCCCCTTTAAATGTTCTGGAACATTCCTCATCCGGCTTTATCCTTAACTTTAAGTGATATATAAAACTTACTTACTTATTCGCCATCATCATAATTCCCATAGTCATTAGCAATAGCAATTTTCGAGAGATTTAATGCAAATAACAGTTAAAAGTTAATGCAATGTAAAATTACAATTGAGTCAGATTTGAGAAAAAATGTAAATATTTAGTTTAAATGCCCAATTTAAGATTTTATCGACAATTGTTGCTTTGAAACTTTAAGTTGACCCGACTATACTCAATAATAAATTTACCATAAAACGCCTAATGTGACATACATGTGACATCACAGATCTCTGATACTGAGACCATGTGGTCTGTTTTATGTCAAACATACACTACTGTACACTACTGTCTTTATATTTAAATTAAAATAATTTTTTTCACTGTAGGTAACTCTAAACTAATCAGAAATCCACTCTATACATTGCTAATGTGGTTAATGACTATTCCAGCTGCAAATGTCTGGTTTTTGCTGCATCAATATCTCCATATTTGTATAGAGGCTCATTTCCAGCAACTATCACTCCAGTGTTCTAATGGATCAATGTGTTTGATCACTGATCAGAAGGTTAATGGATGATGTGACAAATGATGAGACTCCATGTTTGTCCCCTTTATATTTTATATTTTGTTTGTGTGGTGTTTCAGATCTCTCTGTTTTTTTGTAAATGTCTTTTTTCTATCTGCGGGTTCTGATGGGTTAAAACAGAATGACATAGATTTTATGAAAAGTGCAATTTACCTGAAATTTTATGGAACATCCCATCACATAAAGGAGCTTTTGGCTGCACCGACACCATGAATTCACCTTTCCCATTGTTCACCTGTGCTACAACCTGTGGATATGACAATATCACACAATATAAACTATAATCAGACAATTATTTTTTTATATAAACTATAATCAGACATTTATCTGTATATAAACTATAATCAGACATTTATCTGTATATAAACTATAATCAGACATTTATCTCTATATAAACTATAATCAGACATTTATCTGTATATAAACTATAATCAGACATTTATCTGTATATAAACTATAATCAGACATTTATCTCTATATAAACTATAATCAGACAGTTATCTGTATATAAATGAATATATTTCTCACCTCTCCATTGATCATATAGATGCTGAGATAGTGTCCATTCTGGTTCCTGCTGGAATCCCCCACATGCAGCAGGAGTCCAGTTTGACTTCTGGGACGAATATTTAACAGCAGCTCGAAGCTGGAGCCAACGACAAAAGAGTCGTCTGAAAAACAGAGAAGAAGAACATCATCGTTGTAGTTACAGATAATTTAGACTGTAAATTAGCCCTGAGGAGTAACTCATTCCCTGAGATTATTCACTGAAGGAAACAGGTGATTTGCTTTTAATTATAGAGGAAATTGAGGCAGTGGTTCTTAATTAACGACTTCCAATAAATGTCTAGTGTAACCCAGAGAGTATTTCACTGAAAATCCCACTTTGTCTTCCTGAGTGTTTGTGTTGTACTTGCTGTAAATATGAGGACAACAACTCAAACATAGGTTCAGATTTACTGCATTTCATGTGTCTTTGTAGTTATTTCACATTTAGATTTTTAGTAGATTTAGTGACGTCTAAACACAATTTATGCTGTTTTTTCTATGTAACTCATATAATATGTGTATTTGTTTGTTTCTCACACACTGAAACATATAAACATATGTATAATAAGTTGAGCTGCAACTAATGATTGATCCATCGATTACTGAAATGATTAATCGATTAGCTTGTTTGTTAATATGGTGTAAAATGTTGATTTAAAGCTGAAGATTCAACCTAAAATGTCTGATACTGATACTATACATTCATATTGATTATTGATAGTTTATAGCTGATATTATACATTAATAGTGATTATTGATAGTCTATAACTGATATTATACATTAATAGTGATTATTGATAGTCTATAGCTGATATTATACATTAATAGTGATTATTGATAGTCTATAACTGATATTATACATTAATAGTGATTATTGATAGTCTATAACTGATATCATACATTAATAGTGATTATTGATAGTCTATAACTGATATTATACATTAATAGTGATTATTGATAGTCTATAACTGATATACATTAATAGTGATTATTGATAGTCTATAACTGATATTATACATTAATAGTGATTATTGATAGTCTATAGCTGATATTATACATTAATAGTGATTATTGATAGTCTATAACTGATATTATACATTAATAGTTATTATTGATAGTCTATACCTTATTGATTTTGCTCTCAAATCTCACCAGATTGCTGGATTTAAATGTATTTCTCTAACTTTTCTAACCTGAACCCCTGGACGTTGAATTGATCTGTCGTTGTGTGAGTAGGACTCATTATTGATATATGATATTATTATTACTCAGTGAATGATTATTTCTAGTTGTTTCAGTTCTGCTCATTAACAACAGCAGTAACAGTCGAGTGTTTAAGGTCAGATATGAACAGATGAACTGTTCCCTACTCACTGATGATGACGTGTGCTCCATTTCCTGAGAAATAAGCTCCTCTCTGAGTGTGTCCCTCGAAGCAGGGCCCAGCCCCCTGGTTCCTGGCTGGACTCCACATCCACGCTCCGTTCATTTTAAAGTTCCGAACGCAGCCGGACACGCCCTGCTTTGGAAGGAGCTTCACCTGAGGGTAAAAAAATAAAAGAAAAATTAGAAAACAACTTGTTTGTGCTGCTTTTTTGAACAGGTTAGTGTGTGTGTGTGTGTTTTTACTATGGGGTGGGACATTACGGCATTAATTATGATTAAATAAATACAAAGAAAACAACACGTTAAAAATATTATCACATTTTATTGATTAAGTAGTTGTTTAATCTATTGATTATTCAAACGATTAATCAATTAGTTGTTTGGTTCATAATATGGTGTAAAATGTCTATCAAAAGCTGAAAATTCAACATAAAATGTCTTTAATCCTCCACAACTGCAGCTCAACTAATTAGTTTTGGGGTTTTTATTATCTCTGAACCATAATAATCAAAATCAGTGAATCTATTTAAAAGAACCTATTTAATATATGAGTTTCACTTTTACCAGTTTCTGACTAAGTTAAATAGAGCTGCAACTAATAATTATGAAACTGTTGAAATGATTAATTAGTTTGGTTCATTAAATGGTTTAATATGTAGATCAGTGTTTCCTCAAAGCTGAAGATTCAACCTAAAATGTCTTTTTTTGTCCACAACCCAAAGATCATCAGTTTATTATTATAGAGACTAAAGAAACCAGGAAATAATCAGAGAAGAGAAGCTGGAAAAAATGACTCAATTTGATCAATCAGCTATTAATCAATTATAAAGTTGGCAGCTAATTGAATACTTGTAACAAAAGGATTTATCTTCAACTCCAGTTACACGCTTCTTAACTAATGACTCATTAACTGATTAGTTGTCACCTATCACATTAATCTATATTTAGAAGAAAAATGTCCAAATTCTCTGTTTCCAGCTTCTCAAATCTGATTATTTCTGGTTTCTTTAGTCTTCTATAAATGTTAAAATCAGAAAATAATGATTAATAATTTTAATTACATGCTTTTTTCCCCCATTATTTTTCACCTTTAACTCCTTGTGCAGAGTCTCGGGGACGCTGCCCAGGTAAACAGGTGAGACGAAGTGCTGCATGGAAGCCAACTCGCTGCTGGTCAGCTGACCGTCCTGGGCCCGGATCCCGTCCACAACCAGCCGGAACTTCTTCTTCTCCAGGTTGAAAATGACCTAAATGGCAAACACATCAAATGACACCAGAGGAAAATTAATCCAAAATAAGGTTTTATTGGACACCTTGAAGGCTGTTTAACACTAATACATTCGATTTTGACATCTTAATTTCAAAAGGTTATAACTTAAAAGTGATAAGTGTAAATCAGAGAAATATTAAAGTTTATGTAGGGATTAAAACTACCCATCTAATTTGCATATTATGACATCAAAGGGCAGGAGCCAACTTGGTTTATAGAATATTTATGAAGTGTCACACGTTTAAACCCTCTATTACATAGTGTTGTCATATAGCAACAATTACTTTATCTTCTAAGAAGCTGTAATATAATATATATGTTTTTAGAGTTAGGTGTGAAAACGGGGCTTTTATTTTGAAGGACATACAATTTATGAGGTTACATGACCAGGATATCCCTATTGCTCATGGACATTTGACATGTGAGCATCATTGTCTCACAAGTGAAGTTTGACTTTTATTCTGATTTTTTTTTTTTTGTCCTAAATCATTTCTCGGTGATGCTGCAACGTCTGGTAAATCATCTCAATGGACATTTTACTGAGGACATTGTATTAGTTTATTAGTAGACAGGAAGGAAGGAAGGAAGGAAGGAAGGAAGGAAGGAAGGAAGGAAGGAAGGAAGGAAGGAAGGAAGGAAGGAAGGAAGGAAGGAAGAAAAGAAGAAAAAGGAAGAGAGGAAGGAAGAAAGCAACAAAGAAGGGAAGGAAAGTAGGAAGGAAGGAAGGAAGGAAGGAAGGAAGGAAGGAAGGAAGGAAGGAAGGAAGGAAGGAAGGAAGGAAGGAAGGAAGGAAGGAAGGAAGGAAGGAAGGAAGGAAGGAAGGAAGGAAGGAAGGAAGGAATTACCAGTGAGGTCAGTTTGACCCTGGAGGAAACAGGAAGTTTAACAGTTTTCATGATTTCGGCTGCTTCAAGAATCAAGAAGAAGAAGAAAAAGCTCTAAACATGATTCTAGAATCAGTTTCTACTGGTGAGTGATAAAAGCTTCAGGCTGTAATGTTTTATAGGAATTTAGTCTAAATTTATCAGGTTATACTTATCTTAACAGCACAGTGGTAAGATATAAATTATTATTGGCAGTTAAGTGAATGAACTGTATTATAATATATTTAAGAAAATATTCTAGTTTTACTCTCATGAAAATCTTAATAATTGATTCTCAACATGATTCAACAAGATTCCCTGACTTTCAGAAACATGAAATTCTGGCCTTTATTTTTCCAGGGTTGATGTCCCTTCACTGACCGTGTGCCACTTTCCATCGTTGTACTTCTCCCTGTTGAAGATCTCTCTCTGTTTGCCCACAGACAGCCTGATCCTGCCTTTGGACATGTATAAAGCCAGGTGAGAGCGCCCCCCTCTGGTGGCAGCGAAGAACAGCAGACCCTCAGCAGCCCGAGTCCTCACATCCAGAGAGAAATGAGGTCTGTGGAGGAGACAGAGACGCCAAACTCTGTTAGTTCCCGGGTCACATCAGTGTTCTGGTTTCTCTCAAAGGGCTGATTATAAAGATCATCTATGTATTATTAGTAATATTATTATTATTATTATTATTATTATTATTATTATTATTATTATATATGTTATTATATTAGATAATTACCTCTCCACTCATAATAGTGATTTGATAAATTTTTAACAGAATTAAAAAATCTGCCGATGCAGAAATAATGTTATGTTGTTAGCGTCTAATTATTAAACATGTAAAATCATCACAGATATCTAGAGACTCATACAAGAATATGCTGATAACCACTATTAACTATTTGATTTATTTAATAGGTTTTTAAATCTTTTCATTGTGTTTCCCATCTCTCAATAAATCACTATACTATAATAATATATATAACAACTATTTGGTGATTAACAAGTATAATAATGAAGAACAGATTTCAGAGTTAACCTTTTTAATTTATATGTTTTCAAACATTTTTTTTCCATTTGTACACGTGAAGCACGTTGATCGAGCTTTTACGTTTATAGAGACCTGTAGAGATTATAACACTGATAATAGGATCAATTAATATTAAATAGGTTTAATTATATTATAAAGACTAATAGAAAATAAAAAATCAGGTGCATTTTTCAGCTTAAATATCCTAAATGTCATTATACACAGCTGCATCTCAAATAATTAGAATTAGAGTTTTCACTTTCTGAAATGAGTGATGCAAAAAATGTACAATATTTTAATTATTTAACATGCACCTGTATAGTACGTGTCTTCACATTCTCTTTGGTGAAGAGTCTCAGACATTAGTGTAATTGATTCATTAATTGCACCTTTATAAACTCATTTTGCAGAAAATGCAGACAATTATTGATGATAATAATTACTGATGGTGAGTAGAACGTGGTTGTGATGCAATAAATGATGAACATGCAAGGGCCACTGGATGTAAGAAGTGTCTTCATGCTTCAATATCATTAAACATTTTGGTAGTTTCATTATCTATAAACCATTATTCTCAAAATTACAACAAATAAAGGCTTGAAATGTTTTATTCTATGTGTAACAAATCTATATATGAGTTTTCACTTTCAAAAAGTCAAGCAAATCTGTTCAGGCTGTGGAGAACCTTCTTGATTTTACTCTCAAATCGCACCAGGTTGCTGCGTTTAAGTTTACAATTTTCACATTTGTTAGAAACTCCCTAGAGTTAGAGGTGAACTCACCTGGGCTGCAGCACCTGCAGCGGGAGGCTGAACATCAGGCTGCTGACGGCGCCGCCGAGGCGATAGCCGTGTTTGACCAGAGCAGGTTGAACACACACCGACACGTTCTCATGAGTCGCCTGAGTCACGTTGTCCTGAAACAGAAAAAAAAAACAAAAAACAGCAAAAATCAGAGAAATATCGGTCCTGAAATCACTGTTACAGAGGGGGAAAAGAAGGAGGCAGAAACTCATGGTCACACACCTAAAACAGAAGAAATTCAGCTTTACATGTATGAAAAGAAGCCAGAGATGAGGATGTTTGAGACAGTTTATTTACTTCATGGCATCATTCTGCAGCAAATAAAATAGAGCAAATATCTGCACAACAGGCAGAAAACTGGAGAACTTATTATTAGTGGACAGACTTTTTGAAGGGTGGGGTGAAAAGGAAAAAAAAAAAAGGCACATATAGCGGATCCACGCCACTTAAGAGGGCACTTTATAGCTTTATAGCTCCTAGAGGGCACTTTAGAACATGTTTTGGCTCCTAGAAGGTACATTAGCATGCTATTTATCGCCTAGAAGGCACTTCAGCACGTTTTGCTTTAATGAGGGCACTTTAACACACGCTTTAGCTCCCAAAAGGGCACTTTTACATGCTTTTTAGCTGCTAGAGGGCACTTTAGTGCATGTTTTGGCTGCAATGAAGGCACTTTAACACACGTTTAAGCTCCTGGAAGTTACATTAACATGCTTTTAGCTCCTAGAGGGCACTTTAGAACACGTTTTGGCTCCTTGAGGGCACTTTAACACGTGTTTAGGTTCCTGGAAGGTACATTAACAGGCGATTTATCTCCTAGAGGGCACTTCAGCATGTTTCATCTTTAATGAGGGCGCTTTAACTCTCAAAAGGGCACTTTTATATTCATTTAAGCTCCTAGAGGGCACTTTAGTGCATGTTTTAGCTGTAATGAGGGCACTTTAGCACACGTTTAGGCTCCTGGAAGTTACATTAACATGCTTTTAAGCTCCTAGAGGGCACTTTAGAACATGTTTTGGCTCCTCGTGGGCACTTAAGTGCAAGTTTTAGCTCCAAAAGAGGGCGCTTCAACACACATTTTGGCTTCCAAGGACACTTAAACATGTTTTTTAACAATTTGGTCATACATTTGCATCTGAAATAATTAGAATATCATTTCAGAAAGTGAAACTCATATCGATCTATTACACGTTTATTGAATGCATTTCTTTATTTCTTGTAATGAGTTTTATTTTCTAAATAATTAACACAAATATTTGACTTTTTCATGATATTCTAATGCATATGTAGTTAGTATCAACACTTAATTTGAGTTATATTGAGTTTTCCTTTTACAGCTCAACCACTATAAATCTGTTCACTCAGGGTGCGTTTGATTTCAACACAGTTCAACAGCTGCTGCTGCTTCTGTCTGATGCACATAGAGGGCAGCAGTTATCATGTTTATGGGGAATTTCAGTTTGGAGGGACCTGTAGAGATTAATAGGATCAATAAATATTAAATAGGTTTAATTATATCATAAAGACTAATAGAAAACTGAAAAAGCAGGTGCATTTTTCAGCTTTAAATATCCTAAATGTCATTATACACAGCTGCATCTCAAATAATAAGAAAATTATTAAAAAGTTTTGGCAGTTTCATTAGCTAAAAAACAATATTCTCAAAATTACAATAAATAAAGATATGACATATTTATTCTATGTGAAACAAATATATATGAGTTTTCACTTTCTGAAATGATTTATGTAAAAAATGTACAATATTTTAATTATTTAACATGCACCTGTATAGTACATGTCTTCACATTCTTCTTGGTGAAGAGTCTCAGACATGATTGTCTGAAACTAACATAAATATTCATTGATATTTCTAAAACAAATATGGAGTATTTGTTTTAGAAATAAATCCTATTATATGTGATAATATTAACGAGTTACAGTCATTAGTGTTTCTGTTACAGCTTTGGTTATTTTCTTCATACCAGACAGTCTGTAGTGATGATTGATTCATTAATTGCACCTTTATAAACTCATTTTGCAGAAAATGCAGACAATTATTGATAATAATAATTATTGATGGTGAGTAGAACGTGGTTGTGATGCAGATGTTGAGATTTGTAAATGATGAACATGCAAGGGCCACTGGATGTAAGAAGTGTATTCATGCTTCTGAAAACGTGGAAAAGAAATTTTTAAAAAAGTTGTGAAATACAGAATAATAATAATTCTATAATATTATATATATATATATATTATATATAATAATAATAATGTTGACCAGTGTTTCTCAGCCTTGAATATTGGGTCCAGTCAGAGTTTTAGGAGGTGTAAAAGTGATAAAAATAGATATTTGTTACAGATATGCTTCTATTTGACTTTACTATATATATATATATATATATATATATATATATATATATATATATATATATATATATATATATATATATATATATATATATATATATATATATATATATATATATATTAGCTCATGTATTTACATGAGCTAATGAGAGCTATGGGCCAGAAAATGTGCTGTTAACTTTCTATATAGTGGAATTTCCTGTGTTTAAAACACTTTGTTCCAGCAGCTTTCCTGCTGTAATCCTATATTATATTATTATATTATATATATAATATAATGTTGTGATGAGGGAAAGTGCTTGTGACGACTGTTAGAAAGTGAGTAACATGGAAGAAAGAGAAGAGACATGAAATGATTTCAAGCTTGTTATTCACAAAGTTTTTAGTTATTTGATTTTGTTTAAATAGACAAATGTGATTAGATACAATACATTTAATGATTATTAGAATTATCGTTATGTTCATGCAACTTTTTTTATTGAAGTACACTGTCGAGGATTGATGAGTTTGTGCAAAAGCAGCAGAACATTGTGGCGGTTTTCATGTGAATTTTAGATTCTCGTGAACATCAGCTGGTCTGAGGCTCCTCCTTCTTCATCTCTGAAAACAAGGCGGCAAAAAACAAGGTGAACGTCGTCATGGAAACAATTAATTCACATCATCAGTGGATCATTTTACAGAACAAAGGAGGATACAAGTCAAAATAATCATAAAGTAACGAATGCACATAACAGATAAAAGTAATAATGACATTTTAAACTGATAATCATTTGATTCATATGTCTGAAAAGAAGGAGGATGAGGTATAAACTTATCTAATTCCACCACTTGTCCATAATTTAAGAATAAATTTGAGTAAAATTATACAATATTGAGTTATCTTAGACATATTCTATATATCTAGTGTTAAATTAACTACCAATAACAACAATTACAACTATATATGTATATGTTTCCACAGATATTCATCATAATAAAATATATATTTTCATATGTAAACCTTATTCTAAAATTACAAAAATAATGAAACTGTTTTATTCCTTATTATAATTAACTTTTGCCAACCTAATAAAAATATTAAATCCCACAGCTTCTCCACAATTTATTAATGATCAATTATTAAGTTTTCTATTAGTTTAAAACTATTAAATATTGAGCGATCTTAAATGGATTTTAATACAGTTTATTACATTAACATTAACTGTTCCCCTCAAATCATAACTGATTATTTCCAATTTCTCAAACTGTGAATATTCACTCACCTACTGTCTATATACACATGTACATACATAGACAATCTGAAGGTAAAATAAAGAATGTATGAATATCTAAATAAATAATAAAGACTTTTACTGATTTTAAATCCCTCTTTTTTCCTGCTAAAATCATCTCTTTTAATTGATTTTAATTGCGACACTGCAGGAATAAACATAGAAATGAATGAGAAGCCCTCACCTTCTTGGTGCTTCGGTCCAGCATCAGCTGAGCAGGACGATCAGCAGGACAAACGTCCTGCAGCACGTCTCCAGACGCCTGGAACAGGCTGAAGTCTTCAGCTGTGTAGAGTCTGTCGGGCCTGAAACGAAACAGACATCCACGGAATCAGCAAAGTCAACAGAAATAAAACAAACATTGTGTCTCTGGTCACTAGTGAGGAGTGAAACTCACCGTCTCGTGTAGAGGTTTGTGACGCAGCCTTTGAATTCGTCTTTTCCCAGGAACAAGGAGCTGTCCGTCCCAAGAAGTGAAGGAGGAGCTGCGCTCTGCTGCTGACCCTCATCCGAGTCGTCAATACGCAGGTCCACACTGATCGATCACAGTAATCAATACACACATCAGCTTTATGATCAGAGTAATCAATACATTTGTCTGTATTTTCGTAAATTTGTCCTGAATTTTATTTTAATTTGTTCGAGGAAAAAGTCAGAATTCTAAGAATTATTTGTCCTCAAACAAATAAAAGAAATTCTGATGTTAATCTTAGAATTGTATGAAAAAAAGTCAGAATTTTGAGAAAAGAATGCATATTGAAGTCCCCTCTAAAAGCCAAAAAGTATGTTAAAGTGCCTTCTTGGGAGCAAAAATGTTTGTTAAACTGGAGGATTCACAAATTGTTCACAAAAAGTGTGTTAAAGTGCCCACCAGGTGCCAAACCGTCTGTTAAAGTGCCCTCTAAAAGCCAAAAAGTGTCTTCAAGTGCCCTCTAAGAGACAAAAAAGTGTGTTAAAGTGCCCTCTAAGAGACAAAAAAGTGTGTTAAAGTGCCCTCCAGGTGCCAAACCATCTGTTAAAGTGCCCTCTAAAAGCCAAAAAGTGTGTTCAAGTGCCCTCTAGGAGCCAAAAATTGTGTTAATGTGCCCTCTAAGAGACAAAAAAGTGTGTTAACGTGCCTTCTTGCATGCTAAAGTGCCCTCTTGGGAGCTAAAACGAGTGCGCCTAAGTGTAAAATAATTTCTCCTTTCGTACCTTCCAGATCTGCTGGTCACAGTCAGGTAATGCCACAGCCCGTCGTTATACTGTTTGTTAGATTTCCACATCTTGTTTTTGAAAGACAGAACCACGAAGCCGTTTTCCAGCGCCAGGTTCAACCCGTTAGCCTGAAAAACACAAAGCAGAGGATTAAACCCGATCCAGTTCCACCTGTCATTTCACACGGGGTGAATTTCAAAATAAAAGCGGCTACCGACCAGCTGCTTGTTCTGCAGGATGAGGCCTTGGTTCTCGGTGCTCTTGAAGCCGAGGGAGAGGCTGACGTCATTGGCCAGGCTGAAACCTGGCAGGTTGGCCCACAGAGAGCTGCCCCAGCTGAACTCGGCTTTACGAGACATCTGCAACGTTAGAACACGTTAATTAGTTCATTATTTAACCCGATTCAGGCTGAAAAAGGCGATTCAGAAGCGAGGTTAACGTCCTACCAGCGAATCCTTGGGACAACCTTTGCTGATGCCGACTTGCACGTCGAGAGGTTTGAAGTTTTTATTCAGCTTCATGTTCTTCATGCAGCCTTTGAACGGCTGTGCTGTGATGTTGTATCTGTCAAAGAGTTTTAGGAGTTTAAATTCACTGAGTTTCATTATTATGCTTTAGAGATAATAAAAACCCCCAAACTAATTAGTTGAGCTGCAGCTGTGGAGGATTAATAACCACGTACCTTTCCCTAATCTCCTGCGGTGCACCACCAATATAAAATTCTTTAATATCATTGAATGAACCCTGGATTGCAGAAACTTCTTTGCCGATCCGGACGGAAAATTTCTTCGTCTTGTGTATGATGACGATGAGGATGTCTATCCAGTCTGTTGTCTGGAAGAGGGGAAAGAACACGGTTTAATTATTAATTCTGTATTCGTCAAAGTGAACGAGCCGAGTGATTGCAGAAAACAAAGAGAAATGTCTCACAGGGAACATTTTATTGTCTTTATCTTTGGTCACAGCTTCGGTGTGCAGGTTATTGCGGATATAAACCACGCCTTTCTCCATCGTCACCGTGAAGGAATCGTTCTGTTCAAGAGAAGATAACATGAAATTATAAGCATCAGAATATTCACATTTACAATTTACATCCATGTTTTTTTCTTGGTTAAAGCACCTATTGTTTTTTGTTGTTTTTTTTGCAATCAGAAAACATTAAATACTCTTTAAGAAGCGTAGAAAGTGTAGACAAACCTGATTTTCCATTTCATTTATTAATTTATTGATATTTATGTATTTATGTACCCCCCATTCATTATAAAATAAATAAATAAATGGTCCTACATTCTGTCATTGTGTAACTTACAAGTTGAATTATTTATTTGGAGTTTATGTGATAGAAAGATAACGAGACACTATTTATCATGTTCAGCCCCAACTGGGCCACTAGGGGGCAGTAAAGGCCATAAAGTGACATGAAAAAACAAAAAGAAAGGTTTCTAAAATAACCTCATGAAGCAGAATTTACCTGGCTCCCGATGAAGAGCAGCAGGCCGTTTTCTGAGCGGGTGTAGACGGACATGGAGATGGTGGTGACAGTCGATGACATTTTATCAATCAGCACTTTTCCGTATCCGGAGCCTTTGTAGTGATCCTCCTCACGGGAAGGAGAATATCTGGATTCAGGAGAAGCACAAAACTAAATATTATAATAAATGAAACAATTAATCCATTAATCAATTAGTTGCCGACTATCACATTAATTTCCAACTATTTTGATAATCGATTAATGGATTAGAGTCATTTTTAATGAGAAAATCTCTGGTTCCGGCTTCTCTTCTCTGATTATTTTCTGGTTTCTTTAGTCTTTGCGTTGTGATAAAACCAGTTTCTCATTATCTTATAACTAAACATATTAATTATATAAAAGATATAATATATTAAACTTATTATAACTTAAAACCTTAAAATAAATTAGACTGGAACTGTAAAAAAAAATAACAAAATAATGTAAAGTAGGGAAACAGCCTCACACAGTCTTACTAAATAATCATTCATTCATTCAAGCTTATTTTTAATAACTAATATTAGATACTAATTATGACAAAATAGATGAATTACATTAATTAATAATTGACTAATTGATTTAAGCCGTTTTTAAGCAGAAAATGTCTAAATTCTTTGGGTTGTGGACTGTTGGTCTGGACATTTTAGGTTAAATCTTCGACATTTGACATTTTATGAACCAAGTTAATCATTTCAGTATTAGATGAATTCATCAACTATGAAATTAATTGTTTGTTGCTGCTCTGCATATTTAACGGAACATTTCAAACACCAGACAGCAAAATGAATCTCAGAAAGAATAAAATAAGCACACAAACAGCTGAAAAACCAACATGACGTAGGGTTTAATTAGTCTTTAATTAGTCTTAGGTTGAACCGACCTCTTGCACGGCGTCTCCTCGTTGACCTTCTCTGCCTTGTGGAAGTTATAGAGGCTGACAGCGTCATCGTTGAAGGAGGAGAACTCGATGCAGCCTTTATAGCCGGGGAATCGCAGAGATGGAGGCGGCTGTGGAGAAATTTTAAAAATATTAAAAAAAAAAAAACACACAAGAAAATCTTCCACTTTTCTGCATTTTATTTTCAACATGTAAGTTTTAGACTCTTATTTTGCAGGTTTATGTATTTAAATAGATTTGCAACGATTAAATTAACTAATTGTCACATCACATTAATTATCACATTAATCACTGACTATTTTGATAATTGATTTGATATTTGACATTTTTCAACCTCTGTGGTTCCAGCTTCTCAAATCTGATTATTTTATGTTTTATTTTTATTTATTGTTGATTCTTTCTCTTAAAATTACTTCACATCTGTCTCACTCTTTACTTACAAAATGTAAATGATTTAATATTTTTAAGATCATATATTTATCGTCCAAATTGTAATTACACACTCAGAATTTAAGCTCTATAATTTAAGATAATTGATCTTATGTCAAGTTTTTTTTTCATGAGTTTAAATAACTTGGTCTTGTTTAAAGAAATCATTTTCTTCTTTTCTTTTAACTAGCACACTGAAAAAACTCACCTTGTTTTTGGTACAATTAGTCCAATATTCAGTAGAATTCTCTCATTCCACTGGCAGATCATTTAGTTTATTTCAAGGTTTTTCTTGTTTTTAGTTAATTTAATCCCTTTTGTCTTAAACTAGACCGAATTGACCAAAATCTGGACAAAACATATAAATAAACGAAATTATCTGCCAGTGGAATAAGATAATTCTACTCAATAATAATAGAGTGACTGATAATTTAAAATAACTAATCTTATTTCATGTTTTATCCTGATTTGGGTTATTTTAGTCTTGTTTAAAGAAAACAACATTTTGAATAAAATCAAGAAAATAAAAACTTAATAATTCAACTCATTATTGCACTAATTGTACCAAGAATCAAGATATTTCCACTTGTTGTAGTGTTTGATTTGATTGTGTTTCATTGATAAGGTGAAAATTAGCTGCACGTCTGTAATCTAACGTGTTCATTAACACGAATTGTCTGGTTTATTTTTTAATTCAGACGTCAGTGATGTAACGTGGTGCGTTCATGAACTCACGGTGAAGTCCTGAGGGTAACCGCCGACGTAGAAGACGACGTCTCCGGGGCTGACGTCCAGCAGGTTCTGGTTCTCTTCTCCTTGGTTCACGCTCTCGATGGGAGCAGCAGGAGTTCCTGTGATATCTTTAGTCAGCACCATCTGGGCGTCCTGATAAATCCTGAAGAAAAACAGAACAGTGTTTCATTACTTTGACGAATTTAGTCTTTTATCCCTGTTTAAAACATTCCAGGGACCAAGTATCTACAATATAATAGGCAATAATGGACAGAGTGTGTACAATGCTATGGTCCAGTGTCCAAAACACTGGCAACAAACAAGAGAATTATCTAATTCCACTGGCAGATAATTTTGCTTCATCATTGGGTGATTTTGGTGAATCTTCTTAAAAAAACAATGAAAATGACTATAATTAAGACAAAACATTATCTGCCAGTGGAATAAGATAATTTAGGGGTTTTTTCTTGATTTTAGTCAATTTTATCTTTTCTTTAAAGAAAATATTAGTCTTGTTTTCTTAAAACAAGACCAAATTACATCTGTCACTCATGGATTACATCAGTTTAAGTTCAGGATGACATTAAATACACTATAGTTAACATATCTAATCCCATTAATGTCAGTACAACACGTCAATAGTTCACCTGCGTAGATCCACTTTATCAAACGTGGCCGTCTCATCTGGAGACGTGCTGATGGCTCCGGTTTTCATCATTTTCTCGACTCCGTTGAGTTTATAGACGCCGTGCAGCTGGTTGTCCTTCAGGAACATCCCCAAGTAGTTCTTAGAGGACTAGAAGAGACAGTTTGTTAATATCACGCACCCTATTAAAATAACGGCAGGTCCAACTTCTCTGGTTCCAGTTTCTCAAATCTAATTATTTTATGGTTTCTAATAAAATATAACTTGTGAAATTTAGACTAAATTCCCATAAAACATTATAACCTAAAGCCTTTATCACTCACCAGTAGAAATTGATTCTAGAATCATGATTAGAGTTTATGTAGGGATTAAAAAGTAGGATTATAGAATATTCATGAAATGTCAAACATGTTTAACCCTCTATTACATAGTGTTTCCATAAGGCAACAATTACCTTTTCTTTGTTTTTCCAAAAGGCTGTGACATATTATCTATGTTTTTAAAGTTAGGTGTGAAAAGGGGGCTTTTATTTTGAAAGACATACAATTTATGACGTCACATGACCAGGATTTCCTGTTTGTTCATGGACATTTGGCACATGAGCATCAATGTCTCACAGTCGAAGGTTGACTTTTATTCTGAATTTTAAAAATTTTCACCCCAGAAAAATTGAACTTTAATTATTTAATTTTTTTTTTCTAATATGTTAAAATATATTTGTTGCCATATAGAAACAATCTGAAAATCTGGAAAAATTCTCACCTTATTTGACAAAATCTGCTGTTAAGATAATTGATCTTATTTCAATTTTTTTTTCTGATATTGATTAATTTGGTCTTGTTTCCTTGTAACGTTTATTCTTTCTCTTAATACTTTACATCTGTCTCACTCTTTACTTACATTTAAATGATTTTATATATATATATATATATATATATATATATATATATATTAATATCATATATTTATTGGGCAAATTGTAATATAATTGCACAATCAGCACTTAAGCTCTATGCACTTCAGATAATTTAAGATAATTAATCTTATTTCAAGTTTTTCTTTCCTGATATGGATTAATTTGGTTTTGTTTGAAGAAAACAGCAGCCGCTTACGTCTTTGTTTCCGAGGTACAACACGAACATGTCTCCGTTGTCGGCGGCCCGGCGGCTGCGTCCGTCTCCCCTGCTGACGGGTCTCTGCAGGGCCAGGGACATGGTGGTGTAGGCCTTCAGGTCCGCCAGGTTGGTTGGAGGCCGCAGCTCCACGTGGCCGTCGCCTCGGAACTTCATGGGGATGGTAATCTGGAGAGGAGACACAAATAAGGAAATGAATTAATGCCAATAATTCATCTAAACCTAAGAGACGCTAGATCTGACTGTCATTTTATACTGCACTGAAATTGCATGTCCTTCAAAATAAAAGCCCCCTTTTCACACCTAACTGTAAAAAATAGATTTTATATCACAGCTTTTTGGAAAAATTAAGATAAAGTAATGTTTTTAGAAAAGAAAACTCTGGTGCCTAAAGAATTAACCCGTTTAAGACCAGATTTAAAAAAAAAAATTCATGCATATAATTATATGGTTTACGACGGCATGACGGTGCTTTACTAGCATTTAACAATAAGAGTCTGAAATAAGTCTGAAATTGTGAGTTTTTAAAAGACAATCCAACGAACAAATTTATTTTCCTCAAACATGACGCAACTTACAAAAACGAGAGCGAAAAACAGCAAAGCCTGATCTTTTCCTATAGATTTCAAAATAAAAGCATTTTGCTTTTGCATCCACAAAAAGTATTTTGAATATATTCTTCAGACTAACACCTAAAACATTAAACTACTTAGAATTGTGTTCACTGTTTCTGTTAATAATTGATTGTATTAAAGGTCCATTTATACATGAATGTATTTTAAATTCCAATTGAGCCTCATTTATTGGATTTTATTTTGAAGAGATGCTCTGACTCAGGTTGCCTCTGACAGCACTAAAGGAAAAATATTAAAAGGTGAGTTGTGTTGGTTTTGGTGCTGGTTGTGTGGCATATATAATTAGAATAATGTATTTTTTTACCCTGTTCGCTGCATCTCGAGCCTGTTCGATGAGATCTTTGATTTTCTTGATGTTCTCAGTGATGTTGGTCAGAGGAGAAAACTGACTCGTCAGTTCCGTCACCTCTGAGATCTTATCATTCAGAGATGGGATGGTGTTCAACAGGTTCTTCACTGAAATTAGAGGATGAGAAACATTTTTAAAAAATGTTTAAAAATTGATTAATCGATTTGAGTCATTTTTGAGAAGAAAACGTCCAAATTTTTGGATTTTTCCAGCTTCTCTTCTCTTATTAGTGTCTCAATCAACAGATCAGAATAGTTGTTGGATGCAGCCTTATTCATAATATAATGTTCAATCTGTTCCATTCAGCACAAAAAAAGAACAGATAAATGTATTTGTAAGCTAAATACGATAGCTTCTTGTTGACAGGTGTCACCTGATTGGTCGACGTCGTCCAGGACGCTGCTGAGGTTTGAGTCAGCGGGGGCGACGTTGATCTTGGCGATTTCCTTCCTGATGGCGTCCAGCTTGTCCATGGTGCTGCTCGCTGTGTCGTTAGCCGAAGCCGCTTTCCTCTTGGCCTCATCGATCATGTCTCCGATGTCGTCTGATAAGTGAGAAACGGACAGTTAGCGGAAAAGACAAAGAGCAAACGGTTCCATGCTGAATCCTGTCACGCCTCGACTCGTTTACCTCTTTTGATGTCATTCAACTCTCTGTTTGCGTCGAGCAGATCGTTTTCCAGAGCTTTCTTCTTCTTTTCGGCGTCCTCCAGGCGCTTCTTCACGGCGGCGAGGTCTCCGCTGGCGCCTGTTAACAAAAAAAAGAACAAGAATTAACACCTGAGCTTCTGGATGGTTTAACCCTCTAGATGCCACTGTAGACGACGGCCTAAATAATAAATATATTTAAGAAATATATAAGAAAAAAGTAGTCTCAGGATAGTTTCATGCTATGTAAGTCAATGGGACTCCATTAGGTTGTATGCATTAGGGATTTATCATATTTACATATTGTTGACATATGGAAACAAATCTATTTTAGCAGATTAGAAAAAAAGTTGAAAAAACATAATTAAATTCAAGTTATTTTCTTTTTATTTGGTGAAAATTTTCCAAATTCTGAATAAAAGACAACTTTCAGTTGTGAGACAATTGGGGCAATAGGGATATCCTGGTCATGTGACACATCCTTCAAAATAAAAGCCGCTTTTTTCAGATCTAACTGTAAAAACAGTGATTTTATATCACAGATTAAAAAAAAAAAAAAGAAATTGTTGGCATATGGAAACACTATGAAATAGAGGGTTAAAATATGTGATATTTCATGAATATTCTATAATCCAAGTTAGTTCCTGCACTATGACATCATAATATGCAAATTAGATGAGTAGATTAAATCCATATATGAACTTTGGGTTTTCCTTAATATTTCTCTAATTTACAGAAAGTCCCTATCTCTTGTCACTTTTAAGTTATAGCCTTTTGAAATTAAGACGTCAAGATCGAACATTTTAGAAAAACTGGTGCCTAAAGGGTTAAAAACAGAGTAATGATTTTGGAGTTTGAGCAATGATGATGTTGAGGTGTGTATGTGGAGTTCGTACCCTGCAGGTTTTTCTTGGTGTCCTCTGCGTTCTGCAGCAGGTCGTCACCAGTCTCCTTCAGGTCTTTGGCTCTTTTTGTCAGTTGCTGCTTGTTCACGTTCTAAGGGAGAAAAAAGGAACTTTTACATTAATCACCTAATATTTTAATGATCGATTTGAGTCATTTTTAAGAAGAAATTGTCAAAATTCTCTGTTTCCAAAACCCGTGTCTTACATTCAAGGCGTTGTCAGCTGCATCTTTGGCCTCGTTAGCAGCTTCCTCTGCAGCGTTAATTGCATCCGTGATGTTCTTGTAGGCGTCAATGGCGTCTTTAGCGTTTCGCACCTCAGAACGTCCACTGGCGTTCTTCACCGTGCTGCAACACAGGAAACGAGAGGAAAATAAACCGGAGACACGCGGAGAATGAAAGCACAATGAAGGTGATAAGGAAAGAAAACTAACACATATTCAGCTGAATTTCACTCAATCCACTGATTCAACCTCTAATTCTAAACTCAATAGGTGTCGTTTCTATATTTTAATGGTCAGTCTCTCCATATCTTAACTATAGTAGACACATTTTTAATTATAATTAGTGCTTTTAAAGTTAAATTAATGTTAATAACTCACATGCAATTTACAAGTTAGACTCCTATTATTCAGGAAACATTCAATTTAAAATTAAATATGACTCAAGCTGGTTTGATGGTGTTAAATTATCACTTTAAGGTTCATTTAGAAAAGATAAAAATGAGATTAATTAGAGAGTATCTCAATCTAAAGGTTAATATTAATTCATTAAAACATTAATAGTAATTATTGATAGTCTATAGTTAATCCATTATACATTAATAGTGATTATTGATAGTCTATAACTGATATTATACATTAATAGTGATTATTAATAATCTATTACTGACATTATACATTAATGGTGATTATTGATAGTCTATAACTGATATTATACATTAATAGTGATTATTGATAGTCTATAACTGATATTATACATTAATAGTGATTATTGATAGTCTATAACTGATATTATACATTCATATTGATTATTGATAGTCTATAACTGATATTATACATTAATAGTGATTATTGATAGTCTATAACTGATATTATACATTAATAGTGATTATTGATAGTCTATAACTGATATTATACATTAATAGTGATTATTAATAGTCTATAACTGATATTATACATTAATAGTGATTATTGATAGTCTATAACTGATATTATACTTTAATAGTGATTATTAATAGTCTATAACTGATATTATACATTAATAGTGATTATTAATAGTCTATAGTTGATATACATTAATAGTGATTATTGATAATCTATAGCTTTTTGTTTTTACTGTCAAATTGTACCAGTTTGCAGTATTTATATCAACAATTTTCACATTTTCAGACTCCTAGGAAGATGATTTCCTGCCTTAAACCGACTGAACTTACTCCTCGAGTTCCTTCACCAGCTTGTTGAGGTTCTTGGCGTGGTCTTCCGCTCTCTCCACTATGTCCTCCTTGGCCGCTGCCTTGGCGACTTCGTTCACCTTCTTGACGAGGTCGGTCTTGGCTCCGTCCAGCTGTGCAGCCAGCTGTTCGTACTCCTGCAGAGGAGAAGCAGCACAGGTGAGTGGGTTTAAACCAGGAAACACCTCAGAAACGCTGATGTTATCAGAGCGGACGGCGTGTTGGAACCTGCCGCCGCCGTATCAGATGATTTACTGAAACATACTGTGGCAGCTAAAAAAACGTTCCAGCTCGTCCTGAGGAGGCAGCACGTTATGATTTATAGTTTTAATAAAACACTGAAGCGTACCGTTTTACTGTCAATCAGCATCTTCACCAGATCCTCCGTTTTCTGCAGCTCGTTCTCTGCCATCGTCATCTGGTCCTCCACCGTCGCTCGTTCCTTCTTTAAGCCGCTGATACGTTCCTGGAGGAAATCACTTTGATTAAAACTAGGAAATGTGATATGAAATAATCACACAGATTAACCAGAACATTACATTTAAGAATTTAGCTCCAACTTGGAAATACTGAGAATATGGAGATTTAACGATTCTAAGATGATGAAGTAAATTTTAGGAAATTCCAAGGTGAGTTTACTATTATAGAGACTAAAGAAACCAGGAAATAATCAGAGAAGAGAAGCTGCAACCAGAGGATTTGGACATTTTCTACTTATAAAATGTCTCAAACGATTTAACAGATTATCAAACTAGTTTGATCAAACTAGAACTTTGCAGCTCTACCAGTTAAACGTTCAGGTGTTTGTTACCTGGAGATCTTCCAGAGTCTGAGAGTTGAGTTTGTTCTGTGCGTTTGCTTTTTTCACTTCATCGTTCGCCTCCTTCAGAGCTTCATCCAGGTCCTTCAGCTTCATGTCGTAGTCGTCCAGAAGTTTCCGGAGCTTCGCTGCCACTTTCTCATTCTGTTCACACTGCTGACTCACATTAGCCCTGATGTAGGCGAGCACTGGAGAACACAACCACACATTAGATACCTGGACTATACTATTAATAGAGATTATTGATAGTCTATAGCTGATATTATACATTAATAGTGATTATTGATAGTCTATAGCTGATATTATACATTAATAGTGATTATTGATAGTCTATAGCTGATATTATACATTAATAGTGATTATTGATAGTCTATAGCTGATATTATGCTGCTTCATCCTTCTGTTTTGTAAAGCTTCCTTTAGGTTCTGACTGAATCTCATACGTTTCTTGGCCTCCTCTCTCTCTTTCTCAGCCTCGGTCTTCTGGGGGATGAAGTTCCTGTTCTCCATCTCCGTCACCATCCTCTGAGCGTCGGCCAGCATCGTGGCCAGTTTTTCGTTGGGCAGCGCGTCGCCTCTTCCTGTTTCTTTCCCAGCCTCCTTCAGCTGATCCAGCAGAGCTGCAGACACACACGTACGCACTTTTTATTTAGATTTTATTTAGATTTTTTTTTTTCCAATATTCTAACTCTATTTGCTTCACTTCACATTGAAAAAAGAGGAACTGACACTGACTTTACTAGGTTTTATTTTACCTTGGATTTTCTTGAGCAGGTTTTGAATGTTTGAGTCCAGATCCTTCGCCCTCTTGTGGGTTCTGTCAATATCGGCCACTGCTTTGTCAACATTTTCTTTCCCTTTCTCCGCCTGAATAATAATAATAAATAAAGAACAACACAAATTCTCACATTTATTACTGCCGGCTGATTTTACAACTTTCTCTGCTTGTTTATTCCCTGCTGAATTCTACCTTGTCTTTCAGCGAGCTGATGTCCAGCCTGAGATTTCCCATGTCGTCTTCCAGCTGGTTGACTTTGACCTTTTGGTTGTTGATAGTGGAGCTGAATTTATTCATGAGAATCTGCCAAAAGAAAAAAGCACAAAAACATGTCAAACTCAGTTTACTTCACAATTTAATCTCAACTGAGCCACAAATAAATAACACCACATGATTGATAATATAACATGATAACATAACACAATACATTATAAATATTTACACTATTAATTAACCTTCAATTTGTAAAACAGGAGAAAAGACATAAGAAAAAAAAGTGAAATTTTAATACAATGATAACCTGGTTATTCCACATTGAAATAAATGAAATCTTAACTAAAAATATCAGTACAATTAGTCCAATAATGAGTAGAATTATCTTGAAATATCAATTTAGACTTTTTATGTTAATTTCTAATTTCTATATTTTGGACTTTTTGTCTCATAATTATGATTTTTTTTTATCTCATATTTTGAAAAAAACTTGAAATAAGAAACAAGAAATCTGACAATTCAAGATAATTCTACTCAATATTGGTCTAATTACATTAAATAATATATTTTCCCTGATAATATTTCACTTTTTTCAGTGCAATGAACTATATTTAGTATTTTAGCAGCGGGTGATGTTATCTCCTGCCTTTCAAACCATTTACTAATCAAAACTAATAATATTTTTGTCCTTAGAGCTTCACATTTCTGTAAAGAAACAGGTTCACTTTATACAATATAGACCTCTGATGTAAAGTGAGCTGTAAAATCTGAGTCTTTGATGCTGTAACCGAAGCTTGAGTTTGATGTGGGTCGTTTTCAGAGTGGAATTATTTACTTGTGAGTTATGAAAGCATAAAGTGAACGAAGTGGATGTGAGGCTGAGATTATGAGGGAATGAGAAACAACTCAGACTTCAGTCGTCTTCAACTCGCTGCGACTGCTTATCAGCAGGAATCTGGAATGTTTGCACAATCATCCTGCATCAAAATGTTTACATGTAGGTGTGAGTAGATGTTTGCTGTAATGTGGACATGTTAAAATGATAAAAAAAGACGTTATTTTGCATCAGGACTTATCTATTTTGTCTGTTTTGTCTACACAATCTGGAACATTTGAGGTTCTCTTCAGGTTAAACTGACATGTAAAATACACGCATGGTTTATGCTCAAATGAACAATATCTGGTAACCAGCGTTACTACATTTGCTGCTTTAGTAGTTTTTCATTTATCTCTTGTTGGCTTGTTTTAAATACATTTCTCAATTTGTCTGAAATTGTTCTTTTATAAAGTTTATATATTATTGGATTCGGTGGATTTCAGGCGGTATCAGCATCACTTTCTGACCGGTTACCTTGGTGTCAGCCACAGCTTTCTCCAGCTTCTTCAGTCGGTCCTGAGAGGATGAGCTGGCTGAGGCGTTGTCCAGCTGATCTTTGATTCTTCCCATCTCATCGTCCAGCTTCTCCAGATCACTGAGTAACGTCTGAGCGCAGTTATCACACTCTGGAACAGAAAAGGAGGGTTTGTTTCACAAAGGAACCTACAACGGCATCTTTACACAGTCAAACCTCTGTTATTTTCTGGCTTTATTTACCTTTGCATTGCTCATCTGTGTCTGTGTCTCCTGGCTCCAAAGTGCTTTTACAAACTGCAGAAACATTTTACACACTTTAAACACTTGATTAATATTTATGAGATATATAAAATATTAAAAAAAACAATATGACTGAATTCTTCTAATTATTCTAAAAATCACACAATCTAACCTCCGGTCCTGGGATCACAGTTGTTGCTGTTGCCATGGCAATTACAGGGCCGACAGCTTCCTCCAGGCATCATCGGGTTACCATAGAAACCAGGAGCACACCTGATGAGAAAAAGAAATAAGATGAAATAACTCTGCATACGTTAGAGCTACAACGATTAACAGATTAACTACATTAAATGCCAACTATTCTGATAATCTACTGATCAGTTTGAGTCATTTTGAAGAAGAAAATGTCCAAATTCTCTGGTTTCAGCTTCTCAAACCGGATAATTTCCTGGTTTCTTTAGTCTTCTATAAATGTCAAAATCAGAATAATAATATTTGAGAAGCTGCAACCAGAGAATATGGACATTTGTCTTCAGAAAAATGAATCAAATCCATTAATCGATTGTCAAAATAGTAAATTAATATAATAGTTGACAGCTACTTAACTCATTAACTTTGCTTATTTAAAGGTTTCTTTCTTATTTTGGTCAATTTAATCTTGTTTTCTATTCCCCTTCTACAATAGATAGATTAATGGACTATAAACACAGTTGCTAGTTGCAGTTCTACAGACCAAACACACCTATATTCTGGTCTTTTAAAGGATATTAGGGAAATTTAAAACAAAAAATATGATGAAAATCTTGTAAACGTTCTTATCTGCAAGAAAAAACTGCCTGACCGAGGGGCAGTGGGTGTAAATTGTGGAGGAAATATTTACAATGGAGGAAATTAGGCATAAACTGATATTATGAATAAATCCTGAAATGTTGAAATAAAACATCCACGAAGACTCTTACCTCTCACATCTGTCTCCGGTGTATCCTGCTCTGCAGATGCACTCAAAGCCTCCGTAGACGTGTCTGCAGCCGACTGCGAAACTGCGGATCGGAAGATAAAAAGATTTAATTCAACAAATATAAGATAACTACACCACATCTATTTGGAGGCGTCTGGTTGTTCCTCACTCACCTGTTTGCAGGTGAACTGTACGGGCACGGGCACACGTTGCACGTCCTCTGAGCTGCGTTTCCATAGTAACCTTCTTTGCAGCGTTCACATCTGTCCCCAGCTGTGTTATACTGGCAGTTCTGAAAAGAAAAACATATTGTGTGAATTACTCGTCTCTACTCTTATGTTACTATTAGTATACTGTACTATATTATTATTATACGATATATTATCATTATTTTATATTATATTACATTATTATTAGTAATATAATATAAATATAATACAGTCATTAATATTATTACCATCTTGCTGCTGCACCTTATCTACCCACTTATCTTAAGTATAAGTATTTTTTATTCCTATTCTATTCATAAGATAAGATTAGATTATCCTTCATTACTTCACAGTGGGGAAACTGCATTAGCAACAGTAGTAGAGACAGAACAAATCTCTACCTTAAGGTTTTATGCCATTGTGTTTTTATTGTATTTAAATGTACTGGACTGCTGCTATGGTAACCGATTTTTCTATCTATCCATCTATCTATCCATCTAGATGTGCAGAAAACTAAAGAGAAGGAAAGGAAATTTCTTTTCTCCTCGAGAAATACAAACATCCAGCAGAGATGAAATCTTGCTGCCAATCAATCATCGTGAATTTCAAACATTTTTTGGCCGGTTTGACTTTGAGCTGCCGGGGTGTGGATCACAAACAGCTGCATTTCACACACAGGCCCGGTCTTGAGCGTCTTGCACAACACAGATAGCAGCGGAGTGCACTGTACGGGCTCGTCCTCGCATCAACGAGAACGAAGAATCAGGGGGATCAGGAATCTGTATGAAACGGTGCTTCGTGAAAAACACGACGCCAACGAGCAGAAACCGTCCAGACTCTGACTGAGCTGATGAGATCGTCTGTGTCTGTGGTCGCGAGTCAGTTTCTTACCAGGCACTTTCCAGTTTTATCTTCGCACTCGTTCGACAAACCGTTGCAGTCGCAGGGAACGCAGCGACCCAGGAACGGACCGCTGGCGTCTCTGTAGAATCCAGGAGCACATTTCTACAAAAAGAACAAATTAAAGACAATTAAAACAAGTGTGAATTAAAAAAAAATAGTCCTGCTGACTAATCAAAAAGATCTGGTCATGAGAGAAATATAATCAATAGTATAAATGCTAAAGCTAAATCTTATTTAGAATGATATCATGTATAATTATAGCGTTGGATTGATAAATCACCAACTGTTTTCATTTGATTTGAGTCATTTTTTAAGTAGAAAATCTCTAAATTCTCTGGTTCCAGCTTCTCTTCTCTGATTATTTCCTGGTTTCTTTAGTTTTCTATAATAGTAAACTGATGATCTTTGGGTTGTGGACAAAAAAAAGGTATTTTAGGTTGAATCTTCAGTTTAATTAACCCAAAAACTTATTTCAATAATCAAAAGTTGGCAACTAATCAATTAATTGACTAATTATTGCAGCTCTAGTTGCCAACTATTAAGTTAAGGAACATTATATTTATACCTACAAGTAGCTAGGTATCGATTAGTTTCCAACTATTACATTAATCTATATTTTAAGCTGAATGTTCAGCTTTGGGAAAGAGTGATCACCGTTGATACACCATTTTATGAACCAAACGACTAATAGAATGATTAATCTTTTCAATAATTGATAGATTAATCATCATGAAAATAGTCGAGAAAAAAAAAAAAAAAAAACAACCTACGAGCTGTAAAACACAGCTTTTTTGTCCAATCTAAATAACCACGACAGTCTGTGGTAAGTTTCCACTGATGTGATCACAATCATTCAAATCATTTCAATAATCGATCATCAACAACAACAACACTGATCACCACCACATGCTCCAAACACA
This sequence comes from Lepturacanthus savala, assembly GCA_030544235.1. Taxonomy (NCBI): domain Eukaryota; kingdom Metazoa; phylum Chordata; class Actinopteri; order Scombriformes; family Trichiuridae; genus Lepturacanthus; species Lepturacanthus savala. The sequence goes on from CM060461.1 coordinate 25,889,282, forward strand.
GCATCATTTTCCTGTTTCTGCAGCTTCAGTGTCATTAACACTTTTAAAAAGCTAAAACCTCTTCAAGTCATCAACACCTGAGAAGTAAAGGTGAGAGAGAGCGACATTTTTTACTTTAATCTGATGGGTTTTTTTTTTCCTTAATCAGATTTTTTCCCCTTAATCTGACATTTTTTACCTTAATCTGATAACCAGCACCGCTGCCATTGAAACACGGGTAATGAACGATCTGTCCGCTGTCGTGTACTGACGGGTAATGAACGTCCTGGTTGCCCTGGTCGTTAAGTGATGGATAAACAATCCTCTGGTTGCCCTGGTCGTTAAGTGATGGATAAACGATCCTCTGGTTGCCCTGGTCGTTAAGTGATGGATAAACGATCCTCTGGTTGCCCTGGTCGTTAAGTGATGGATAAACGATCCTCTGGTTGCCCTGGTCGTGGAGTGAAGGGAACAGGATCCTCTGAGTCCAGCTCTGGTCGTGCCGGGGTCGGCGGGATCGCTCCCCTCTCAGGTACGGCCGGTGTCTGGCGTTGCTCAGTCCGATGAGAGTGACCCATACCAGGGTCTGAATCAGAACCGCTCTGCTGTGTCTACGTCTGTCCATGCGAGTGTGTGACATTCCTGACGAGTAGTGTGTGTGAAATAATGCTGCCTTCTCGTCTGCCTCGGCCTCTTAAACACACACGCCGCCTCACACACACGCAGGCCACGCCCACTTCCCCACTCCCCTCCCCGGCCCCACCTGAGTCAGGGCTACAGATCAGCATGAGTGTGTGCAGGCGCACAAGCACACACACGCAGGTGTTTGCCCTACCCACACACACACACACACACACACACACACACACACGCACAATAGCTTGAGAAAAGAAACAAAAGTGAAAAACACTGTTGAATTAAATATAAATGTTTGTGTTGATAAAGTCTCAACTTAAAATGATTAGTACAAGGTTCAAGAGTGTAAAGTCACGTGTGTGTGTGTGTGTGTTTGTGTGTGTGTGTGTGTGTGTGTGTGTGTGTGTGTGTTGGGTTTGGGCTGCAACAACAACTACTAAACAACAATCTTTCTAGAACTGTAACAGCTGATCACTTTCTATTACTTTGTCATATTGCTATTATGCAAAGATTAATCGACTATTACATTAATTACTGCTGTTTAAATTGCCTGCTTTTTAAATGTCTTATGCATTTTGAGATAAAGTTAGAGATGCAATGATTAATTGATTAATTCCCAACTATTACATTAATTGACAACTATTTTGATAATCGACTGATGGATTTGAGCCATTTTTTAAGAAGAAAATGTCCAAATTCTCTGGTTCCAGCTTCTGTTCTCTGATTATTTTCTGGTTTCTTTATTCTTCTATAATAGTAAACTGATGATCTTTGGGTTGTGGACTGTTGGTCTGGACAGAAAAAGACATTTTAGGTTGAATCTTCAACTTAATTAATCAATTTATCAATTAATCCATAGATTAATCAACAGCATGCATGGAACAATAATATTATATGACAGAGAGAAACGTCATTCAGACACATTCAGCCACACAGACATCAAACTCACACCTGAATCACGCTGCCTGAACCTGCAGCAGACGCTGAGAGGCGTGTTATCGTTGGTGAGTAACAGCCACACCTCATGTGTCATATCGCCTCCGGACACATATAATCAGCTTCCTCTAAAACACACCCAAATATCCCATGTACACAGAAAAATCACATCTATGGTAACAATACATGGGAAAAACACTGTATTCTATCTAGAATAGTCTATAAACTCTATTTCTACTTATTTTCTTATTAGGTTATGGGTCAAATTGACCCATTTTAAAGATTGAAGATCTAACTATTGTCTTTTATATGTTGGTCTTTCAAAAGTGGTGAAACATTAAGAAAAGATATGAAACGAGTGACTTATCCTAATTAAACCACCTGTTAGAGGCCAGGAACACCATTCTACTAAATACTGATAGAATAGTCAGCAATGGAGTTAATAATGAAATATTAACAATGATTATTAGGATTTTTGTTTTGGTTTCTGACGTCTTTTCAACCATTGCTGTTCTTGAGAAATGAACATAACAGGAGAAAATATCTTGTTTTTGGTACAATTAGTCCAATATTCAGTAGAATTATCTTATTCTACAGGCAGATCATTTAGTTTATTTCAGGTTTTTTAGACACTAGAACAAATTGACCCAAATCAGGACAAAAAATATTTAAATAAGCTAAATTATCTATTAATGGAATGAGATAGTTCTACTCAATAACAGACTAATTGGACCAAAATCAAGATATTTTCACCTGTTAAGATTTCAGCTTTTGCAGTGTGTGTGTGCAAAAATACAATTTGACAACACAAAAGGTAAGGAGCATTCCCAGAATGAAAATAAAGCACAGTAAAGCCTGTTCTTAGCAGCAACATGCTGACTGTTTGCTCTGTGAGCTGCAGTGGTTTTAGCTGTATAATCACTAATATTATGTCTGCGTGATTGTGCTTCATATCCACACCCTCAGGCTGCACACATTCCCTGTCTGGTATTTTCCAGTAACTGTACTGTACATTCCAGCCATGTTGCCTTAGCTAATCAATTTTTTTCTTGCTTTTAGCAGAAAGGTGTGGTTGTGGTTTAGGCCTGTCAGGACAACCCCCCAAAAACCTGTGAGGATTTCCCGCTGATAAAAAAAAAAAAAAATGACAAGACGTCTGCTCCACCCTGTTCTCTGACAAAACCGTCCTCATCAACCTGTCAGCGCCTTTTATTAGTTGGTTTAGACGATTTGTAGATTTCCTACAGGTCACATTTAGAAAGTTTGCTTTCTCCTTTTATTCCTCAGATTCTCTTTAAAGCTTCAGTTCCTCATATATCAACTTTTAATGTTTTCTACTACTTATAATTGTTATTAACAGGCAATAAATTACTAAATAATAGCAGAATTTGTTTTAATCACTTAACGGAGACCAGCAGATTAATCTTAATTTCAAAGGCTATAACTTAAAAGTGATGAGATAGAGAATTTCTGTAAATTAGAGAAATATTAAGGACGACCCAAAGTTTATGTAGGGATTAAATTTATACATCTAATTTGCATATTATGACGTCATAGGGTGAGAGCTAACCTGGATTAAAGAATATTCATGACATGTCACATATTTTAATCCTCTATTGCATTGTATTGTCATACGGCAACAACTACTTTATCTTTATTTTTCCAAAAAGATGTGATAATATATCTATGATTTTAAAAGTAGGTGCCAAAAAGGGGCTTTTATTTTGAAGGACATACAATTTATGAGGTCACATGACCAGGATTTCCTGTTTGGACATTTGACATGTGAGCATCACTGTCTTACAATCGAAGGTTGTCTTTTATTTATAATATACTAAAATAGATTTCTTGCTATATGGAAACAATATGCAAATATGGAAATATTTTAACCCTATTTTACAAAATCTGCGGCGTCTAGAGGGTTAATTTCTTCCTGACAAAAATCTTGCTTAATAAAACTGGAAAAATATGGAAATTTACTCAAATTCTTTCACTAAATCAGTATGACTACTGTATAAAGATATAAAAGATATATAATAGATATAAATAAATAAAATCAAACTATAATAAAACTAAAATGAAAAGAAATTCAATTAAAATAAGTCTATTTTTATAGATATATATTTTAAGTTCAAAATGAAATTGAAATATGGATTTTTTTCAATATATATTTTACATATAAACTTATAAATCCAATAAAATATAATTAAATAAGATAAACAGGTTGTAACATAATTCATTTACAATCCTTTCTATTCTTTTTTTACATTGTTTTATTGAAATAGAAAAAAGGAGGATTCTACCATTTATGAACACTGAAATTAAAAGAATGCATTTTTTACATTAAAGTTTTGAACTCATGAAAAAATCTTGATGAAGTGAAGATGTGTTGGATGATTCATAAATAAACATTTATTCAATAAAAAGTTGATGAAAATATGTGGAAAAAGGTTGATTTTGCTGAATTGTGTTGTTGAAACCACATCTGGGTGTTTTTAGCATGCTTTTTACATTTTTTTTTATTATTAGGTTTTGATCTGAAAAGTTTTATTGATAAGAAGAGTAAATAAATTTATATTATTTTTTATAAATATTTATATATATAATATTTTATTATATTTGTTATTATATTATTATTTATTTATATTTTACGTATATTTATAGTTATAATTTATATAGCATTTATTAGTTGATATTTTTATTGTATTTATATGGTTAATATTATAGTAATATAATAGTAGACTTCATTTATTTATTGGCCTTTTAATTCCTCAGAGTGAAGGAGTTTTCATGCATCAGCTCAGAATATTTTCCTGAGAACGAGTCAGTTTTTTCATGTTTAGTCTGATCAACACAAGGCTGGGAAACTAAATCCTTATCTGAAATACAACAAATCCTGCTCACAATAATCCTGCAGACTTTTATGGACAAAATTCCCACGTCCAGACTTCAAGGTTCACGAGCTGCACTGGAAACTAACTTTGCACTTTGTCTGCTTTTTCTTTTAAAATCACTGAAGCGTTGAAATATTCTTCCAATCAAAACTGCACAGGTTTTATTTCATGAAAATAGATTCGAAGGAATCAGTCTCATCAGTATTAATCCATATTTAACCACTTGTTTTGCTGTGGTGGAAATTAACTAATTAAGTACTTTTACTCAAGTATTGTACTTAAGTACAGTTTTGAGGTTCTTTACTTGAGTATTTCCATGTATTTCCACTGTACTTTTACTCCACTATATTTATCTTTAGCTACTACAGCTATAGTTGCTAATTATCTTTGATATAAAAATGTTTATAAGATAATATATTAATATTATAACTGCTGTTTAAGTTATGTTGATGTGGACAAAAAAAACATTTTAGGTTGAATCTTCAGCTTTTAGGAAACACTGATCCACATTTTACACCATTTTTTTTAAACCAAATCACTAATTAATTAATTGTTTCAATAATAATATAATGACAGAACAGTCTGTTGCAGCTCTAATGAATACAGTGTATTATTATTGTTATAAAAAACATATTATACACTTCCATAATATGCAGTACTATTACTATTAATCCATCTGAAGTATTTCAAATTGTCTCCATGTTGATAAATTAAAGTCTGAATAATGAGTACTTTTACTTCTGATACTTTAAGTACATTTTGCTGATAATACCTTTGTACTTTTACTTAAGTAAAGAATCTAAGTACTTCATCCACCACCGTTTATTTATTACTATACTACATGAAGTATAGTTACTAGTTATTTGTCATAATAATAATAATAATAATGTAATGATGTAATTATCATTTCTGCTGATATTCCTGATTGGATCCAGGACTCTCACCTGACAGGAGTCTCCGGTGTACTCTGGGGGGCAGGAACAGACCTCCACGGTGGTCCCGGACCCTCCGGTCCCCGTGTCCGTGGCCTCCTCCAGACCCACCTGACCCAGGCTGAGTCTCTGGGTCTGAGTGAAGTACAAGGCCCGGATCCTGAGACCAGAAAGACCCGCCAGGACCATCATCAGTTCCTGTCTGGACACGGGTCTGTTGGTACCAGCGTGGCGCCAGTTTCCCTGAAGATAGACACACCAGATACTGGGTTAAAGACTGGGACCAGATACTGGGTTAACATCTGGGACCAGATACTGGGTTAAAGACTGGGACCAGATATTGGATCAAAGACCAGGACCACACACACACACACACACACACACACACACACACACATAATAAATATATTTAAGAAATATATAAGAAAAAGTTGTAACCATAGTCTCAGGATAGTTTGATGCTATGTAAGTCAATGGGACTCCATTAGGTTGTATACACTAGGAATTTATCATATTTATATATTGTTGTCATATGGAAACAAATCTATTTTAGCATATTAGGAAAATAAAACTTGAAAAATATTTAATTAAATTCAAGTTAAATTGTTGGTTAAGTGAAAAAATTCTAAATTCTGAATAAAAGTTAAGTTTCAGTTGTGAGATAATGATCCTCACATGTGAAATGTCCATCAGCAATAGGGATATCCTGGTCATGTAACCTCATAAATTGCATGCCCTTCAAAATAAAAGCCCCCTTTTCACAGCTAACTGTAAAAACATAGATTTTATATCACAGCTTTTTAGAAAAAATAAGAAAAAGTAATTGTTCTCTTCTCACTTTTAAGTTATAGCCTTTTGAAATTAAGATGTGAAGATCAAACTATTTTAGCCTAAAGGGTTAATTTAGTTGTTTTTTTACCTCCAGCAGCTGAACTCTGCCCTGAAACAGTCGGTCTGGAGACGGGACTTGAGGAGACATGTGGACCAGAGTCATACCGTGGCCCTGAGGGGAAAAACAGAGATCAATCAATGCAGAAAAACAAGAAGAAAAAAAGTCTTGAGATAAAATAAATGAGTTTTTTTTGTGATTCTACTCACAGTCAGCAGGACGTCAGGTCTCCTGTCCATCAGAGTCATTCCCTCACTGGGAATACCGAAGGATTTCGACTGATATGTAAGAAATCCACCGTAAGATGAAACCTGGGAAAAGAAATAAACACCCGTCATCTCATCTGAATATTCTAACTATATATTAATGACAGGAAAATGTAGTTTTTGTGTATTTAGAGCCTTTTTTTAAAAATTAAGGCATCAGTTACTAAGTGTCTTACAGTGTTTTTATGGACAAGGAATCTTAAGAAAAGTTGATGATTATTAAAGATATAAACCAGAGTTAAACTCCATTTTTCTTCAGGCTTAATATCCTAAAACCTCCTATATCCAGGTTCATTATTGAGTTTTCTTCCTTAGTCCCAGTAGAAAACCTCAGCTCCAACACTAAAGTACTAGTATTTTTATCTGTAGTAAAACCCAAGATTCACTTTTCCATCTCTCAATAAATCACACGAGTCTGTGAAGCTCTTGAGGGGCCACAGAAAATGAAGTGACCAAGGTCCCCAAACCAAGGTCCGGGGCCCAGATTTGGGCCCCGGACCTTGGTTTGGACACATGCTCGAATGACATTTTTAAATATATATATATACATATATATATACACACCATTATACCATGTTAAAATAACTATCTGATTAAATTATAGGTAATTGCATTGTATTATCTCAATAAAATTCTCCCATGTGTCAGTCATTTTTCATTCAGAGCTGCAACTATTAACTATTCTGATAATAGATAATAATATCAATCTAGTGATTGATTATTATTAACATTTACTATTATAGACGACTAAAGAAACCAGAAAATAATCAGAAGAAGAGAAGCTGGAACCAGAGAATTTGGACATTTTCTTCTTAAAAATTAGTCAAATTCATGAATTCCATGAATTAGCATTATCGTGCTAATGATGCTAATTACTTCTGTCTAACTGCATGTGACGGTTAGTGCTGAAAGGCATAGAAATGGGAGGATTTCCAGCCATTTTACCTAATTTAAATAACCAGCACTGATTCACAGTGATGACAGTGACACAGTTTACACAATATTCCAACATTTCAGAGTGTTTTGTGAACAGCAGTTTGTATTTTGTGGATATTTGCACAGTTATAGCATCAGAAAACGCAGCAATCTCTTTGTGAATTCACCCCTTTGTGTACTGGCCACAGAAAATGAGGTGTCGGCCCAGATTTCTAATCTATAACTTCCAGAGATTATGTTCCGTCCTTCCTGGACTCACCCGGTCTCCCAGGTAGGACGGCGGAGCCACCCAGTGCAGAACCTGGACCGTGGGAGGCAGCTCCTGAACGTCAGAGACCAGCGTGTTGCTGGCTGAGTTCAGCACCGACGGAACCTCCTGGTCCGGACTTTCCAGACGCCAGCCACGCATCTCCACAAACTAACAGGAGTTAAACAGGGATTAACGGGAACAAACACACACAACTTTATTTATAACACTTATACGACACAATTCCTGCTTTATAAACAGAAATTAAACAACAAAAACAGGCAGATTCCACCCAAAGCTGAAAGACTTTTTCCACAATAAATAACAGATTCAGTGGTTCTCAAACTTTTTCACAGTTTTTAAAGTCACAAAAACTGGACCTCATCTGATTTTTGCTTTTAGATGTTTTATTTATAACAGGAAACCCCATGAAGGGCTGAAAACTGCCATGATCCAAAATAAATAAATAAATTACACTTCTGTATTTGGGTAAGTGACAAAATATGTTTGTCAAGATGAGAAAGTCAAAAACATTTTTTTTGACAAAAATAATGGCATAGCTGAATAAGAATGATAAATTTTAAATATTTAATTATTTAGATTATATTATTTAATCAACGTAGAATATAAAACTATATATTATTAAACCATTTTAAGAGGGTTTAAACTATGTGGTACCAAGTTTCTGACATTTCGGACATTATCCCATTTAATTAATTTTCCAATTAAATGCATTTGTGTATAATTTCTTCCTTTGCACATAAATGCCCCATTTATTTGATATAAATGGAATAATTTATATATTTATTTCCTCAAATGTGTCTATCTCTGCATTTCCACCTCGAAATATAAAAGGGAAAATAACATTAAAAAGTAAATAAATTCATGTATAAAGGGGAAATAACACAAATAAATTCATTAAGGAAATTTCACACTGTAATGTATTTATTTTTAATTCTGTCATTGTGTTAATTAAGGATGGATTTATTCTGAAAATAAATAGTAGTAATATTATTATTATTGATAGTAGTAGTATTACTATTATACTATAATGAGGAGACACTATAGATACTGTATTATAAGGAAATTTACACTGTAATGTATTTATTTTTAATTCTGGCAGTGTTCTTTAATTCTGTCATCGTGTTAATTAAGGATTTAAGGATTTATTGTGAAAATAAATGCTTCTCCTTTTTCCTGGGGACCCTTAGGGGGTCCTCCGACCCCACTTTGAGAACCGCTGAAGCTGATTTGACAGCAGAAACCAAACGAGGCGTTCACGGACATGCAGTAAAAGCAAACACACACCTTCCCCCTGCGTTTGCTGGAGCTCTGACACTGGTCAGTGGCTCCGAAGCAGAAGCAGCTGGTGCAGCCGTGAGGGTTGGACGAGTCAAAATAGAAGGAACCTTCCCGACAGATTTCACACCGAACACCAGCGACGTTTCTCTACAAACACGCCGGCAACCAGGAAGAGAAAGTCAGAACAGAGCAGAGGAGGAAGGAACCAATCAACAGGGGCCCTTTTTATGCAGATTCTTTGTATTAAGTGGCTAAATTCTAAGAAAATTCATAGGATTGTGATGTTTTCTTAGAATTTTCCCCTCAGAGTTAAGTCTGAATCTGCGCAAAGATAAAAAAAAAATGTCTTAGCTCTAAAGATGATATGATTTTTAAAAAAAGTTTAGAAGAGATTCTGAAGCAGAGGAGAAAGTAGCTGAAAGAAGAAATATTTTCCAAAATTAGTTCATTAAAATAATTGATTGAATCATGCAATAGGTTTTGTTGTGAATGTGAAATCATACAATCATATTTAATGATGTGAGCTGAGCTATTTTACAGTAGTGTAAATAAAAAATGTATGAAGTTTTAAAATCATCAGCATGGTAAATGGAAGTTTATATATATATATATATATATATATATATATATATATATATATATATATATATATATATATATATATATATATATATATATATATATATATATAATAAATGTAAGAAAAACAATACATATATATTAATAGTAATAAAAATAATAATAATATAAGAAATAAAAAATGTAATAAATTACACATTTTGTGAAATAAATTTAAATAACAATTTTTTGTTATATTATTACTGTGTTCTTTTTTATTTTATAATTACAGTCTTAATATATATGTTATTATAATAATTATTATTCTTAATAATCCTGCCAGCAACAGGATTTATCATTAAAATACGACTTCCTGTCCATTCCTTTTCTGGGAATCTTCTTATATTTTATCTTTATTTATTTATTATTATTATTCTTTAATCTTATATATTATATAAAATATAAAAAAATCTATAAATAAGTGGACCTTTTTGACATTTCACATTTTGTGAAATAAATGTAAATAATAACAATAATGTTTAATTAATTATTATTAATTCATGCATATTGCTTAATATTAATTTATCAGAAATGTTCATTTTATGTAAAATATTATTTACAATTACAGTGTTAAAGACTGAAATACAACTTCCTGTCCATTCCTTCTCTGAGAATCTTTATATTTGTATCTTTATTTATTATTAATATTATTGAATCTTATATATTTATTATATAAAATATAATAAATATATAAATATTAATAAGTGGACCTTTTTGACATTTCACATTGTGTGAAATAAATTTAAATAATAACAATAATGTTTAATTAATTATTATTAATTCCTGCATATTGCTTAATATTATTTTAACAGAAATGTTCTTTTATGTAAATTATTATTTACAATTACAGTCTTAATACAAACTAAAATACGACTTCCTGTCCAGAATCTTCTGGAAGCATCTTTAAGCTAAGATGTTTTTATATGAAGTTTTTTTTGGATTCTGAGAGTTTTTAGTATTTACGGCTCCTGGAGTGTTAGTATTTCCTTTTTAAATTTTTTAAGTTTTTCTCACCTTGCAGAGACACCTGCCGGTGTCGGGGTGACACACGTTGGCGGTGACGCCGCCGCGGCTGCAGTTACACGCTAAACACTCAGGGAATCGGTAAAAACCTGCAGCACAACGCTCACACTGACGGCCGGCGATCCTCGGTTTGCAGCTGCAGAAAATACACAGAAATTATGTGGAGGTGAGATTAAAACGACAGAATCTGTCAGTTTAATCACGTGATGCTTGTCAGCATTACTCTGTTTTAACCCTCCTGTTATGTTCATTTCTCAGGAGCAGCAATGGTCAAAAAGACGTCAGAAACCAAAACAAAATCCTAATAATCATTGTTAATAGTAGAATGGTGTTCCTGGCCTCTAACAGGTAATGGTTTAATTAGGATAAGTAAAAAATAAAGACATTTTCAAATCTTTTCTTAACCCTATAAAGCCTGAACCATGAAATAATTGACAGAAAATTCTAGTTCTTTGAAACTGGAATCTTTATTGGTCCTTCGGACATAACCAAAAAAAATTTCAATTATCATTTTGGAAGTATGTTTTTCAATTTGTATTATATCTGATCCATCACCATCCATACACAAGATTGTTTAACACAGTAAACAATGAATAATCCACCAATGGAACTGGTGAGGTGGAAGAGCAACCTTTCAGTTAGTTTGGCTCATTTTTTGGTTTGCAACCTCTTTATTTTGCATGGTGCTCGTCCTGAAAACGGTTTCTCTTCTTGTTCAGGCAAAGATGGACTTTGCATTTCTCACAGTAGACACAGGTGAAGCAGGGTTATCACACAATACAGGGATTTGATTGGATACGTCAACATATTGTACTGAGAAAGGCCTTAAAAGTTAATGTATTATATATGATGAACATTGAAATATAACATTTAATTTTTTTGTGTGTGTGATATGTCTTAAAGTTGAAATATTGTGATATTTGATGAATTTTCATGTTATTATTGCCGTCACATTTCCTGGTTTTAATCACAGATGAACATTTTACACCATTTTATGAACCAAACAACTAATCAATAGATTAATCGAGTATCAGAACAGTTTGGTTTGTTAATATGCTACGAGAATAAAAACAAAAACTCCCGTTTCCACTCACTTGCATTGCCCAGTGACGCGATCACAGTCCCGTCCGGCGTTTTCTTTGATTCCGTTGGGTGAACATTCGCAGTCTTCACAGCCGAGCAGCGGGTGGTAGCTGAACGTCTCCTTCTGACACGTGTCGCAGGCCGGTTTGATCGTCTGAGGAGGGCAGATGCAGCGTCCCGTCACCTCATCACACAGCCGCCGGCCACAATCACAGGCTGCAAATCACAAAAAACTCCCCAGTCACACACTGTGTTCATTTATAGCACTTATAGGACAACATTTCTGGTTATACACAGAAATTAAACCAAAAAAACCCAAACAAAAACCCATGAAGGACTGAAAACTGCCATGAAAAACCCCAAACAAATCACAGAATGTGTGAAAATGGCGTAACTGAATAAGAATGATGCATTTTAAATATTTAATTATTTATATTATTTAATCTACCTAGAATATAAAACTACTTTTAAACCCTTTTAAAGGGTTAAAATATTAGTTTTTGGGTTACACCACATGACATTTCTGATATTATCCCATTTATTTAATTTTCCAGTTAATTAATTAAAATATTTAATTGTGTATTATTTTTCCTTTGCACATATATATCACATTTATTTTATTTAAATTGAATAATTCATATATTTATTCCCCCCAATTTGTTCTCTTAAATGTGTCTATCTCTGCATTTCCATCTCAAAATATAAAATGGAAAATAACATTAGAAATTAAATAAATTCATGTATAAAGAGAAAATAAAAGTACAGTACTGTAATATATTTATTTTTCATTTTGGCATTGTGTTAATTAAGGATGGATTTATTGTCAAAATAAATATTACTAATATTTTTATTGATAGTAGTAGTATTACTAGTATTATTAATTTCTAATTAGGAGAAATATACTATAGATAGTGTATTTAGTGGTTAGTGGATGGATAGGAAGGAAAAATAGAGAAAATGGGGAAAAAACGGAAATAAGATGAAAAAAAGGAAATGAAGGAAATGGATTTTTTTTGGTTTGATTGCTTGTTTCCTGTTTATTTTACCTTTATTTGTATGTATTTTCTTTGGAAGTTGTAATAAACTGTCCAGTGCTCACATACATGTTTCCAAATAAAGATTCAAATCAAATCAAACATCATTTTCAGGAACATTGAACCCGACTCACGTCTGCAGTGAGGGAATCCGTAGAATCCAGTAGCGCACCTGGTGCAGGTGCGTCCGATGACGTGCTGCCTGCAGGGACACTGACCCCCCACCGGGTCACATCTGGCCCTCGTGGATCCAGATGTGTCGCAGCCGCAGGGCAGAGCTCCGTCGTTATAAGCTGCGACCAGAGAACGAGCCGAGTCTCTGCAGAACTGAGACGACGAAGCACTGAGGGGACAGAAGAGTTTATATCAGTCCTCACCACTAGAGGGCGCCAGGTGCAAAAAAAACATCAGGGTTAGCGTCAAATCTACTGGTGCTGAGGATAAAATAGAGAAAATAAAGATAAAACAACAAATAATCAGATTATTTTTACTTTTAGACTTTAATTTGTTTTACTTGAGTAAAATGTTTGTTATTATACACATTATACACATTATATACAGTTCTAGAGTACAAATGTACCAGTATAAACATACACTATGTGTCATGCACAGTACAATAAATATTTGTGTATGTTTTAATAATGTGACTGTAATTGTCAAGTAACTATTTTACTGTAGTAATTGTTTTTCAGCTGTTTTTAACATTTACCTGTATTTTACTCTTCACATTTTGAAAATTCTTATATTTACCCCCCTTTAATTCATGTTTTAATGACAACTGTCAAGACAAAACATGATTTTCTGCCTTGAATTTTCCTCGTTTATAATTTAAGTAAAAGCTTGTTTGTTACTTCAACTTCTATAGAAGTATGTTATCTATAAGTCTCCCTGAGTAAAGATGATAAAGACTTTTATATCTCTGCAATCAACAGATCAAATATTTAAAGAAATGTCGATGCCAAAACTGCAATTTTTCCTTGTTACATTACTTTTATACTTTAAGTAGTTTTGAAACCAGTCATTTTACACTTTTGAGTAAAAAGCTTGAGTTGATACGTGACGTACATTTAAACTTCTGACATCTCTGCAACGGTTCTGCTTTAAAGAACCGTTCCTAATGGATTTGAAGCCCATCTTGTTTTGATACCTACTCGATATAGAAGCCTTCTCCTCTGCACTGCTGGATGAAATCTGCAGATTTATCCAGCCGTTTTTCTTTCAGCAGATCTGGGGTGTAACTGCTGTCAGGAACCAACATGATATAATCCTGCCCAGGGATACAAAACACAACACACGATAAAAAACACTAAATCCTCCACTTTAAAACATAGGTTGATGTGTTGGACGCAGATAAGATTCAACTGAGGATTGTAGTGGTTCATTCACATTTGTTTCTTGTTTGTTTGGAACAAACAGTGAGTAAACAGCAACAAATCTAAGGAGTGTGAGGCTGCCAGGTGGAAACAGACTGTTCATTGTAGTTGTTGAGGCGATGGCACCGAGAGCAGCTCAGCAGGCCAGAACTCAACATGAACAACTACAGCAGCAAATACAAACCCCTCAGACCTGCAGGATCTACACAACAGCAGGTCTCGCTAATTAGGACCCGAGCCCGTTCACAGCAGGAGAAGCTCTGCTGTATCTGGAAGGGTTCTGCTTCTCGTTTTCTCTCTTAAAATGAGACATTTTTGCCCTTAAACTTGTCCCAAAAGCAGTGGCGTGCAAGCGGTGGACCAATTATTGAAAAAATGTGTGTTATAATGCCTATTTGGAAGCCTAAACGGATGCTAAAGTGCCTTCTAGGAATCGAAAATGCATGCTAAAGTCCCCTCTAGAGTCGAAAATGCATGCTAAAGTACCCTATAGGAGTCAAAATGCATGCTAAAGTACCCTCTAGAAGCTGAAATTTATTCTAAAGTTTCCTCTAGGAGCCAAAATACATGCTTAAGTGCCCTCTAGAGTCAAAAATGTATGCTAAAGTGCCCTCTAGGAGCCGAAACACATACTAAAGTGCCCTATAGGAATCACAATGTGTACAAAGTGCCCTCTAGGAGTCAAAAATGCATGCTAAAGTACCCTCTAGAAGCTGAAATGCATTCTAAAGTGCCCTCTAAGAGCAAAAATGCATGCTAATATGCCCTCTAGAGTCAAAAATGCATGCTAAAGTGCCCTTTAGAAGCCGAAATGCATGCTAAAGTGCCCTCCAGGAGTCGAAAATGCATGCTAAAGTGGCAAAGCAACACTATATGAGCCCTTTTCTTTTCTTTTTGCCCCTGCCCTTCAAAAAATCTGTGTATGCAACTGCCCAAAAATCAAACTTTTTTGCAAGAAAGGCTCACCTATTGAAAATTTGATATTTTATAGTTAACATTACTCTTGGTGTCTAAATGTCTTTAATTTTATTTATTTAATTTGATAATTTTTCAGGATAATTCTAGATAAATTCAAATGAAATGATGAGATGATGTGAATTCTGTTAAAAAACTGCAGGATTCCAGTGTTAAAGGTTTAAAGCTTAGACTCGAAAATGGTCTGAAAATTGCCATTGATGTTTTTCTTACTTAATTTAGTGGTTAAAACATAATGTCCACAGTTTTTGACTCATCACATAAACCACTCACCAGAACGAGGGTTTTTCTAGGAGGAACGCTCACTGAGACGCTCGGCGGCTGCCAAGACTGTCGATCGAGGTCGAGGGCGATGCGTCCATCACTGATGACCACAGCCCTGCAGCCGGAAACCGAAGGGCAGAAGGATGCGTTTATCGAACCTGAAGAAGAAAAACAAGAGTTTAAAATAAAGGAGGAGAGACGTCAGAGAGATCCAGGATTATCTGACTCTACATTAAAACTACATGGACAAGTGGGTCCAAGGCCTTTGATCATCCAGACATGAGTCCAGGACTTAATCTGCTCTTAAGGAACACACACACACACACACGAACACACACACGGCTTTAACCAGTCACTGCCGGGATAAACCTTCTTATATTCTATAGGTTGATAATCTCTTTAATTGTATTTAATCAGACAGGAAGGAACCGACCACTTCCTCACACACACACACTAACCCAATGGAGTCATTCAGTTTAAGACAGGAACTCCCCCTTCTGAAGGGGGTTAGGGTTTAAAAAGTTAGAAAACAGCAAATAATGCAGCAATATGGTTGATTTGAGAGAAAAATCAAGTCTATAACTCTATAAGTCTATCAATAATCACTATTAATGTATAATATCAGTTATAGACTATCAATAATCACTATTAATGTATAATATCAGTTATAGACTATCAATAATCACTATTAATGTATAATATCAGCTATAGACTATCAATAATCACTATTAATGTATAATATCAGTTATAGACTATCAATAATCACTATTAATGTATAATATCAGTTATAGACTATCAATAATCACTATTAATGTATAATATCAGTTATAGACTATCAATAATCACTATTAATGTATAATAATCAACCTTCAGATTGAGATACTCACTAATTAATCTAATTTTTATCTGTTCTAAATGCATCTTAAAGGAATATTTTTCATATTTGTAACACTCTTAACATGTTAATGGACAAATCTGCTTCAATAAAATAAAAAGTATGACGTGAATGTCATAGAAACATAAGTTATACAATAATCAAACTAGTTTAATTGAAGAATTTAAGATCTTTATAGTTTTGCTGATGTATTAAGACGTGTTATTAATAAACACTGTTGCTGCTATTGTTCTTTCTCTACTACAGAGACAGCGTGGGAAGTGCTGTTCTCCAACAACACCTCTGGACTCACCCTTCCAGTCGCGGCCTGCCTCCACGTTGACTTCCACAGGGAAGGAGATGTGTTCCGGCTGGTGATAATGGACCACCACCACATACCTGCCTGGGAGGGGAACGTCGGTGCGGAAACTGATCTCCGTCTGAGAGAAAAATAAGGAGGAAACTTTGATGTGAAAGAAAACGCCTGGAGAGGAACTCAGATTATTAGACGAGGTCGTTAGAAGGTGTTTTTTTCGCTGTGGTACCTGAGGGTATTTCAGCAGGACTCCATCAGTCTGAGGTTCTCTGAGAGCAAACAGCCCCGACTGTCGCCTCCATCTCAGGATCTCCTCTAGATGCTGTGGAGCAGCAGCAGCTGACGATAGTTTCCCATCACGAGCTGCGTAGAAAATCCCGGCTGAAGCAGGTTTATCGAACTGCCTCAGAACACAGTGTCGACTGGAACAACACACAGCAACAAGATGTTAATTAAATACTGATCGCAGCTTCTCAAATCCCTTTATTTCCTTAGTCTTCTATAATATTAAACTAATGATCTATGGACAAAAAAAGACCTTTTAGGTTGAATCTTCAGCTTTGATCCACATTTTTAACATTTTTGGCTTTTTTTATCTAATAATTTTGACTTTTTGTAATTTTTTTTACTTTCTATTGAATATTTCTGCCTTGTATCTCATATTTTAGTTCTTTAATCTGAACTTTTTTATTAATTTCTACTTTTTTATTTTGGTTAGTTTAAACTTGTTCTAAGGAAACAAGATTAAATTGTTTTGCACATTTTGTCCCATGTTTACATTTTATGTTATAATCTTGTATTTGACCAAAATCAAGAAATAAATGTTGATTAATCAATTAGTTTCCAACATCACATTATTCACCAACTATTTTGATAATCAATTGATGGAATTGAGTCATTTTTTTAAGTAGAAAATGTCCAAATTCTCTGGTTCCAGTTTCTCTTATTTTCTGGTTTATTTATTCTTCTATAATAGTAAACTGATGATCTTTGGACAAAAAAAAAGACATTTTAGGTTGAATGAGCTTGAGCTTTGGGAAACATTTTTTACACCATTTTATGAAAATTGATTATTGGTTTTAATAATCAAAAAGATCATCAGTTTACTATTATAGAAGACTAAAGAAACCAGAAAATAATCAGAGAAGAGAAGCTGGAACTGGAGAATTTGGACAATTTCTTCTTAAAAAATGACTCAAATTGATTATTCAATTATCAAAATAGTTGGTGATTAATATAATCGATTAATCATTTCAATATAATACTTAATTGCAGCTTTAGTCCTTTTAGACACAACAAAATCTGTTTTATTTTTACCATCTTTACTTTTTCCATGTAAGAAAATTGGCCAGTGTTTCCAAGATAATTCTAACTTTTTTTTCTAAACATATTTCTGCGTTTGCTGTCAGTAAATAACAGGACATCACACCTGTAAACACATGTGAGTGTAACATGTCACCTTCTCATCAGCTGTTTCAGTGAGAGTAAATTCAGACTAAAGGAGAGTTTGACTCTCAGTTCAGCTGCAGGTAAGTGAACCTGCGTCGCTGCAGGAATGTATGTATCAACATCTGGAAAAGCAGATGTGTGTCTCCATTCCACAACACCAAATGAAAGTCTCGTCCTGTGGCGTTGAAGCTAAATTGCAGCTTACTGTGAAACAGTCTCTATGACAGTTATTAAACCGTGTGATGATATATTTGTACCTGTCTTCAGTGAAGAGTCCATGAGAGGAGACACAAAGAACCTTCGGCTCCACAAACTCAGTAGAAAATTCTTCTGCAGGAACCGCGTAGACTTTATGCTGCAAAAAACAGTGGATTTAACAAAAAAGGTGCCTTGTCATTTTATTAAGAAGAAGAAAAAGATATCTTTAATCTAAATGAGACTAAACCTGGTGAAACAGCTAAATAAATACGTGAAATAAAATAAAAAGTTCCCTCACCAGCAGGAATGATGCTGTGGACGTTTGTAGCAGAAGTTCCGTCTTATGGCTGAGCTGCAGCGTCGCCACCTTATTGCTGCCGTCCACTGCCACGCTACGACACAGGAAGCTGCAGCAAAAAACACGGTAAAAACATGCACATCACAGGAAGCTGCAGCACAAAACACGGTAAAAACATGCACATCACAGGAAGCTGCAGCACAAAACATGGTAAAAACATGCACATCACAGGAAGCTGCAGCACAAAACATGGTAAAAACATGCACATTCACAGGAAATGCAGCACTAAACATGGTAAAAACATGCACATTAACAGGAAATGCAGCAAAAAACAGCAAAAACACGCACATCACAGGAAGGTGCAGCACAAAACATAGTAAAAACATGCATATTCACAGGAAATGCATCACTAAACATGGTAAAAACATGCACATTAACAGGAAATGCAGCAAAAAACAGCAAAAACACGCACATCACAGGAAGGTGCAGCACAAAACACGGTAAAAACATGCATATTCACAGGAAATGCAGCACTAAACATGGTAAAAACATGCATATTCACAGGAAATGCAGCACTAAACATGGTAAAAACATGTATATTAACAGGAAATGCGGCACTAAACATGGTAAAAACATGCATATTCACAGGAAATGCAGCACAAAAACTGTAAAAACATGCACATTTGCTGAAAATGCAGCACAGAACACGTTAAAAACATGCATATTCACAGGAAATGCAACATAACACATTAAAAACACATTCTGCATCTCTTGGTTTTAATAATAAAATATAATTGTTGTTTTTTGGAGCTGCTTTCTCACCTGTAGGCGCAGCTGTAGATGTTGGCTCTGGCTGGGATTTGACCTCCCGTTTGTCCACTGATGAGTACGTTGACGTTTTGGACGCCGTCGGTCTCGCTGGCGTATTCCAGGACGAGAGCGTAGAGACCAGGACGAGGAACACGCAGACCGAGCTGGAGCTGAGACTACAGGACATAGAATCACAGTTAGAATCAACTAGTGGATGGAACTAATAACTGAGGAGGAGGAAGATTTTAACCCGTTTAATCCAACCAGCAACTATAGTCTATGACTGTCATTTAATATGCAAAATGAAAAATCTAAATGTTACCTATACAGGTTCTTTTGTTCCAATGATAGGATAGTAGACTCAAAAGTTTTAAGTAAACAATCACACACCTGAACACACCTAAAACACACCTGAACACATCTGAAACACACCATGACACACCTGAAACATGCCTGAAACACACCTGAACACACCTTTATACACCTGAACACACCATGAACACATCTGAAACACACCTGAACACACCTGAAAACATCCTTATACACCTGAACACGCCATGACCACACCTGAACACACCTGAACCAATCCTGAAACACCTCAAACACACCATGAAACACACCTGAACATACCATGAACACACCTGAATCAAACCTGAAACATGACTAAACACGCCATGAACAAACCATGAACACATCTGAAACACACCTGAACACACCTGAAAACATCCTTATACACCTGAACACGCCATGAACACACCTGAATCAAACCTGAAACACGACTAAACATACCTGAACACATCTGAAACACACCTGAAAACATCCTCAAACACACCATGAATACAACTGAATCAAACCTGAAACACGCCTAAAACACACCCGAACACCTGAACACACCGTGAACACACCTGAATCAAACCTGAAACACGCCTAAAACACACCCGAACACACCTGAACACACTGTGAACACACCTGAATCAAACCTGAAACATGCCTAAAACACACCTGAACACACCATGAACAAACCTGAACCACGCCTGAAAACCGCCATGAACACATCTGAAACACACCATAAACACACAGTACAATAATAAATTCTATATAATAACAAGGTGGTACCAGCACCTGTCTCCCGTTGAGAGCAGCCATCTCTGGATGATCCGGTGTCGGACGTCGAGCAGGAACCTGACGCTTCCTCCGTCCTTTTCTGTTGGAGAGAATTCCCTGCAGCCCCAACGCCGAGCTGAACGCGTCCATGGATACGTGCTTATATAGGAGACAGCTGACACACACACACACACACACACTCAAAATAAGCAAGCTATCATGTTTCATTTGATAGTTCTGTATTTTTAATCATGTAGCCCCATGTATTTGAAGCACAGGGACATCATTTCATGAAATTTTCAGCAGGTTTTTACCCAAACAGGAAGTTCATGCTTGAATTTGTCAATATGTCAGATTAGAATAGATTAAACTTTATTGATATGGGGACATTTGCATATTACAAAAGCTGAAGAACAGTGACAGAAAAAAAGTGGATATGTTGAGTAAAAACAAGAACTACAATAAATACTACACAATAAATACTGTACATACACATATATAAAGCGCACTATGAATTGTCCTGCAGTAAATTTGTAAAATTCATTATTTTTAAAAGAAATGGGACAATACATGTTAACCCATATAAATATATCAAATTAAATTCATATGAAAGGAAGCACTTTTTTGCCTAAAATGTAAAAAGTTATCTGCTATCATGTCAGAAAAGAAAAAACTGTATGAATATCATTTAGATTTTTATTTTAAGTACGAAATGACAGTGGGTTAATGCACATATACATGTGAGATTATAAGAAATAATAAAAACTATAATATATAAATATGAATAAGTGGACCTGAGTTTTCACACATATTGTGAAATAACAATATTTTTTTATTAATTTTGAATTATTGCTTAATATTTGTTTACCAGAGATGTTTTATTTTACAATTACAGTCTTAATAGAGATAAATCCTGCCTAGCAACAAGATTTATCAGTAAAATACAACTTCCTGTCCATTCCTTCTCTGAGAATCTTCTGGAAGAATCTTTAAACTCCTGGGAATTTGTTTGATTCTGAGATTTTATATATATATATATATATTGCAAAAAGAAAACAGTGAGTATTACTTGTTGTTCCTGTTTGCTGTGGGTAAATAGGTGCAGGGCTGCGTGATCTTTTCCTGCAGCAAAGGAGCCTCGTAATAATCCTGAGGTAACAGCACTAAATAATCCTGAGAGAGAGAGAGAGAGAGAGACCATCAATCTACTGCATGTTTACTATCCTTAGAGGAATAATCAGGAAATTCTGTTTTCCGTCTTTGACTCACCAGCAGAATCCCCTCGGCCCTGATGTGGACGAACCATTTCCCTGGAGTCAGCGTGAAGGGCTCAGCGAAGCCGGATCCCGGGACCGTGAGGAAGGACGGAGACGGACTCGGAGGGAAAACCACGTCCTGGCTCTGCTCCGACCCTGAGGACGAGAGGAAATGTCACGGATGTAGAGTCGAGAGACAAAAAGGACATGTCACTATAATAATATCTATATGAAACTAGCATCAAATGTTAGTTTATGGAGTTAATTACATTTATTAATTACACTGCACATAAAAAAAAATAAATCAAACATGATGCAACTGATGCAAAAACAGACTTCAAAATAAAAGCATTTTCCTTTTGCGAAGTGCACTGCGAACACTTAAAATATAAAATTCTGAAGAAGAATAATGCAACCATTTATTTTATTTTAGATTTTTATTTTTTAATTATTATTTTCTGGTGTTATTTATTTTTTATTATTTTATTTATTTGTATAATTTTT
This sequence comes from Lepturacanthus savala, assembly GCA_030544235.1. NCBI lineage: Eukaryota > Metazoa > Chordata > Actinopteri > Scombriformes > Trichiuridae > Lepturacanthus > Lepturacanthus savala. The sequence goes on from CM060461.1 coordinate 25,911,478, forward strand.
TTCTTCCTTGTGTCTAATCCTTGGATAATTGTATATAATTGGGGACAAAAAAAAAATCTTTTTAACTGGTTTATATTAAAATAGCTTAAATTTGTGTTCAGTGTTTCAGTTGATAATTTACTGTATTAGGTTTCATTATAATATTCAGATTTTTCTTTAAAAAATTGAACATTAAATTCTGTTGAAGACAAAATTTGAGCATCGAATTTGATTTGATTTTTTTTTATGTTTCATCTCAGATTTGTGATTTTTTTATCTCAAGTTTTTGAATTTTCATCTCATATTTCTTACTTTTTTATAATTTTTTAAAACTTTTAATTCATATATTTGATATTTTATCAATTTTTTCTGACTTTTATTACATTTTCTTGACTGTTTATCACAGATTTCTGACTTTTTATCTCAAGTGTTTGATTTTTGATCTTGTTTCTTACTTTTAAACTTTTTTTTTTTTACTTTTAACTCATATTTGACATTTTATCTCATGTTTCTGACTTATTTTTGTATATTTTTGACTTTTTATCTAATGTTTCTGGCTTTTATTAAATTTTCTTGACTGTTTATCTCAGATTTGTGGGAATATTTCAAGGCTTTGTTCCGTTTCTTTCTCAGATCAGGTGGTTAATGTTCTTACCTGCGGCGGCTCTGTTATTTGTAGCCTTGATGCTACCGGTCACGCGGCTGCCGCTGGGGTTAGTGAACCTCAGAACCACACGGAATAAACGCTGCCTTCCTTCTCTGGGGTCAACATGCACTGTTACTCTGACTTCACTCTGCAGGGACGACACAAACGTCTGACTGCGATGATGCAGGCGACACACGAGGCAACGGAGGCGTTAAAGTCAGGAGGAACGTTAAGACCCGAGCAGGAGAGGAGAGTTAATGAACGAGCAGCGAAGGAAGCAGAGAAACGACAGCTTTACACTTACAGTCACAGCAAGACTGAAAAGCGGCCTCGTCCACCACCAGGAGCTTCGCTGTCACTCCCCCGCTGTGGCGGGAGGTGGCGTAGCGTGTTATGATGTGGAAAAGGCCAGAAAAGCCGAGAGAAAGAGTGAGGATCAGCTCCGGCTGGAGAGAGACAGCGTTAGATTCAGGAGATAAAAGAGAAAACGGCTGCTTCAAGTTGGATTTTAGAGGGGGAATTCACTTAGAAAGGATTACTGCTGCTGATAGAGGTGGAATTAGCTCCGTTATTAGGTTCTATTCACAAAACATATTGCTCTAATGAAGGAGAGTCAAACTCAGTTTGATCCCGGGACATATCAGTGTTCTGGTTTCTCTCAAAGGGCCAATTATAAAGATCATATAGATTTAGATATCATATATGATTTTTAAACAGAATTTCAAAATATGCTGATGCAGAAATAATGTTATATTGTTGTTAGCGTCTAATTATTAAAATGTAAAATCATCAGATATCTAGAGACTCAAGAATATGCTGATAACCACTATTAACTATTTGATTTATTTAATGGGTTTTTCAAAGATTGGAATCTATGGTTTTGTGTTACTATGCTAAATATTAAAGAATAGAAAGTACCAGAAAGTAAGGACAGATGTACTTCAACAAAGGAAAATAAGGAAAAAATGAAAAGGCATAGAAATGGGAGGATTTCCAACCATTTTACCTAATTTAAATAACCAGCACAGATTCACAGTGACACAGTTTACACAATACTCCAACATTTCAGAGTGTTTTGTGAACAGCAGTTTGTATTTTGTGGAGATTTGCACAGTTATAGCATCAGAAAACGCAGCAATCTCTTTGTGAATTAACCCCTTTGTGTACTGGCAAAAGCAAAAGAAATCCTGTTTTCAGAAAAGACCGAAAAGGGAAAGAAGTTAAAGTCAAAAGTGTTGTTGTGGACGGACCTGTGCAGGCGACAGAACAGCGTAACCTCTCCAGCTGAAACCTGGAAACTCCTCAGAGTCGTAGCCGAAGCGAACTGGTCTGGAGTTGGGTGTCGTTCCGTCTTCCACCTCAAACTTCAGTTGATGAAGAGTCGGAAAATAGTAGCTCGGTGCTGGTCTGACAGGTGCAAATAGTTTGAAATGAAAACAGTAAAGTGGAAGTCACATGCCTGGATGTTTACTGGCTGGTTTTTGTTTTTATTCCGATGCTCTACTGAAATATCTGTGCATGATTTACATCTCAAAAACGCAACGTTTATTTTATACTGTGTCTTTTAGTTGAAAAAGGCTGTTTTATTTCAATAAATCCTCTTTAAACGACAGATGTGGCTTTAAATTTTGATAAATAAAATAAATGCTGTCTAATTTGAGTCCAAATCTATTGAAAAATATTAAAAACTTGAATTGATTTTAAAAATAAAATCAGGGAAGGACACATGACCACTGACACTGCACATTTTTCTTCTTCTTTTTTTTGCTCCAATGACGTTAAAGAACACTCTCTCTGGTAATATTAGTTATTGATTACTTGTTGATCGTGATGGTTGAACAAGAAATTCAAACTTCAGAAGAAGTAACTACAGTTCTGTAATCTGTCTTTAGAAAAAAATTAACTATACAGTAGTCATACTGGTTTTATAGAAGAATTAGAGTAAATTAACAGATTTTTCCAGTTTTATTGAACAAGATTTTTGGTCTTGGTCTCAAATAAACACCTGATCGTTAAAGTGATTGAAACTATGGATATTAATTGGTCATTTCTACATGTTTGAGTATAATCTGAAATAGTCGTAGAGATATAATATACAAATCATCCAGAGCAAGGGGGGATTTCTGCAAATGTTCATCTCAAGTTTGGAGTTTAACATCATAACAGTACAAAGATGACATAAAATCACAAACAGCAGGATATTTCCCCTTAAAAAAACATTAGTAAATAACATCTTACTCTGTGCATTTGAGGCCAACGACATGTTTGTGACATCGACACTGTCCAGATGTCTCATCACAGGCCGAGTCGATGGCACCGCCGACATCACACTGACAGCCTAGAATAAGGATTTATACTTTATTACCGATAATCTGCTGGAGGTTCGAGACAAAGTGAGACATAATGTAGCAGAGATTCATGTTTATTCTGCTCCGACGACTCACCCTGACAACCGAAATAATTCTTTTTCTGCAGCAGGAAGAATCCGTCTTTGCAGGTGTCGCAGGCCAGTCCACACGCGTCGGGTTTACAGTGACACCGCCCGCTTTTCTAGAAAAAAACATGACGGTACAAAGCTGATGGGCTCTCTATGATTGATTAGATTATTTATTTAGCCCAAACACAGTGGTGTAAAGGGCAGGGGTGAAAAGGGGAAAAAGGGCACTTCAGCAAGAATTTTGGCTCCTAGAGGGAACTCTAGCATGCATTTACCCCCTTGAGGGCATTTTAGCACAAGTTTTGGCTCTGAGAGGGCGCTTAAGCACACGTTTTTGCTCCTAGAGGGCACTTTAGCACAAGTTTTGGCTCGAAAGACAGCGCTTTAGCAAACCTTTCAGCTCCTAGAGAGCACTTTAGCATGTATTTATCTCTCATGGGGCACTTTAGGACACGCATTGTCTCCTAGAGGGCACTTTTAACATGCATTGAGCACCCAAGAGGGCCCTTTTCCAAGCATATAGCTCTCAATATGGTACTTTAGAACATATTTTGGCTCCTAGAAGGCACTTTATCACATGTTTTGGCTCCGAAGAGGGCACTTTAGCATTCCTCTTGGCTCCTAGAGGGCACTTAAGCACATATTCTGGCCTCTAGAGGGAACATAAGTACACATTGTACCTCCTTGCAAGCACTTAATCACATGTTTTAGCTCCTAGAGGGCACTTTAGCAGGTGTCTTCCCTCTTTGAGGGCACTGAAGTTTTTTCTTTCTTGATTTTAGCAAGTTTAATTTAATTCGACAGATACAGTACAATGAGTGGACAGTGTAGAGAATTCCTTGTTTTACCCAGAATTCTAAGTTTATAATTCTGAATTGACAGTAATAAAATGAGAGGAATAAATCAGTCACCACAGGTAATAATGAAATACTCACCTGTTCACACTCCCCGACACCACTCAGGGTTCCTTTCAGATCACACCGGCACTCTGGAATGAGGCAGACGGAGCGAGAGTGAAAAGGTTGTGAGACATAAAGAGAAGGATCAGTGCTGAATAGACTCTGATTACAGGATTTTGTCACTTTCATGGGTGAAATACAGCAGCACAAAACCCTGCAATCTCCTGAGATCTGAACTTCAAAAAGATCCAGAGGACGTTTCTCGCTTTCAACCCGAGCACAAAAAAAAAAAAAACTTCCCCTTTAATGTCCGGCCACAGTCAACCCGATGCATTCTTAGGATATTAAAAGCTCTTTTTTTTCCCCCTTTCTCCCGTCTTGTTTCTTCAGGATGTGATAACATTCCTGGTAAAAAGCAGAGCTGTAACATTAGACAGAGATCTGGACAAAGACTGAGGCTGTTCCCTTATTCATGTGCAGTGGCACAGACTTCTTGAAGGAAAGGGGCAGAAGGTGGGAAAAAAAGGGCACAGAAATGTGCCCTCGTCAATAATGAGGGCATTTTAGAACATATTTTGGCTCCTAGAGGGCACTTTAACAAGCATTTAGCTCCCAAGAGGGCACTTTAGAACATATTTTGGCTCCTAGAGGGCACTTTAACATGCATTTAGGTCACAAGAGGGCACTTTAGCACACATGTTGGCTCCTAGAGGGCACTTTAACATGCATTTAGCTCCCAGAAGGGACTTTAGCACACATTTTGCGGGCACTTTACAATGCATTTAGCTCCTAAGAGGGCACTTTAACATGCATTTAACTCCCAAGAGCACATGTTTTTCAACAATTGATGGGGGGACCTCCCTGTTCACGCCTCTGTTCTTATGTTATGTATTTGGAACCTGTTTTTCCTGATGGTGGAGAAGCTACAGAGGTATTTCCAGTGTTTAATGTGCCCACCAGCTTCTTATTATTGCTGTGTCACGATCTCTGTTTCAGCCACACTGAGAGCAGTCAGCAGGAATTCTCCTGTAACAACGTGTTATTCCCTCCTGAGGGACAGGAAGGCAGATCAGGCCTCGCTGACAGGGCCATGTTGACATATCCCCTGGGTAAGAACGGCCAAGACCCACATCACCTTGTCAGATTGCTGCTGGAGATTTAATACGGTGGAGAAAAATGGGGTCAGTGATCACAACTAATGCTCCTTGAGAGAAAAAAAAACTGAGAGTGGGGAATGTTTTCCCTCTTTTTTCCCCTTCTCTTGTTCTCGAAACATTTACAATAATTAAAGTGTGGACAGGTGTAGGTCACATGCTGCATCGCTAGGTGGCGCTAAAGATGATGTATGATGATATGATGTGTCGATCACACTGTGTAAATTTTGTGATTTTTTGTGATGTTGCAGTTACTTCGTGTTCCCAGTAGGTGGCGTTGGACTCAGTGAGTCAATCCGGTTGTTCAGGTGTTAAAAAAAAAAAAACGTTAAAAAAACGGTTCTGATGACTTTTCATTCCAGATGTGTGAAGATGATTCAGACCAAATATTGTGCAAGAATCATGAAAAATCGGGTCATTTGAGCCAAGATGGCCGACTTCCTGTTTGTGTTACAGAGACTTTTTGATGCATCGGGACATGTTGAACATGTGCAGCGAATTTTGTTTGTCTACATCAATCTGGGGTGAATTTTTAAAACATTCGCCACGAATATTATTGCAAAACATAAAATATGTATTTTTGGTTTGAGTTTATTTATTTCAAACAGGGACAATGCATATTAATGAACATATATTTGTAAATATGCACGATTCTAGCCAACGGCTAATTTCCATCCTTAGTCCCCACTGGCAGGTTGATGTCAATCAAAAAAATTTAATAATTATAAAAAGAATAAGGTCTTTAAGATTTAAAAAGATTAGAGCATTAGAAAAGAACAGAATTATAAATAAAAATGCAGAGTTTTGGGATGTTAAGGACTTTACCTGCAGTCATTTGGCTCAGGCCTTAATTATTAGGGAGAAATATTGTATATTGGACTCAATTTGAACAAATAGATGTGGTTTTTCTGCAAAGTTTGGTGACTTTTGGGGCTCGTTTAGGGACAAAAATGCATCCTTTTAAGAGAAAAAAAAGAATCCTTTCAGGTACAATAAATAATGTGAATAATAGACTTGTGGTTTCCTACCTATGCAGCCACGGCGGTTTTCTGCTACCAGGTTCCAGTACAGAGGTTTACACCTGTCACACAAGGCTCCTTCTATGTTTGGGAGACAGCGGCAGGAGCCCTGAAACAACAGATAAGGAATCGCTGACATAAAGATTGTTGAGACTGGCAGCTGCTGCTGAAAAGGCTGAGTTTTATTTGCTTATGTCTGCATGACTGGACATTTTTTTTCTCCAAACATAGGATATATTATGTTCCAAAATGAAAAAAACCTTCCAGAAAACCCTGAAACGTCTTCACCTTATCTCATGTCATCTTGTTGTTTTTCTTCCTCTGTAAAATGGAAGGAAGTTTCTTTTCCTTTATTTTAATTGCATGTACATTTCAGGAAAAAAAAAACACGCTTCCTTGTCGAAATCTGGATTGGAATGTTAGTGCATGTACATCCACACCCACATCTGTGTTTAGACTGTAAATGCTGCTGTTATCAAGGTTCGTACATGATAAACATGACAAACATGACGAAGGTTGGGCTGTGATAGTTGAGTTTATTGAGGGTGTCGTACCGTTTGAGGATCCGTGAACTCTGTTCCTGCTGCGTTACACTGGCTGATCGGAGCTGGAAGGACAGAATAAATCAACTGAAGACAGAAACAGACGTTGGATTTGTATGGTTTGTTTTCTGCAATAAAAGTATAAGTGAAAGTTTCTGGATGGTAAACACTATTTTAAGGATTTTCTCTAATAAACGAGTAAAAATAAGACCAAAAAAAGAAATCAGACACCAGATCAAATTATCTGCTGGGATCTTCTCTGGATTAAAGCTGTTAATGCTGCAACTAACTATTCTCATAGTTTCTTTAGTATTTTATAATGTAAACTGATGATACTGGATGAGTGTTTCCTAAAATCTGGAAGATTCAACCTAAAATGTATTTTTTGTCCACAACCAAAAGATCATCAATTTACTATTATAGAAGACTAAAGAAACCAGAAAATAATCAGAGAAGAGAAGCTGTAACCAGAGAATTTGGACATTCTTCCTAAAAAAAAATGACTCAAATCCATTAATTGATCATCAGAATAGTTGTTAATTAATGTGATAGTTGACGACTAATCGATTAATCAACTAGAAGATGCAGCTCTACATGACAAATCCTCTTTACTTCTGGCCAGTTTTGGACCAAATCAATATTCAGATATCCTAATTTATAACCACTACTTCTAAAATCAGATTATAAGGTAGTTATTAGTAATGTTTTAATAGAGATTAACATTGACTCTATAAAATCTCTCTAAGCTTACATGAGTAGAGCTACAATGAATAATTGATTAATCAATTAGTTGTCTTGTTCATAAAATGGTGTAAAATGTCTGATTATTTCCTGGTGTCTTTAGTCTTCTATAATAAACTGATGATCTTTGGGTTGTGGACAAAAAAGTACATTTTAGGTTGAATCTTCAGCTTTTGGGAAACAATAATCAACATTTACACCATTTTATGAATCAAACAACTAATCGATTAATGGTTTAATACCCTATATATCAACAGACTATTAGAACCTTAAACATTATGATTCCCAACCTTTCACTTACACTTTAAGGGTGAATTTCTTGAACAACAAGCACATTAAACCACTTCCATCCCAGCTGAAAAATCATATTATTGATATAAATGATAATTCTGGTGTCTGATGGTTACCTGAGCAGTGAGGGAACCTGAGTCCTGAAGCACAGAGGTTGCACTGCTGACCTACGACCCCGTGCAGACACAGGCACTGGCCTGACACCGGGTTGCATGTGTTTCCATATGAACCTTCCTGGGAACACCGGCAGGCTGCAGACAGGAAACAGCTAAATCACTAGAAGATCTGCAAAATCTGAGCCTGAACGGGTTTCAGAAACGACGTGTATTCAGGCATCAGATTGCCCCGAGCAGAACTCAGTTTTCTATTCTGGGAAACGTGATTCCTTAGAAGGAAGAAGCTTCTCTCGGTGTCACCCAGGATGCATAAAATAAATCAGTTTTACAGGAGGCTGTGGGAGCGTGAGGATGTTTGCTCCAGAGTCATGAGAACAGACCACATTAAGCCCAGTGAAACCAGCTATTACATCAGCAGAGGTCATAAACATCTCATTTAAAGTGTCTATCACAGGGTTAATTTCATCAGATATATTCAACAATGTGGCTCACTGACTCACTGACTGTGAGCAAATTAATAGGAAAAAAAAACTTAATAAAAAAAGTCTCCTTTTATGCTCGTATACACTTTTTAAATCACAATCAAATCAGCATCCATCAGAGCTGTCGGCACTAAATGAGGCGACGTCTGTTCCTCCATCACCAGAAGCTTCTCTCTGCTACTGTTTTAACCTGTTGGGTTACACTCTTTATGAAACTTAGTGTGTAGGGAACATTCAGCTCAGTCCGGTAACTCTGGTGGTGTCACTTCAAAACATGTCCCTTCGTCACACTGAACTAAACAAAGGTTCCTACCAATAATTCCTGTTGTTACAGATACCTGATAGATTCACTTAGATTAACATTACTGTCAACCTGCTGTCAAAGACTAAAGAAAAACTAGTGACTAAAAGTAGACTAAAATACTTTGGATTTTCTTTTACTATAACTGCATTTTCTTTCACAAAAAAATTGGACTAAAATACTCTGGATTTGCTTTGAACAAAAAACACTTTAAATTTTAGTCGACTAAAATATTTGAAATTTTTGTTGACTAAAACTAGACTAAAATACTCTGGATTTTCTTTGATGAAAACAGAAGTTTAGTCGACTAAAACTACAAAAATTTGTAAGTTTTGCAGACTAAAACTTGGCTAAAATAATAAAATTTTAGTCATTTGTTCTTTCAAAAAAAAACCTACTAAAATACCTTACTTTGACTAAAACTAGACTGAAATTCCAGACTTTTCACAGACTAAAATGAGACTAAAGAACACTAGTTGACTAAATATGACTAAAACTAATAACTAAACAAAATTAATAACATCCAACAGAATAATTACTGGTCTTTTGTATTCACGTCTGTAGACGCTCACCAGCACAGTCCGGGTATCCGTAGAATCCGGGTGCACATTCATCACACTCCTCGCCGCCGTAGTTTGGCAGACAAACGCATCGTCCACTCGGGCTGCAGCTGCTGTCGGCTGCACCGGCACCGTCACACCGACACGCTGCAGGACCAGAAACAAGAGTCCAGGATGTCTCCACAATCATTACAATCATTACAACAAAATGCATCAAAAAACATTCATATGCAGACGATACGCTGGTTTTTCTTTGACAAAAACACTTCAGATTTTAGTTGACTAAAACTGGAGTAAAATACTTTGGATTTTAGTCGCAGGATGTGTAAGTAATTGTTTTTAGGGCCTGGGCCCAATGACATTGACCTTTTTGCTTCTCAACGTGCCCCAAAAGTCACCGAATTTTGCATTAAATTCACACCATTGGATATTTTATGGTTTTTATTTTAGTCAACTAAAACTAGACTAAAACACTTTGGATTTTAATCGACTAAACTCAGTCCACAGGATTTTATCACTGATAATAATCACTCTGAATCATCTTTACACATCAGACGAATAGTTATCAAAACCTTTTTCCTATGATATTCCTGGCTGCCGTGACGACACCCTGAACACACCTGAATAACCTGATTGACTCAGAGTTACAGCACCACCTGCTGGTAACAGGAAGTAACTGCAACATGTGGAAATATCTGATTTACATGAAATTTACACATCATATCAGCTGTTTTTTGTCTAGAGCCACCTAGTGACACAGCAAGTAACAGACACTCCTACTTCTAGCATGCTTCAATTTTATTTATTTATTTCTCAGGATAATTATAGATGAAGGCAGTAATTAAAAGAGAAAAAACAGAAGATGGTTATATGTAGTTTACGTAAAAAAATAATTTATTTACCACCGAAGCTGTGATGCTGAACTACAGCAACTGAAATGGACCAGATGCTCTGACTCATTTACTGATATAATGTAGATTTCTAAAGCTTCTTCATCTTTTACAATAATGTGTTGCCTTTGTATTAGAAATCTTTACCAGCAAAATTTGGATATATGATTAATTAGATTAATTACAAATCCTCTAGTAAATTAGATTTTTTTAATGGCCTGACAACACTGCCACCTAGTGGACACAGTAGCTACACTCCTATGTCTGACATGCTTTAATTTTATTTATTTATTTTTAGAATTTCTCAGGATAATTCTAGATTAAGTTAAATGATGTGATGAGATGATGATGATTCTGTTAAAAAGCTGCAGGATTCAGGGTCAAAGGATTCAACCTTAGAAAAAATGCTGTTTTAAAGACAAATCAGACTTTTCTTTTCTGGTTTGCTGCCTTTTGTTTCGTCTATTTTTTTTTCCAGAATAAAAGTCCATTTCTGATGAGGTCGTGTTTTGGAAGGTTTTTTTCTCACCATGGCAGTCGGGGAAGTTTTGGCGTCCGTGTTGACAGCGGTCGCATCGCTCGCCATCCACACCCTGACGACACAGGCAGCGTCCGGACGCATCACAAATGCCACGCAGCGTCCCTCTGTAGTCACATATACACGCTGCGGACACAAAAAAATCATCTTAACTAGACAATTACACTGATTTAATACTAGAAAATTAAATGATCCAACCCTGTTGACCCCTAAATAATGAGATAAATTTAAGATAAATCATTTTAATGCAATTTCATTCCCACATTTGTGAAAGAAAAGCATTACAAAATACTCTTTCTTTGACAAAAACACTTTGAATTTTATTCGACTAAAACTAGTAAAATACTAAAATACTTAGTTTTTGCTGACTAAACCTGGACTGAAGTACTTTGGATTCAAGTCAACTAAAACTAGATTAAAATACTATTTTAGTAGACTAAAACAAAAAAGTAAAAAAAAAACTCATTTTAACTATACAATTACACTTATTTAATACTAGAAATTTAAATGATTCAACTATGTTGACCCCTGAATAAGGTTTATGAGATAAATTGCACTATTTTCTACCATTTTAACTTGAAATCAGGGTTAAAATAGGCTAAAAAAGCCTCTGACCTGAGTTTTTCTTTGCTCCAGCTAAACAGGGAATGACAAACGCTTCCACCAGTTGCTGATGGTGGAATGTGAACAGACTTGAAGCTAAAACAGGACAACAAACACCACATGTTTCTCTGCCCTGAAGCTGCTACCGAACATTAAAATTCAGCTTCACCAAAACACTGAAGAATAAAAACTCTCACACAAAACACGACAAGTTAAAGCAAAAGTCTTTGTTTGTTCTCAGAGAAACGATGAGACAAAAAAAAAAGCGAAGGTCAAAGGTCTGTTTTTAAAATGCCAAATTATTAATAATGAGCTTCCCAGCTTCAAAATAAAAGCAGAACAGGGGCTGAAACTAATAATAGAATGAAGTGTCCCAGATGACTGTTGCTGCCATGAGAGGACGGAGACTCTTGAACCTAAATCCCCACTGATGAAATGATAATTTAAGATCATCACCGTCATATTCAGATTGTTGAGATGTCTTCTTTATATATTACACTAATAATTTATCATAATATCATAGATAGAGGCATTTTTTACAGAGGTAAAAAAGAATGGAATGGCACTTTTTTTTCTCTCTTCACCTTGTTTTTTCTGTTCCATATTTATCTTATTATAATTTATTTTATATTTTAGTTCATTTTTATTGACAGACACTTTTTATTTATATATCAGCACATGTTTTATTTTATTGTGAAGTTCAGAAAATAAAAGGAAAGTCTGATTATTAAAAATAAATGTTAAATAAATTGTTATAAAATATGTTAATTAGGATAATTTATATCCTACATATTTTTAACTATTTTACATATTTTTTTCATTAAATCTGGAGTCAATATCAATATAATGACTCATAATTTATTAGTCATATTTGTTAATTTTGTGACTCTATACATATAAAATTGTTATATTTAGCTGGAGGATTCAGATAAACCAAAAAAGCAAAAATTAAAAAAACAAATTGCATGGTCATATGTAATTTATGTGAAAGCTGTGATGCTAAAATACAGCAACTAAAATGCTGAAATTTAGTTTGAACAGATGCTCTAACACCAGTTTTTCATTCACTAATAAACAAAAATAAAGATTCTTCTTAGTGTTTTCAATTAATTCGTCATCTGTCACAATAATGTAAAGTCCCAGAAGTTGAAATCTTTACCAGATTAATGTGAGTAATTAGATTTATTGATTACAAATCCTGTTGTAAATTAGATTAATTTATTATATTTCCTGACAGCACTGGTGTAAATCACACTCACGCTGACATCTGGGTGAACCGAAATAACCCAGAGGGCAGAGAGTGGGTCCTGTAGAGAGGAAAGAAAAAGACGAGAGGGTTGATGTTTAACAGCGTTTATAATATTAAAACATATAAATTAGTTTAAAGTTTTAAACCTCATGTACAGAACTTACCTACAATAGGTCCTGCAGGAGATTTGGTGGTTGTTGGATAACCTGATTACAAAAAGATAAACAGATATAATCATTGTTTTTCTGCTTTTTATATTATTATGAAGTGTATAGTATGAAATGTACTACTATACACTATAAACTACAATTTAAACTACATATAAAACTACTTTGATCTACTCTACCAGCAGTGAGACGACCTAATTAATTCTTTAATAAACCAAAAACTAAACTAAACTCAGGTTTTCTGCTGCTACAAACTACAGGAAGATAATGTGTATCTGACTTTTCCAACTCTTCTGTTCTTCTGTTGTTTAGCAGCAGTTTAAAAGTGAAATAGTGGTCGATGGTGTTGCTTTGACTGTTAAATGCAGAGATTTGAGCAGCAGAGAAGAATCTGCTGTGTGGACACGTTGAGACTCGTTTGTTTAACTGACTGAAGGCAAAACGGCCTGAAGATGAGACGCAGATTCAGTCAAAACCTGCAACGTCTGAACTTATCGTCCACAAATCAAACCGTGTTTAAATGATGGAGGAGATAAGAAACGATACCTGAGGATCCACTGAAGTTTCAGATTATATCCATCAGTTAAATCAAATTAAAAAAAGTGACCTCTGATAACCTCCTGAGACACAGAGGAAAATACTTATTTTCTCCTTCCTAGTTTCCATTGATCTTTCCTCCCTCCTTCCTATTTCCTTCCTTCTTTACTTATATCCTTGCCTCCTCCTTCCTGCTTTACTTCGTTGTTTCCTTCCGTCTATCCTTCATTATGTTTTTCTTCCTTTTTTACTTCCCTACTTCCTTTTTCACGTCTAATCTTCCGTTTTTACTCCAAACCTCATATTTTCTTCTATCCTTCCTTCTTTTATTCTCCAAGATGAATATATAGACTCCACATTTATTTCAGGTGAGTTAAAGTAAGAAATAAATCTCCCATTACAAATCACAGTACATCTCAGTTCCAGTTAAACAGAATCTAAAGCTGCTGCATGTTCACTTATAAACAAAGTTGATGTCAGTCAAACAGACAGAAACAGAACAAAGTAAAAGTACTTTAAAGGCTGAAAGAGCAGGCGTCTTATCTCTGCAGCCTGAGTCTGTAGCCACATCACAACCTGATAAACTTCTTCTATGCCTGTTATCTGCATCTGTATGTGATGAGATGGAGGCATGGCGTGCTGTAGAGTGATACAGGTTAAACTGTAGAGTGATACATGTTAAACTGTAGAGTGATACAGGTTAAACTGTAGAGTGATACAGGTTAAACTGTAGAGTGATACATGTTAAACTGTAGGGTGATATATGTTAAACTGTAGGGTGATATATGTTAAACTGTAGAGTGATACAGGTTAAACTGTGGAGTGATACAGGTTAAACTGTAGAGTGATACAGGTTAAACTGTAGAGTGATACAGGTTAAACTGTAGAGTGATGTATGTTAAACTGTAGGGTGATACAGGTTAAACTGTAGGGTGATACAGGTTAAACTGTAGAGTGATACAGGTTAAACTGTAGAGTGATACAGGTTAAACTGTAGAGTGATGTATGTTAAACTGTAGGGTGATACAGGTTAAACTGTAGGGTGATATATGTTAAACTGTAGGGTGATATAGGTAAAACTGTGGAGTGATACAGGTTAAACTGTAGAGTGATACAGGTTAATCTGTGGAGTGATACAGGTTAAACTGTGGAGTGATACAGGTTAAACTGTAGAGTGATACAGGTTAAACTGTAGAGTGATACATGTTAAACTGTAGAGTGATACAGGTTAAACTGTAGAGTGATACAGGTTAAACTGTAGAGTGATATATGTTAAACTGTAGGGTGATACAGGTTAAACTGTAGAGTGATACAGGTTAAACTGTAGGGTGATACAGGTTAAACTGTGGAGAATGAAGGTTATAATATAGAGTAATACAGGTAATAGTGTAGAGTGATACAGGTCATATTGTACAGTGATACAGGTGGTAGTGTAGAGTGATACAGGTCATAGTGTAGAGTTATACAGGTCATAGTGTAGAGTGATACAGGTCATAATGTAGAGTGATACAGGTCATAATGTAGAGTGATACAGGTGGTAGTGTAGAGTGATACAGGTCATAGTGTAGAGTGATACAGGTGGTAGTGTAGAGTGATATAGATCATAGTGTAGAGTGATACAGGTGGTAATGTAGAGTGATATAGGTCATAGTGTAGAGTGATATAGGTCATAGTGTAGAGTGATACAGGTGGTAGTGTAGAGTGATATAGGTCATAGTGTAGAGTGATATAGGTCATAGTGTAGAGTGATACAGGTCATAATGTAGAGTGATACAGGTCAGTGTAGAGTGATACAGATCATAGTGTAGAGTGATACAGGTGGTAGTGTAGAGTGATATAGGTCATAGTGTAGAGTGATACAGGTCATAATATAGAGTGATACAGGTCATAATATAGAGTGATACAGGTCATAGTGTAGAGTGATACAGGTCATAGTGTAGAGTGATATAGGTCATAGTGTAGAGTGATACAGGTCATAGTGTAGAGTGATATAGGTCATAGTGTAGAGTGATATAGGTCATAGTGTAGAGTGATACAGGTCATAGTGTAGAGTGATACAGGTCATAATAGAGAGTGATACAGGTCATAGTGTAGAGTGATACAGGTGGTAGTGTAACATGTAGAATAACCTTCACAGGTACAGGTGATTTCTGACATATTGACATTTACCGGAGGCGTCTCCGTATGGGCTATAATGAAATTCCTTTAAAAAAACATTTTCTTCCCCTCAAGGGCAAAACGAACATATTGAAACAGAAAAAAAAAGTTTAAAAAAAGAAGAGTGGATTCAGTTTCAGCTGCTCATTCCTTTCTGGCACTACAGTTTTCACATATATGATTAATGTCACATGACCTACATGCATGTCAATCTGAAAGTAAAGCAGAGATGTCTGCTCTTTAAATGATATAGAAAATTAACTCCATTTTTTTTTCTATTGAAATGTTATTCATTGCGATAAAAGCTAATTTTGACTTTGTAAATATGGAGGATGCTCAAAGATTGAATATGCTGTTAATTTATGAAATAAGAAACACGATAGATATCTAGAAAAGATTAAAAAAAAGCTCTTTATCAATAAAATGTGTAGATATGGACTAGTTTTTATGTGAATTTTCTTTTTCTAGATAGATATTTTTTATTTTTATTTTATTTTATTTTGATTAATATTATTTATTTCCTATTTTTTGTGTATTATTTTCCATTTGCATGAATTTATTTAATTTCAATTAGGGTAAAAAAATAAAGAAATAATAAAAACATTTTAAAATAATAAATTCAATGAAATAAAATATAAATAAAATAAAAATAAATAGAATGAAAACATAAAAAAATGTATTAAATAAATAAATTAAATACACAAATAAATTAACTTTAGAAAATAGTGTCTTGTAATCCTATGTGTGACACAAAAATCACTAAAATAAAAATGATTGATCTAGTCTTTGCTGTATTTTTACTCTTCCACATTTAACCCTTAACCCACATTTTTAATATCCCAGAACTCTGCATGATTTTTTTTTTAAATAATTCTGTTATTTTCTAATGCTCCAATCTTCTTAAATCTTAATGATCTTATTCCTTTTCTAATTATTTTCATTTATTTTTCTGATTCTCACGTTGGTGACGTCAACCTGCCAGTGGGAAATTAGCCATTGGCTAGAATCTTGCATATTTACAAATATATAAATATATTAATATACATTGTCCCTGTTTTATATAAATAAACTCAAAGTCCATCGTTATTTCCACTTACGGATGCAGTGAGGGTAGTGATGGTGTCCATCAGAGCATCGATCACAGTTCTCTCCAGTAAACTGAGGTTTGCAGATGCAGCGTCCAGATCCCATCTGACAGCCGGCTGTCGTCCTGTCATCACACCTGCAGCCTTTAATATTCAGGTAGAAATAAATTAATCCATTAATTAATTCCCAACTATCACATTAATCACCAACTATTTTGATGATCCATTTGAGTCATTTATGACATGTCCAAATTCTCTGGTTCCAGCTTCTCAAATCTGATTATTTTTCGGTATCATGCGTTTTTAATAGCTTAATCACTTTATTGATTAGATGGATAACATTAAAGCTATTTAGCCTTCGATTAATGGATTTGTTGCCATTTCTAACAAGAAAATGTCCAAAATTCTAACAGCATGAGGAGACTTTATCTGATCACACGTTAAATTTCAAAATAAAATAATTCAAATACATATTTAAACTAGAGCTGCATGGTCAATTAACCGATTAAATGCCAACTATCACATTAATCACAGACTATTTTGATAATCAATTAATGGATTTGAGACATTTTTCAATAGAAAATGTCCAAATTCTCTGATTCCAGCTTCTCTTCTATGTTTATTTTCTAATTTCTATAGTCTTCTATAATAATAAACTGATGATCTTTGAGGACAAAAAAAGACATTTTAATTCCACATTTTGCAACATTTTATGAACCAGAAAACTAATCGATTAATCGCTTCAACAATGGATTGATTGTTAACTATCAGAATAGTTGTTAGTAGCACCTCTAATATATATACATGTACATACAAGTAGCAGGAAAATTCTCATGTACTTGAGCAAATTTACTTAGTTAAATTCAAGCACAGAAGTATTGATTATATGGCTAAAAGACATTTCCTGTGCATAACATAAAATCTCAGCAACACAAACAGAAACTGAGTTTGACTCTGACTGGGGGATCCAAAAAGTAAATAATCATTACCGACAAAAACCTTCCGCTGCTAATCTCACTAAAATGAACTCAGGGATTCTATAGTTTATTTTTCAAAGCACTGAGGGAAACAGTTTAATTCCACTGTCCAAACATGCTGTGATTTATAGGCTGAGGAACCATAAAGGAAAAACAAGTTCAGCAATATATATATATATATATATATATATATAAATCATTAACAGTAACATTGAACACAAATCTGAACTATTTCAATATAAACTAGTTTAATGTTTTAAGTGTAAATATATTGAAAATATCTCATTTGTGGGTACAAAAGGAAATGCTTTTATTTTTGAAGTATTAGTGAAATGATGAGAATAAAATGACCAAAAAAAAAGGTTTAGGATGTTTTTTTCAACTTTTGTCACTGTTCTAATGATGGGGAGAGGAATTAATTAGATTATTCATTACTTAAAGGAGTAAAGCTGTTAGTTAGTGCTGTTTATTCCTATAACTGTTTGTCCTACAGGTCAAACCATTCATTAAAAGGTAGAACAGAGAAAATTAAAACAACTTACACTTTCATACAGTTTCAAACCTTAAAGCAACAAAATATTTTAGTAAATAGTTTTGACTGAAATCTGAAGGATAATTTAGCACCAAATGATGCAGCATCTTCTATTTTTCCTGTTTCTTTCTTTCTTCTCTAGAGTAAATTAACCAAATCCTATGCATTGTTCCTTTAAAACGGCCAATTCACAATAAAACAGACAATTATAATTTGTTCTGTTGGTGATTCTAAAAATCATTTTTAAAACCATGTTTATTAAAATGTTTATGTTAATGCAGCAACTATTCATCATCTTAAAGTCTCATTACACTTCAACACTCAAAGCTTCCAGGAGGCTTTTAACCTGTATTTATTTATTTATTTATAGTAGCTGTAATGATTTTAGAAGAGAATTGTAAAATGTATGACTCACGTATGCAACCAGTAGGAGATTCAGCAGGAATTCCATAAGGTCTGTAGAAGCCTTCCAGGCATTTCTCACAGTTCACTCCAGCTGTGTTGTGCTGAAGAAGAAAAATAAATGATGTGTTTGCTATAACTCACACAGAAACCGAACAAAACAATAGTTTTGATTTCTTTTATTTGTGTCATATTACAGAAATAGATCATGTCAGCGTGTTGTTTTGACAAATGAAAGCTGAAGTTTTTTCTTGGATCGATGAGAAAAGTGAATGTAAAGAAGTTTCCTGTTTTCACAAGTTGCAGAATTAATGATTCAATGTGAATTTGTCCATAGAGAATTAATCCGTGAAGACATACACACACTGGCAGGAATGTGTCTGGAGGTTTTTTTTGCCTCCTTCATCCCACTCAGGAATCAGTTTAGACTTGATGTGAGTTTCATACCTGGCAGCTGATGCAGACTCCGCCCCCTTCGTACCTGCCGAAGGTGTCTAAACTTGCTGCTCGACTTTCCACCTCTGGGTCGTAATAACAGTCGAAAGCATGAGAGAAACACTGGCAGGCTGAGGAGGACGCACACACACACACAGAAAGAGAAAGCCCCAAACACAGAAGACACAACACAACACACACACACACACACACACACACACACACACATAGAGAGAGAGACACACACGCACACACACACAGAGAGAGACACAGACACACACAGAGAGAGAGAGACACATACAGATAGACACACACACACACACAGAGAGAGAGAGACACACACACACACAGACACACACACAGACACAAACACACAGAGACACACACACACACACACACACACAGAGACACACACACACACAGACACACACACACACACACACACACACAGAGACACACACACACACACACACACATTAATCTATGGGCCTGTGCTCTGTCTCCATCTGTATTTAAACATCTTAAATCAAGTGAAAACTGCTTGTTAAGTACAAAGAGAAACAGTAAAATCCAACATGAAACTTCCTGCATCATTCACATCATTCATCTTCATCAGTTACACTGAATTCACACAGAAACATGAGATTTCTCTGCTTTTATGGCTGTGACAGCCCATTATTTCATGGAGGGAAACTCCTGTCAGCAGTGATTTATTTACAGGAGCGATGAGTGGCTAATAATCCAGAATAAAGGATTGATCTGGACTAATAATCCAGAATAAAGGACTGATCTGGGCTAATAATCCAGAATAAAGGACTGATCTGGGCTAATAATCCAGAATAAAGGACTGATCTGTATTTATCTTATTCAGGCCTTGCTCGAAAAAGAGATCATTTGATCTCAAGCAACATGCCTGATATAAATAAAATAAATAAAGGTATAATAAAAACAAATCTAGAATAAAGCACTGATCTGGACTGGACTAATAATTCAGAATACAGGACTGATCTGGAGTAATAATCCAGAATAAAGGATTGATCTCGACTAATAATCCAGAATAAAGGACTGATCTGGACTAAAAATCCAGAATAAAGGATTGATCTGGACTAATAATCCAGAATAAAGGACTCATGTGGGCTAGTTCAAAGCTGTAATCCTGCAGCTGGTCTCTGTTCATCACACACATTCCTCATGAGGAATGTCTGACTCTACATCTCCATATCAGGGCATCTCCAGCAGCCTGGGACACCAGAGGTGGTTCAGCAGATCTGGGATTTTCTAGGATTTTCTGGAGACACTCACGCTGACACTCGTTGGGACTGTCCACCGTCGCTGCTCGCCACGCCTTCTGGTTGAAGCCTGGACAGCAGCGGTCACATGACTCACCACAGGTGTTGTGTTGGCATTCACACTGGAGTCTGAGGAGAGGAAGAGGAAACACCTGGATCACAGATGATCACTCATAGCATATCATATATTATATATCATGTCATTACATCATATATCATCTCATGTTATATCCTATATCGTGTCATTACATCATATATCATCTCATGTTATATCTTATATCATGTCATTACATCATATATCATCTCATGTTATATCTTATATCATGTCATTACATCATATATCATCTCATGTTATATCCTATATCATGTCATTACATCATACATCATCTCATGTTATATCCTATATCATGTCATTACATCATATATCATCTCATGTTATATCCTATATCATGTTATTACATCATATATCATCTCATGTTATATCTTATATCATGTTATTACATCATATATCATCTCATGTTATATCCTATATCATGTCATTACATCATATATCATCTCATGTTATATCCTATATCATGTTATTACATCATATATTATCTCATGTTATATCCTATATCATGTCATACCTAAAACGAGAGAGAAGTTTAGTTTTATTAGTTTAATCCTTATCCATTCATCCATTAATTCCTTCCTTCTTTCCTTCCTTCTTTATTTCCTTCTATCCTTCCTTCCTCCATTACTTCCTTCCTTCCTACATTACTTACTTAATTCATTCCTTCCCTCCTTCTATCCTTCCTTCCTTAATTCTTTCCTTCCATCCTTCCTTCCTTCCTTCCTTCCTTCCTTCCTCGATTACTTCCTTCGTCCCTCCCTCCCTCCCTCCGTCCCTTCCTTCCTTCCTACACTTACTTAATTCTTTCCTTCCTAAATTACTTCCTTACTTCTTTCATTCCTTCCTTCCTTCCTTCCTTCCTCCATTACTTCCTTCCTTCCTTCCTCCATCAATTACTTCCTTCGTCCCTCCCTCCCTCCGTCCCTTCATTCCTTCCTACACTTACTTAATTCTTTCCTTCCTCAATTACTTCCTTACTTCTTTCATTCCTTCCTCCATTACTTCCTTCCTTCCCTCCCTCCCTTCCTTCCTTCCTACACTTACTTAATTCTTTCCTTCCTCAATTACTTCCTTCCTTCCTTCCTTCCTTCCTTCCAGACTAAACAAATCATTCTACCTCCGAATGGTCCATTCACAGTAAAACATAAACAGACAATAACCTCCTATTGTTCTGTTGTTTATTGAACACACATGGTTTTGTGTTTCAGAGTAAAACTTTATCACATCTCGTCTATTTACAGCCAGTAATCAGAGTGACTGTATTTCATGATGCTGACGTCAGTGTATAAACACATGAGCTCATTTTCTTTCCTCAGAACATTTCACTATCACCCAAATCTCCACATTTGGCAGCAAGTAGCTCAGTAAATTCCTTCAAATCACGGCTCACTTTTACAGAAAGGCTGTTGTCTGCCAACTCTTATTTCATTAGTTTTTATCACATAACTTATTTTATGAGGTCTTATGTTCTTTATGGTTTTACCTGGGCTGTTTTATATTGTTTTTAAAGCAGGTCAAGTCTGTTTTTCCACGATGTTGTTTCACGAGCTCATTTGAACAGCATTAAGAATTATTTTATCCTGTACTGTACAGCATTTTATTTTGAAAGGGGTTTTACAAAAATGATTATTATGTTGAACCAGTGGAAACCACTGTACCAAATGTCTCTTTAACTCTGTTAATGAATAAACACGTTAGTTGGTTTCACTTCCAGAAGTTAATTTTTGATTTAAAAAAAGTTGACATTGTAATGAATGAATAACTTTAGGCAGAACTTTCATTTGACTCAAATATTCATAGAAAAGTACAAAATAAAGTTGAAAGAATCCTGTTAAATAAACATTATTTATGGTTATTGTGCTTCAGAGGAACATTTTATAACAACTTGTTATTTTATGGTCCATTTACAGCCAGTAATCACAGTAACTGTATTTTATGATGCTGACGTCAGTGTATAAACACATGGGGTCGTTTTATTTCCCTCATTATCACTCAAATCTACACATTTGGCAGCAAGTATAATGCTGTAGAGTGCAGTCTTTTTTAACTTTTATTTTGAAAAGTTATGTACAAATAAAATTATATTACAAATATTATAATTATGTTGAATCAGTGGAAACTACTGTACAGAACATCTCTTTAACTGTTAATAAGTAATCACGTGAAATTGTTTGAAGAGCTCAGAAGAAAAATGCTATAGAGTTCAGCATTTTTTAACTTTATTTTGAAAAGTGATTATTAAAGTTTATTATTGTTATTATTAAATATATTTTATTATATTTATTTATTTATGTTGAACCAGTGGAAACCACTGTGCAAAACATCTCTTTAACTCGTAAATGTTTAAAAATGCTGTTTAGTTTTTAATTTTATTTTGAAAAGTGCTGTACAAAATAATGTTTATTATAATTAGGCATAACTTTCATTTCACTCATGTATTCATAGCACAGTACAAAATAAAATTTAAAAAAGTTTTTTTTTAAACTTTATTTTGAAAAATTCTGTACAAATAGTTTTTTTATATTTATGAGGCAGAACTTTCATTTGACTCAAATATTCATAGCAAAGTACAAAAAATATCCTGCACAGTACAGCATTTTTGTAACTTTATTTTGAAAGTGCTGTACAAAGAAAGATTATTAAGATTATTATAACGTTGAACTAGTAGAAACCACTGTACAAAACATCTTTTCTAAAGCTTAAAAATGCTGTGTTGTACAACAGTTTTTTTAACTTTATTTTGAAAAGTGCTGTGCAAATAAAGTTTATTATAATTATTACACAACTTTTATTTGAGTCAAATATTCATAGCACAGTACAAAATAAAGTTGGAATTTTTTTTTTTACTTTATTTTGAAAAGCACCCTATAAATAAAGTTTACTATAACAATTATAATTATGTTGAACAGTAGAAACTACTGTAGAAAACGTCCCTTTATCTCTGTTATAAACAAATGCTGTAGATCACAGAATTTTTTTCGCTTTATTTTAAAAAGTGCTGTACAAATAAAGTTTATTAGGATTATTCTAACGTTGAACCAGTGGTAACCACCATACAAAATGTCTCTAACTCTGTTGAGTTAATGAATAATAATAATAAAAAGCTTCAGGCAGAATGTTCCTTTGACTTAAATATTCACCACAATATATATTTTTTGAAACCTTATTTTGAAAAGTATAATTATGATATTATAATGTTGAACCAGTAGAAACTACTGTAAAAAAACATCCCTTTATCTCTCTGTAGAGCACAGGATGTTTATAGCTTTATTTTGAAAAGTGCTGTACAAATAAAGTTTATAAATAAATAAATGGAAGAGTTTCTAACCTGTTGGGGTCGTCATGGTTACGGCCGCCACCACATTCCTGTGCGTGGCCATGACAGACGCAGCGACCGCCGACACTGATGTCTTTGATGCTGTAGTAATACTGTCGAATAAGAGAAGAAGAAGAGAAACGTCAGGATGAAAAGTTGTTATCAGCATCTCATCAGCTGCACCTGAACAAACCTCAACCATGACCCATGAGCTGAGACTAACGACGTGAGGTGAATCAGTGCAGAATGATAATTGATAAGATAAAGCATCCACACGTCGGAATGAGTCAGTGCGTTTTAAACAGAAACCTTTTCTGGAGATTTACTTCACGACACGATGGCGGCAGCTTCTCTACAGCTGTGTTAGAGGATAAATTTAACTCAGAGGGGGAAAAAAAGCAGCTTGGGCCTCGTGTAGGTGCCACATCCAGCACCTGCAGCCGCTGGAACGACGCCAAAACCACTGAGGAATCGCCATGACTCGACAGACGGGATCTGGCACCGAGCCTCGGCCTCAGATAGACGTGTGTTTTTATCAGAGTGTTGGTGTCAGCAGTAAAACAGACAGGGCAGGGCTGGAGATGTGGCTCCTACAAATGGGAGAGAAGAGGCTGCCAGTGATGGCACCTCAGTGACAGGCTGAGCAGCTGCTGCTTCTGCAGTTTGAGCAGTTCTGTGTAGTTTTATGCAGTTTAGTATAGTTTGTGCAGATTGTGTAGTTTAGTATAGTTTGTGTAGTTCTGTGCAGTTTTGTGCAGATTGTGCAGTTTAGTATAGTTTGTGCAGTTTGTGTAGTTTAGTATAGTTTGTGTAGTTTAGTATAGTTTGTGTAGTTTTATGCAGTTTTGTGTAGTTTGTGCAGTTTGTGTAGTTTGTGTAGTTTAATATAGTTTGTGTAGTTTAGTATAGTTTGTGTAGTTTTATGCATTTTTTTGTAGTTTTATGCAGTTTAGTATAGTTTGTGCAGATTGTGTAGTTTGTGTAGTTTAATATAGTTTGTGTAGTTCTGAGCAGTTTTGTGCAGATTGTGCAGTTTAGTATAGTTTGTGCAGTTTGTGTAGTTTAGTATAGTTTATGTAGTTTGTGCAGTTTGTGTAGTTTAGTATAGTTTGTGTAGTTCTGTGCAGTTTTATGCAGATTGTGTAGTTTAGTATAGTTTGTGTAGTTTGTGTAGTTTTGTGCAGATTGTGCAGTTTGTGTCGTTTGTGTAGTTTAGTATAGTTTGTGTAGTTTGTGTAGTTTTGTGCAGATTGTGCAGTTTGTGTAGTTTGTGTAGTCTAGTATAGTTTGTGTAGTTCTGTGCAGTTTAATATAGTTTATGCAGTTCTGGTTTAGTATTGTTTGTCTAGTTTTGTGCAGTTTTGTGCAGTTTTATAGTCTTGTGTAGTTTAGTATAGTTTGTGTAGTTTTATGTAGTTTAGTATAGTCTTGTGTAGTTTAGTACAGTTTGTGTAGTTTAGTGTAGTTTAGTGTAGTTTTGTATGGTTTGTGCAGTTTAGTATAGTTTTGTGTATCACCTCTGTAAATCCCTCCCTCACTTTATCTGCCACCATTATTGCTATTAATGGTAATTGTCATTAATTATTAATATATAACGATATATTTTTTATACCTAGCTTTAGTAATAATTATCATTATTGCTAGCTATGTAGAGTCCACCATGTCACTTTGATCCACATTCAAGACGCAGCAAGTAAGTGTCCATGGTTCACTACATTTACACACACTGCATAGTGTTTTATGTATTTAAAACATTCAGTGTAGATGCCGAAATATGTGATTTGAGACACAACATCAGTGTTGTTCTATTTACTTTATGTCCTATGAAGGGGGTTACAAGCAAGTAACCAAGCCCCCAAATCCTGCTACAAAATCAGTCAATTTGAAAATGACAAAAAAACAACATTTTTTTTGGTTTTATTTTGTGAGGTTGGTGGCTCACCCTGCGAGTGACGGTGGGGTCTCTCTGGGCCTTGGAGATCAGGTGACCCAGCAGGGTGCTGGTACGGAGGAAATGCAGCCGGATGTTCGTGGCCTTCGTAAAGTCTCGCAGCACCGGAGAGTAGGTGAAGTTCTTAGATCCCGGTCGTCCGTTCACCAGAGACACAACAATCTGCACAAAACAGGGTTCATTCCACACAGAAAAGATCAGAAAACCTCACATTTCTGGAGTAACAACATATTGTAACATGAAATTTCACAATATAAAAAGGTGACAATTGTTTTTGCATCTTAATACAAAAATATAGGGAACATATGGAAAAAAATACACACGTTAGACCATGGACCCCTATTTAATTAGATTTTTGCTTTTATATATTGAAGAAAGTGTATGAAACCCACAGAATTGTCATTATCTTACTTATGAATTGAGTTATAATTAAAATAAATGATTCCCCTTTTTGCTGGGGACCCCCTGGAACCACCTCAAAGGACCCCTGGGGGTCCCTGGACCACTGACTTCACAGATTAGGTGTAAAGTCCTTTCTTCCTGACAAAAATCTTGCTCAGCAATACTGGAAAAATCTGGTAACTTACTAAATTCTTTTACTAAACCGGTATAACTACGGTACCCCTTACACTTTTCTAAATTCAGGTGATTAATTAAAGAAATATCCTATCGTCAATTATCTAACAAATAAAAAATGGAAGAATTTATGCTTTGGTGTTTTTCCTTACATAAATGTGAACTATATTATATCTTCAAGCAAAAAAGGTCCTTTTAAGTTTAAACACCCAGTTCAAATGACTAAAATTTAATGTCTAGAAAACTATAGAAATAAACTGAAGCTTTAAAACTGCTTAAATCAAATTAATGATTTGTGATAGTGATTTTTGGATTCTAATTATAATAATAATAAATTTATTGTGATTGGTCGATGACAATAAAGCAGAGAAACAGGATGATGCAGCAGTGGAACGAGAGTAAAGTTATGCAAATTTCTCAATTTTGCCAAAAAACGACTTAGGCAATTATACTGAGAAGTTAACGATACTTTATCTTTATCATGACTCAATATCGTGAGATTAGTGTATCATTAATTATTTCAGATGTGACGTGATATTTATATTTAGTTACCTCTCCATTCTCCAATGGGACGATCCGTGAATATTCGGTGGTGCAGAGCTGGTCGTCGTCGTTGATGATTCGTGCGTTGGGCTGTTTTCCAAACTTTTCAATACACTCGTGCTTTGAATCTGCCAAAAAATAGTGAAAGAAAAGACTTTTAGTTTTTTTTTAAATAACGTTTTATGTTTTAATAATTTTGCATATTGGAAGTCAATGATTTGTCCATACAGGTTTCTGTAAAGATATTCTCTGTCTATTTTGATAGAGAGAGTCAATTAATCCATCTATGGTGTAAAATGTGGGTCAGTTTACAATTATAGAAGACTATATAACCACAGAATTTGAGCATTTTCTTCTTTAAAATGACTCAAATCCATGAATTGATTGTCAAAATAGTTGGTGATTAATGTAAATTTTGGTAATTAATCGATTAATCGACTAATAGTTGCAGCTCTAATAAAAAAATAATGTCCATGAGCTGAAGATATAACTCTGTATTAAATAATTACAGCTAATTAAATATTTAAAATAACCTATATCCTCTTAATTACTATTCTGGATTAATCTGATAGTGGATTAGTTGTTTGATTTATAAAATGTTGATCACTGTTTCTAAAAGCTAAAGAAACCAGAAAATAATCAGAGAAGAGAAGCTGGAACCAGGGAATTTGGACATTTTCTTCTTAAAAATGACTCAAATCGATTAATTGATTATCAGAATAGTTGGAGATTAATCTAATAGTTGGCAACTAATTGATTAATCAACTAATCAGTTCATTACCAAATATTTTAATAGCTGAATCAGAGAATTTGGACATTTTCTTCTTAAAAATTACTCAGTTCCATTAATGGATTATTGAGATAGTTGGTGATTAATGTGATAATTGGAAGCTAATTGATTCATTTGATGTTGCAGCTCTACTCTCCAACGCTAATTGATATAACAGATGCTGCGTTCAGGGACACGTGTGACACTCTGGATTTAAAGAAGCTGCCAAAACACTTCATATTCATAAACTATGTTGTGTGTTGCCCAAATAGTTTATGTGAGGAAACCTCAGGAAAACCTGAGGAATCAAAATGAATCAGTGATTCTTTTCAAGTCTGTACTGGACTCTTGAAACATCCTGAATGAACATGAACTTGTACCAAGTCAAAAAGCAAATGGAGAGACAGGGAGATTGTAATGAGATGAGTCACAGCTTGTCTCTGTGTGCTCAGGTGCATCAAAGATATCAGACATCACGCAAACTCAGCAAATCCACAGCATTCAGTGTTCAGGTTCACAGTTTAAAGGAGTCACTTGGGAAAGTTATGGCTTCATAGTCCTAGTAATTACACTAAGTTCCATATTCACTGCACAAAATCTACCCTAAAATTAAGTTTTAATCCTAAAATTTATATTCAAGTAGGAATGCTTGTTTCCTACAGAGCAAACACACACCAACACACACTCTTCCTGTCCTGAACCGCTTTAAGCAGGCTGACACTGAGCCAGTAAACACATCTTAATCCATCTTCACAACGGGCTTTTTTCACCACAGATATTATGACTCACACAGGTGTAATTAATTACTACAATAATCATATTTCCATTCAGTAATGCAGCCTTTTCTGGGGCTTTTATGCTGCACATGCTGATGCTGTTAATGGATTTGTCTGAAAATGCCTCAGAATTCACTCCAGAACCAGTCAAAGTTTTTACTTATACAGTCTATAGTGCATTAATTCAACTTCTCCCATTCTTTTTGAATGTCTAAATGCAGAAAATCTTTATATATCAGTTGTGGCCTGAAAAATTCCGAAATAGAATGAAAAAGAGAAGTGTCCGTGGTATGATTATTTAAACTATTAATCGATTAGTTGTTTAATTCATAAAATGGTGTAAAATGTAGATTTAAAGTGAAGATTCAACCTAAAATGTATTTTTTTGTCCACAACCCAAAGATCATCAGTTTATTATTATAGAAGAATAAAGAAACCAGGAAATAATCAGAGAAGAGAAGCTGGAACCAGAGAATTTGGACATTTTCTTCTTAAAAAATGACAAATGCATTAATTGATTATCAAAATAGTTGGAGATTAATGTGATACATCACACACTTTTGTGTCACCACATTTTGCGTCTTCTGTTCAGATCTTCCTCATATAAACGCAGCCTCATTAGTGGTTTGTTTTTAATTGATGACACGTGAAGGGATGGGATTGAAACAGTTTCTAAAAACATTTAAATTCCTCTTCTTCCTTCCTGTGAAAACTATCTGATGAATGTCTGAGGAGCCAAACTTTTCTTTTTCTGGTGATGGACAGCGTGCAGGAGTTCTTCTATTTTCCTTTCTTCAGTACAGCTTTTTGCTTCCTATGCACAACGAAAACTTACGTGCAAAATACTGCCAGGGGGTGAAGGTTTTCCCGTTGTCGACGGAGCGCTCCAGCACCCAAAGGTCAGGACGAGGGGAGTTGGCGAACTTGATGAGGATGTAGGCGACGTGGAAGAGCTGAAAAACACAAAGAGGAGGCTGAAAACAAAAGGCAGCAATGTTCAGGGCGGAATATTTTTTTGGCAAATTGTTGGTGTTTCCTGTGCTGTTAAATAAGTCCCCAGCTGCACTTATAGTACTCTTATTTCCTCTCAGCTCTGTTTTGTCGCTGCAAACCCACACAGCCACCGACTTTATAATGAGTCACTTCATTGAATCAAGATCAGGACTTCCTGTTTTCAACTTCCTCTTTTAGTTCTTGAAGCTTTGCTTTGCAGCGTCTGTGCGGCCTTACAGTTATTCACCAACATTTGTCATCAGAGAGCCAATAAAAGTTCTGCAGGTCAGTGAAAAGACGTCGGCTGAACCCACATGATCCACATCTGTTGCCTGAAACATGCCTGAAACACCTGAAATACACCTTAACACAATTAACCACATTTGAAGCACACCTGAAACATGCCTGAAACACACCTGAATATCATGAACACACCTGAAACCACCTGAAACATGCCTGAATATCATGAACACACCTGAAACATGCCTGATTATCATGAACACACATGAAACATGCCTGAATACCATGAACACACCTGGAACACACCTGATACACACCTGAAACACACCTGATTATCATGAACACACCTGAAACACACCTGAGACATGCCTGGATATCATGAACACACCTGAAACATGCCTGATTATCATGAACACACCTGAAACATGCCTGATTATCATGAACACACTTGAAACATGCCTGATTATCATGAACACACCTGAAACATGCCTGATTATCATGAACACACCTGACACACACCTGAAACATGCCTGAATAACACGAACACACCTGAAACACACCTGATTATCATGAACACACCTGAAACATGCCTGAATATCATGAACACACCTGGAACACACCCGAAACATGCCTGAGTATCACGAACACACCTGAAACACACCTGATTACCATGAACACACCGGAAACACACCTGATTATCATGAACACACCTGAAACACACCTGAGACATGCCTGATTATCATGACCACACCTGAAACACACCTGAGACATGCCTGAATATCATGAACACACCTGAAACATGCCTGAATATCATGAACACACCTGAAACACACCTGAAACATGCCTGAATATCACGAACACACCTGAAACACACCTGATTACCATGAACACACCTGAAACACATCTAAAACATGCCTGATTATCATGAACACATCTGAATCACACTTGAAACATGCCTGATTATCATGAACACACCTGAAACAGACCTGAAACATGCCTGATTATCATGAACACACCTGAAACAGACCTGAAACATGCCTGATTATCATGAATACACCTGAAACATGCCTGAATACCAACACACCTGAAACTCATCTACTGTTTTCAACTTCCTCTTTTAGCTTTGTTTTGCAGCGTCTGTGTGGCCTCACAGTTACAAACACGAACAATTCACCAACATTTGTCATCAGAGAGTCAATAAAAGCGCTGCAGGTGCCTTCAGGTCAGTGAAAAGACGTCGGCTGAACCCACATGATCCACATCTGTTCCCTGAACTCTCCGTATCTCCGTTTCCCATCAGAGCCAAACAAGGCTGGAAAACTGTGTCAGTGATTGTTTCTGCCAACACTGAGTTTTCTGTGCAGTGATTTTTCTCTGCGGTTCGTCGTCATCGAGCTGTAAAAAGCGGGCGACTTCAGCCCGATGAACACTGCACAATGACAAGGTGATTTATGGAAATCAAAGGTCTATTTGTTACGTTCTGGCATGGAGTCGGTGGTATGGAATTTAAAAAGCATGACAGCAACCTGCACGTGACACCTGCAGCATCGACAAAAAGCCTCAAACACACCTGAACACCATGAACACACCTGAAACACGTGAAACACACTTGAAACACACCTGAAATACACCTGAACACAACTAACTACACCTGAACACCATGAACACTAACTAACCCGAAACACGTGAAACACACCTGAACACCAAGAATACACCTGAAAGACGTGAAACACACCTGAATACACCAGAAACAACATGAACATATCTGAAACACACCCAAAAAACACATCACACCTGAAACACCTTAATCACACCTGAAAGATGCCTGAAACACATGAAATACACCTGAAATACACCTGAACACAACTAACTACACCTGAACACCGTGAACACACCCAAAACATGTGAAACACCCCTGAATACACCAGAAACAACATGAACATATCTGAATCTGATATCTAAATCACACCTGAAACACAGCTTAATCACACCTGAAACACATCTAAATCACACCTGAAACACACCTTAATCACACCTGAAACACACCTTAATCACACCTGAAACACACCTTAATCACACCTGAAACACACCTAAATCACACCTGAAACACATCTAAATCACACCTGAAACACACCTTAATCACACCTGAAACACATCTAAATCACACCTGAAACACACCTTAATCACACCTGAAACACACCTTAATCACACCTGAAACACACCTTAATCACACCTGAAAGATGCCTGAAACACCTGAAATACACCTGAAATACACCAGAACACCATGAACAGACCTGAAACACACCTGAACATATCATGAATACATGTGACTGTCATTTTCTTCGCAAAATAAAAAATCTAAATGTTACACATACATTTTTTTTTCAATTTTATAAACAGGTTTGAAGCAAAACATTAAGTTTTCAACTGCTTCCTGTCACATGACATCATCAACTTCCTGTTGAGAGCATGGAGAAGACAAACCCACCCAGGAAGACGTGATTTTATTTAAGTTATTATGATTTTGAGATTTATTTCAAGGATCCTTCCTCCCCAAAAAAATATTTTATACCTTGGATATTTATTTTGTTTATGGCAATGATTTTTGCAAGCAAGTAATTAAAATGATATTTTCTTAAAAATGGAAAAAAGATCCATAACAGGATGTTTATAATGCATGAAAACTTTGGAAAAATTTAGTCAGATTTCTTATTTCTCCAAAGATCATGAAGGAAACTGCATATAAACTAAGATTACAAGAAATATAATTTGAGGAAAAAATAGAAAACAACAGATGGATTATAGGAAGATTATTTATTTATTATTATTATAGTTGTCAGTGGCAATTTAGTAGTAAAATTCAGTTCAACTTCTTCCTGTCACATGATGTCATCAACTTCCTGTTGAGAACATGGAGAAGACAAATCCTCTCAGAAACACTTGTTTTATTTAAATTATTATGATTTTCAACCCTGACACACATATATCTATTTAATCCTTAAAGTCTCTAGAATAAGACAAAAAAAATATTTTGTACCTGTGATAAATACTTTTTTGTTTATGGGCAGAATCGTGCTATAGTTGTTGGTCATTAAAATCCTGTTTTCTTTAAAGCAGAGCAACAAGATAGAAAATGGAAATGCATAACATGATTGTTAGTGACTCAAGTGTTAAAATTATATACATGAAAACATGGACAAAAAAAAAAGTGGCCTTATTTGAGATCTTGCATATTTCAGGACTGAAGTGATGAGTGAAAAATGAAGCTGGAATATATTGCACTATTTATAAAAAGACATTTCTAGAGCAGAGTCTCTGTGAGAAGGATGAAAACAGGCCTGCACTCGTCCTGCTTCCCTCAGGGCGGCTGAAACATTCAGGTTGTGTTTCTCCGTGCATGAGGTAGCTGCTATGCTAACATATCACAGCAAGGCAGGGACTCTTGGACTCTGTCAAGAAGGATCCTAATTATCTTGATGGATTCCTCCTCCCCTCCCAAACCCTGAGAAGTAAAAGCTTCAAGTTCAAGTAGCTTCTGGGGCTGATGGATTGTGGGAGAGTTCACAGAGTGAAGGGAAAAGCGTCTGCTCTTCTGTTCTAAAAACAAATGTTAGAAATCCGCCAACAAAATCATTTGGGTGAAAATCAGAAATAGCACTTTGACAATGTTTTAATGCACTGTGAAAATTAGACCAGGACAAGCAGACTCAGTTTAGTTCAGGGGCCTCATACAACTACATAATAACATCTACAGACTTCTACTTCCTTTTTATGTCAATAAAATAACATAAAATGTCAATCAGGTTTTCCTAAAGCTGAAGATTCAACCTAAAATGTCTTTTTTTTTGTCCAGAACCCAAAGATCATCAGTTTTCTATTATAGAAGACTAAAGAAGCCAGAAAATAATCAGAGAAGAGAAGCTGGAACCAGATTTTCTTCTCAAAAATGACTCCAATGGATTAATCAATAATCAAAATAGTATGGAACACAGTGTTTGACTGTAGGGCTGCAACTAACGACTATTTTTATAGTTGATTAATCTATCCATGATTGAAACAAATAATCAATTAGTAGTTTGGTTCATATAATGGTTTAAATGTGGATCAGTGTTTAATTCCACCGAAAATGATTAACCAGAAAATAATCAGAGAAGCTGGAACCAGAGAATTTGGACATTTTTTTCTTAAAAATGACTCAAATCCATTAATCGATTATCAGAATAGTTGTTGATTAATGTTATAGTTGCCTACTAATAGATTAATTTACTTACTGTCTAATCAACTATTATAATAATCGTTTGATAATTTTTTGAGGACACTACACAACAGATTGAATTGAATTGAAGCATTCGGACATTCAAATAAAGGTTAGAGGTTAAATTTATTGCACTATATATTTTACAACTTTGACTGGTAAAAACAACTTTTCACTGAAACAGAGATTTTCAGACAAATCTATCAGCAGTGTGAGAATGTGCAGCACAAAAGCTCCAGAAAACGCTGAATTACAGATTATTCTGTCAATAATTGATAGATTAATCGACTAAAGGAAGTTTCAATTTCAAATAATGTTGGATGGGTGGGGGGGTTAACTAAAATGATGTATGTTGAATATAATTATTTGTTAAAATCTTAATTTCATCAAATAAATTGAAGTTAAAAAAAGACAAAAAGCTCTGGCTGCCTCTTCCTGTCCTGTTGTTGAATGGGTTGGGTCCTAAATTAATCAGCTTCACTTCCACCCACATTCAACAGGAAGTGCAGAGAACAAAAAAAGAAGAACGGCGCAGCCAGAAAAAGACTCATCCAAACAGGAGCTAAAAACCAGCCGAGCCACAATCAGCGAGTCGGTTCTGACGAGGACTGACAGGAAGTTTGAGTTCACACGGGCTGGATGACGTGAAGGGAGGCCGGTGGGTAGGGGAGGGGGGGGTAGAGACGTGCTGGCTGGCATGCCGACTCGTCTCAGATTCCAAACATAGCGGCACATTCCCCTTCCCTCCTAATGCCCCCGGAGCAGAGCCGGCCGCCGCTGTCAGCAGCCCGTCACCACGACAACCATGATACGACGATACCACGACAACCACGATACGACGACACCACGACAACCCCAACACCACGACAACCATGATACGACGACACCACGACAACCACGATACGACGACACCACGACAACCATGAGACGACGACACCACGACAACCACAACACCACGACAACCACGATACGACAACACCATGACAACCACAACACCATTTTACCACGACAACCACGATATGATGACACCACGGCAACCACGACAACCACGATACAACACCACGGCAACCACAACACCATGTTACCACGACAACCACGATATGACGACACCACGACAACCACAACACCACGACAACCACAATACAACAACACCATGACAACCACAACACCATGTTACCACGACAACCACGATATGATGACACCACGACGACCACGATACAACACCACGACAACCACAACACCATGTTACCACGACAACCACAATATGATGACACCACAACAACCACATCACCACGACAACCACGATACGACAGCACAACAACCACAATATGATGACACCACGACAACCACGTCACCATGACAACCACGAAATGAGGTTCTGAGTCAACCTGTAACAATTAGTTGATTAATCAATTAGTTGCCAACTATTACATGAGTTGCAATAAGAAGAAAATGTCCAAATTCTCTGGTTCCAGCTTCTCTTCTCTGATTATTTCCTGGTTTCTTTAGTCTCTATAATAGTAATCTGATGATCTTTGGGTTGTGGACAAAAAAAAAAAAGACATTTTAGGTTGAATCTTCAGTTTGGGAAAAAAAAACTGATCTACAAAAACAAGTAATTGAATAATCATTTCAATAATCAGGAAATTAGTGCACCATCAGAATGGATGCAGCCCTGGATCTGAGACATTTTCTTCTTAAAAATGCCTCAAATTGATTAATCGATTATTAAAACAGTTGGCAACCAATCAATTAATCGACTAATCCCTGCAGCTCTATTATAGTTAATTGATGTGGAGAAGCTGAATCACCACATTCTTCACACAACATCTATTGGAGCTTCACTGGTATCTGATTATCAAAACAGCTGGTGGTTAATGTAATAGTTGTCAATAATGTACTAAGGTGCAGTGAGAAAGGTGAAATGTTAACATGCTGTTGTTACGATGGTGTTAGGTCATGAGGGAGCTGCTTTGCTGTCGTGTTAATTGGAAGGTTGAAGGATCTCCAGACACTTTATACCTTTGTCTATGTGGCACTTTTATGGGGGGGGGTCAGGGTCAGAAATCTGAGAGGGGAGGTGTCAAACAGTCCGAACCTGTCACAGCTGACCTCTGACCCCTCCTACACCAACAGCCTCCCGCTGTAAATCTCCTGCTGTCTGCAGCCTCAACACTGAGAGTTATTCCCAGAGTTTCTAACCACGAGTTGTCAATCTGTTTCGTGTCTCAGAGCGACGTTGGAATCCTGGGCTCAGATGCCATCGCTGTGTTTCAGTCTCCCTCCAAACAATACGTAGGTGCTGGACATATTTCAGCCGTGTATGTTTAGACTGGTCCTGAAAATAAGTAAAGCTGTGCCAGGAGGACTCGTCTTTACAGGAGATTTTCAGACTGGTTCTGGCTCCGGTCTGGAGTCTCAGAACCAGGGCTGCAACTGTTGTGATAGTTGATTAAACGGTTCATTATTAAAACGATTAATCGATTCGTTGTTTGGTTAATTAAATGGTGTTAATGTGGATCACTGTTTCCCAAAAGCTCTAAATTCAACTGAAAATGTCCACAACCCAAAGATCATTAGTTTACTATTATAGAAGCAATTATATAAGCAACTACCAGAATAGTCGTTTGTTGCAAACGTATTTGAACAAATAACAGCCTTATTCCTAAAGTTGTTGCTCCCTCATGTCCAGTGTGTGTGTGGTATGTGTGTGTGTGTTCATGTGTGTGTGTGTGTGTGACAGCTCAGCCGTGATAAATCTTCTCCCTCTGCTTGTGAACTGCAGCAGTTGCTGTTTTTTTTCTAACTTCACAGTTGCCTGTTGTTTCAGGTCACAGCAGCTGAGCTGTTTCACACTCACACAACAACAAATCACAGATATCATGAAATAACCGGGCCTGCGTGACCTTTCTCCAGTTATTATTCTCCCTGCTGTGAGCGGCCACGTGGATCTCTACAATCATAATCTCTTTGTGTTGAAGAAATGAAGTGTACAGTGAAATGGATTGGCCAGGAATTCCTCACTGGAGTTTCTGTTAGAAACAGAAGGATCTGTGGTGGATGGAGAAACTTGTCATATGATTTTTATTCATTTTAATCTATTGTTTTTCTTTACTTTGTTATTTCTTTTCTAATTTTCGATTGTGATGCCTTAGAATTTGTTAGTTTTTTTTGTAATTGTGTTCTACTCTGTCAAATAGAGCCGCAATGATTAATTATAGATTAATTGCCAACTATTACATTCATCTATTTGGAGAATCAATTAATGGATTTGATTTGATCTAATTTGGATTTAATCAAAAAGTTCATCAGTTTAATAATATAGAAGAATAAAGAAACCAGAAAATAATCAGATTTTAAAAACTGGAACCATCGATTATCAAAATCGTCAACTGGCAACTAATCGATTAATCAACTAATCATTGCAGCTCTATTTCCAAACTATTTTAATAATTGCCAGCTTGACTGAAAAGTTAAAGACTATTATAATTATACCTACAACAATAATTAGTCAATTAATTGATTAGTTGCCAACTATTTTGATAATTGATTAATCGATTTGAGTCATTTGGTCAAGAAAATGTCCAAATTCTCTGGTTCCAGCTTCTCTTCTCTGATTATTTCCTAGTTTCTTTAGTCTCTATAATAATAAACTAATGATCTTTGGGTTGTGGACAAAAAAATACATTTTAGGTTGAATTTTCAGCTTTAAATCAACATTTTACACCATTTTATGAACCAAACAACTAATCGATTAATCGTTTAAATCATAAATTACTTACTCAGCTAATTATTAATTAGTATTAATTTTATTTATTAGTTAGGATTCTGTTTTAGTTTTGGTTGTATCACATTTTATTCCGTACTAATATCTTGTATTGTTTGGTATCCTGCTTTAATCTTTAACACATTATGGTAATAAAAGCCAATTTTATTGAGCAATTACTAAGTTTATGTACTTTAACCCTAAAACAAGCAGTAGCGGAAGATAAATAAGTAATAATTTAATGTTATCACTCATCTCTTTGGGCCTGAGGAAAAATATTTCCACATAAAAAATATATATATTCTCAATATTTTGGCCTTTATGAGTTGTATCTCCCAGATGATAAACATATTAATGTTCAATTTGATGAAGATAAACTATATGTTGTTATATTTTTTGCCATTTAAATTATAGATAGCATTTTTAAAAGGTGCTTTTATTCATTTTAACCAAAGAGACAAGATTTTGATAGTTTATAAATCCTAATTGGAACATCCTACCACACCCACTACAGGACGTTAAAGAGTGCATCTCCTGGTGCATTCATGTATTTAAGGACCCAGAAAAACTAACTATCATTACTGTGATATCTATTTAAACAATAAAATATCTCATCACTCCTCCGGATACTTTATACTTGCATCTAATCTTAACTAGAGTGCTGTAATGTCTCATACACAATACGGTCTAATCCGACTATCTAACACGCGTAAGTGCATTTCGAGTCCATTCAAGAAGCAGATATTAAATGTCCTAATCCCAAATTCCAACCAAAGGGCAGCGAGAGCCAAGCGGAGCAGAGAGATCAGGACCCTGACGGTATAGGAGCTGCTGTGGGTCTGATGTTAGATCACAGGAATGTGATTCAAAGGAGGCTTCACCTTCTGTTGGAGTGGATCATCGCTGCCAGACAGAAACCACGGCGGCCTGCAGGCTTCATAACAATGCAATGTAGGAGTGTTAGTGTGTGTGACAGGTGGAGGGAGGAGGGGTCGGATTCTCCTCTGTCTCCACGGCAGAATTAGCATCGCGGCTACAAACAGGAGTTAGCGTAAAGTCTGCACACATCACAGAATATATACAGGTTTATAGTTCTTACTGATCTTCTCGCCATTTCATTATTAAACTATTACAAATGATAATTCTTGGTTTTAAGATTAAGAATTTGTGTTGATGAGGTTTTATCATCAACAAAGAGGAGATGGAATTCATGAATGAAAGAGACATTTAATATTGTCGCTCCTGAATCTTCAATAAAGTTGATTGCAGACAAACAGCTGCAATGATTAGCTAATTAATTGGTTAGTTGCCAAACATTTTGATAATCAATCAATTAATTAACAGTCTTCTATAATAGTAAATCAACATTTTACACTATTTTATGAACTAAACAATGAATTGCTTAATACTTTAAATAATCAATGGATGAATCGATTATCAAAATAATCATTAGTTGCAGCCACAATTGATTTTTCAATATATACTTTATAATATATACTGAGTAAAGATGGATCAAGTCGAAAATGTTGAAATTCTCTGGTTCACTGCAAAAACTGAAATCTTATCGGGTGAAAATATCTTGTTTAGTCCAATATTGAGTTGAATTTTCTTATTCCACTGGCAGATAATTTAGTTTATTTCCATTTTTTTCTTGATTTTAGTCAATTTAATCTTTTATTAAGGAAATATTAGTCATGATTTCTTAAAACTAAACCAGCCTTAGTTGCAGCCTCAATGAATTTGTCACTAAACAGAGCTTAAAATTAGCATTTGTGTTATCGGTGAGAATCTTTAAGGGAAAAAAGGATAAAATATTTTCAGTATTGATTAGTAAACGGTTTGTAAGGCAGGAGATGACTTCACCTGCTGCTGAAAATACTAAATACTGATCAGTGATCAGTGATTTTGAATTGAAATAACTGAGACATCATGTTGAAATTTGACTTTTTTTCCATCATGTCATCTTTCCAGTTTTGCTCTTTAATCATGAAAATGTTTATAAAGTGTTTCACTGCATGTGAATAAAAACAATGAAGTAAACTGCTGTTAGAACCATGGTTTATGTTGCTGTGTAAATTCAGCAGCATAAACAGCTGATTCTCAGACACGTGTCCCTTATTATTCCTGCTGTAGTGAGGATGGAGGTGACGTCAGCTTCTTTCTTTAGCTGGACTGCTGGGTCCGGTCCAGCCCTGCAGACATTTACTACTCCACCAACAGCAGCAGCTTCATCACAGGTGAAGCTTTTTCCTGCTGAAATCTCTGGCTTTGACGACGCAGGAGCCGTTCACCTTTTCTCTTCTGTGGTTGAAATTCTAAACGGCGGTCACAGGTTTTCTGACGCAGGCGCCGATGCTTTCACGCGTGTTAAAGAGCAGATGTTTTTCCTACACGTGTTTGATCCGGCTGTTTCATTAATAGCAGCACATGGATCCGTCTGATCAGAACAATGTTTCCACACAAAAAATGTATCATCTCGTCCGCTATAACCATCCTGAACATTTGAAACCATTTGATGAACCAAACAACTAATTGGTTAATAGATTTACTATTATTTATCCTTTATTTTATAATGTTTGAATGCATGAATCAATA
Source organism: Lepturacanthus savala (assembly GCA_030544235.1). Taxonomy (NCBI): domain Eukaryota; kingdom Metazoa; phylum Chordata; class Actinopteri; order Scombriformes; family Trichiuridae; genus Lepturacanthus; species Lepturacanthus savala. The sequence goes on from CM060461.1 coordinate 25,951,398, forward strand.
AAAAATAGTGTAAAATGTGGATCAGTGTTTCATCAAAGCTGAAGATTCAACCTAAAAATGTCTTTTTTTGTCCAGAACCCAAAGATCATCAGTTTACTATTATAGAAGGATAAAGAAACCAGGAAATAATCAGAGAAGAAAAGCTGGAACCAGAGAATTTGGACATTTTCTTATTAAAAATGACTCAAATCCAATCAAATATTAAAATAGTTGGTTATTAATGTGACAAAATAATACTATTTTGATAATCAATTCATTGATTTGAGTCATTTTTAAGAAGAAAATGTCCAAATTCTCTGGTTCCAGCTTCTCTTCTCTGATTATTTCCTGGTTTCGTTAATCTTCTATAATAGTAAACTGATGATATTTTTGACTATTTAAACAATTAATAAATTAGTTGTTCATAAAATGGTGTAAAATGTTGATCAGTGTTTCCCAATGCTGAAGATTCAACCTAAAATCTATATATATCAGTTGTGGCCTGAAAAATTCCAAAATAGAATGAAAAAGAGAAGTGTCCGTGGTATCTGTTGATTAGTTAAACTATTTATCGATTAGTTGTTTAGTTCATAAAAATGGTGTAAAATGTAAATTTAAAGAACCTAAAATGTCTTTTTTTGTCCACAACCCAAAGATCATCAGTTTACTATTATAAAAGAATAAAGAAACCAGGAAATAATCAGAGAAGAGAAGCTGGAACCAGAGAATTTGGAATTTCTCTTCTTTAAAATGACTCAATCAATTAATCAATTATCAAAATAGCTGGTAATTGATGTGATAGAAACTAATTGATTAATTGCCCAATCATTGCAGCCATGGTATTCATGTTCACATACATCAACTCTACATTTATTTATTTATCCATTTATTATCTCACTCTGTACTATCTTCATCCAATGGGGCCAGATCGGACCCTTTAACGGCCTGGTTCTGGCCCCCGGGCCACATGTTTGCCACCCCTGACATAGTTCAACTCATTTGGGATTATAGTCATGTTTTATGAGCACTTTCTGCATAATCTGGTGCAGTGCAGCTGTGCATATTGAATCTGTCTACACAGGCATGATGCATGGTTGTAGCTGAATGTCTGTGATGCAAGAGATGTCAATAGAAATTAAAATATCTTCAGTTTAAGTCTTGTGTGTGTGTGTGTGTGTGTGTGTGTGTGTGTGTGTGTGTGTGTGTGTGTGTGTATGTGTGTGTGTGTGTGTGTGTGCGTTGTTTAAGTTCATTCTCACCACCCCGTTGCACCACCTCTCGATTTCTACCCATTTACTCGGTGAAAGGAGAAGGCTAGGTCACTTTCAGCGGGGCTCAGGAATAAGAACAGAACCTTTGTGAGAGTCAGAAAGGATGTCACACAATACTGCCTGGAAGGGTTGCAGCACAAAAGGGGGCGACGGCTGCAAATAAAACATTCAAAACCCGACTTCTGTGGGAGGTGGACCCCTCCGAGAGGGGATTAGGTTGCAGGGGGAATGTCTCTAAAATTGAGTTCTTGGAAGCTTTGTCTCATATTGCAGATCCGTGAGCTGCAGCCAAAGCCACGGCACTAACCTGAACCAGATCAGATGATCCGTTCCAACTTTCCAGTCACGGATCGTGTTTGCGTGTCTTGTGCTTCTTTCACAAAAGTGAAAAAAATAAATAAAAGACAAAGTTTGTGCAATGTTGAGCAAACAGTGTGTAAATCACGGATAAATAAGGGGACGTTCTGGAATCAAGGTTCCGTTTAAAGCTGCAAAAATCCACCGAACAAAAGCTCCATCATTAACGTAATACACCTGTCAGCAGCAGGAATAACACGCAGGTTTAAACTTCACATAAAAATTCTGCTAAATCCCTGTGGACATCACTCCACTGACCAACCAGAGCTTCATTCCAATGGCCAATGAATGTCTGATTCAGCAGCTGACAATGATGTGCATGGGGGGGTCACTAAAGTGCCCCCTTGGAGCCAAAATACAAGTTAAAGTGCCCTCTAGGAGCCAAAGTGTATGTAAAAGTGCCTTGAAAGCTAAATAGCATGCTAAAGTACACTCGTGAGAGTTAAAAAGCAGGCTAGTGCCCTTTTAGGAGCAAAACAGCATGTTTAAGTGCCCCCTTGGGAACTAAAAAGCTTGATAAACTGCCCTTTTGTAAGCGAAAAAGTGTGTTAAAGTGCCCTCTTGGAAGATAAAAAGCATGTTAAAGTGGCATCTAGGAGCCAAAATATGTGTTGAATTGCCCTCTAGGAGCCAGAATACAAGTTAAAGTGCCCCTTAATGTGCAAAACAGCATGTTTAAATGCCCTCTTGGGAACTAAAAAGCCTGTTAAAGTGCCATCTAGGTGCTAAAATGTGTGTTGAATTGCCCTCCAGGAGCCAAAACAAGAGTTAAAGTGACCAGGAGCCATGAATATGTGTTAAAGTGCCTTCTTGAAAGCTAAAAAGCATGCTAAAGTTTGATAAACTGCCCTTTTGTAAGTGAAAAAGTGTGTTAAAGTGCCCTCTTGGAAGATAAAAAGCGTGTTAAAGTGGCATCTAGGAGCCAAAATGTGTGTTGAATTGCCCTCTAGGAGCCAGAATACAAGTTAAAGTGCCCTTTTAGGTGCAATAAAACATGTTTAAGTGCCCTCTTGGGAACTAAAAAGCATGTTAAAGTACCTTCTTGAAAGCTAAAAAGCATGTTAAAGTGCCATCTAGGCGCTAAAATGTGTGTTGAATTGCCCTCCAGGAGCCAAAACGAGTTAAAATGACCTCCAGGAGCCATGAATATGTGTTAAAGTGCCTTCTTGAAATCTAAAAAGCATGCTAAAATGCCCTTTTAGGAGCAAAAAAGCATGTTTAAGTGCCCTCTTGGTAGATAAAAAGCCTGTTAAAGTGCCCTCTAGGAGCCAAAATGTATGTTCAAGTGCCTTCCAAGAGCCAAGATGTATGTTAAAGTGCCCTGTTGGAAGCTAAAAAGCATTTTCAAGTGCCCTCTTTGGAGATAAAAAGCATGTTTAAGTGCCCCACAGGAGCCAAAACATGAGTTAAAGTGACCTCTGAAAGCCAAAATGTGCACTAAAGTGCCCTCTTGGGAGCTAAAATGCATTCTATGGTGCTAAAAAGTGTTTTAACGTGGCCATTTGTATAACATAGAAGACATATCTAAAGTGCCCTTATTTGTCTATTTTCCTCCCCTACTCTTTAAAGAGTCTGTGCACGCTGCTGGACGCCGACCAATCAGAGGCGGCGTCCCATCAGGTGGGAAACAGACAGCAGTTAAACTCTGGCATGTCGGCCTCACGTGGTCCATTCTGAGCTCACTCAGGCAGATAAGCACATGCGGTCGGGTCAGGACTCCCAAAATACATCAAGCAGAAAAATGAGTGACTGTCAGTCTGATATGTGGCGTAAATATTTACCAGAACAATGGCTTCGCTACCGGGGCCTGGAAAGGTTTTAACAAAAGCAAAAAAAATACTGGAGACGTGAGATATGAGTTTAGTTAAACACACACACACAAAATATATACACGATTACAGTTCTGTTAAATATAAAGATATAATATAGGGATGCAACTAACGACTATTTATTAGCTGATTAATATATTTAAACCTGTTCTTTTCATTCCTTCTATTAACTGCAACAGGGACTGAAGACGATGATTAATTAGTTGTTTGTTCATAAAAATGGTGTAAAAAGCTGTAAATTCAAACAAAAATGTCTTTTTTTTTTGTCCACAACCCAAATATCATCATTTTACTATTATAGATACTAAAGAAACCAGAAAATAATCAGAGAAGAGAAGCTGGAACCAGAGAATTTGGACATTTTCTTATTAAAAATGACTCAAATCAATGACTCTATTACCAAAATAGTTGGTAATTAATATGATAGTTGGAAACTTATCGATTAATCAACTAATCGCTGGCGACCTACGGGGAAGTTTATGTTCAAGGACATTTTAAATGTAAAAGAAACCTTTAGATAATTACAGATTTAAAGCTGCAACTGCATTATTTTATTTTTTTTACAAGTTGGTGATTGAAACGTTGGTTGGTCGATTATGGAATGATTAATCAATTAGTCCTTTTGGTTCATAAAATGGTATAAAATACTTTCTAAAAAGCTGAAGATTCAACCTAAAATGTCTTTTTTTGTCCAGACCAACAGTCCACAACCCAAAGATCATCAGTTTACTGATTTCACACACTAGAACTTTTTCTTCTTTCAGCATTTAGACTCAAAAAATGGTAGAAGTTAAGTTATTGCACCAAAGGTTTGACTGGTTCTGTAGTAAATTCTGAGGCATTTTCAGTCAAATCCATTAACAGTATCATTATGTGCAGCACAAAAGCCCCAGAAAAGGCTGCATTACTGAATGGAAATATGATTATTGTAGTAATTAATTACACCTGTGTGAGTCATAATATCTGTGGTGAATCATTTTCTGGTTTCTTTAGTTTTCTAGAATAGTAAACTTTTGCTGTTTTTTTGTTCTTGTCATATGATTTTTATTTGTCTTTGCTTACTTTATTTCTTTTTGAATTTGCTCTTCTGATGCCTTAGAATGTTTTGTTGAATTACTAATTGTTCTACACTGTCGCTGCAATGATTAATTGCCAACTATTACATTCATCGCCAAATATTTAGATAATAAATTTGGATTTAATCAAAAAGATCATCAGTTTATTATTATAGAAGATTAAAGAAACCAGAAAATAATCTGAGAAGAGAAGCTGGAACCAGAGAATTTGGACATTTTCTTATTAAAAATGACTCAAATCAATGAATCTATTACCAAAATAATTAGCAATCAATGTGATAGTTGGAAACTAATCGATTAATCAACTAATCATTGCAGCTCTATTACATTAATTGCATTATAATTATAAGACCATTATAATTATACTAACATATACTAATATCTATACATAATTAGGTCAATTAATCCATCAGTTGCCAACTTTTAGATTAATCAGCAACTATTTTGATAATCAATTAATGGATTTGAGTCTTTTTTAAGGAAAAAGAAATGGATAAATAAATAATTGCAGGGTTGTAGTATGTGAACATTAATACTACAACTGCAACGATTACTCAATTAATTGATTAGTTTCTAACTATCACATCAATTACCAACTATTTTGATAACTGATCAATCGATTGAGTCATTTTAAAGAAGAAAATGTCCAAATTCTCTGGTTCCAGCTTCTCTTCTCTGATTATTTCCTGGTTTCTTTAGTCTCTATAATAATAAACTGATGATCTTTGGGTTGTGGATAAAAAAAGACATTTTTAGGTTGAATCTTCAGCTTCTCTTGACTCAAATCAATTGTCAATTAATGTAAGTAATCGATTAATCGACTAATCGGTACAGCTTTAATTTACATCCTTCAACCCTGCTTTTGCAGAGATTTTATCATCTTAATTTGTCATAGAGAGCTTGATTGTGTCATTTCCTGACTGAAGAGATAAAAGAACACAGGTCAAAGGTCAAAAAGACACAAAAACAGGCAGCAGCTTTTCTGCTAAAGTGTTTTCACGAGTGACAGAGTTGAAAAAAAGGCTGCGTGAATAATGTTGAGTCTTCTATTTCCTGCCCGGCGTTGGTGTAATTCATCTGACAAAATATTTATCTCACTTTTACTCAGACGTGTTTAAACTTTAAACTCAACAGAGCTCGCTTCAAACAGCCTCCATTAAAAGGGTAAACCGGAAACAGCTCCGTCACAACGGCCCCTTCCCTTTGAACCATTCTAACATAAACACCTACTGAGCCATTATCTAATATATCTGCACAGATATCAGCAGAACAGCCACCTGTGCTGCTCATGAAAGAAACCACAGGATCCATTGAGCTCTTGTCATGTCCTGGATAATGTATGTGTGGTATTTGTAGGATTTGTGGGAGAAAAACCTCCTTTCACACCCAAATTATTACCTGTTCCACCTTTATCATTAATTAGATTAGGTCCTTACTGTGCTTTTCTTTGCAAGTCACTTATATAAAGAAGCATTTGTAAGAAATGAGTCACTGAGGTTGGTGAAGATAAGAAAGTTTTCTGCTTTGTCTCAGTGTTTCTGCTCCTTATACAGACTGTTAACACAGTATTTTGATATTTGATTTATCAATTGATGAGTATAATGTTTATTCGATTCATTTTTTGGTTCATAAAAAGCTGAAAATGTCTTTTTTTTTGTCCAGACTAACCGTCCACAACCCAAAGATCATCAGTTTACTATTATAGAAGATTAAAGACACCAGAATATAATCAGAGAAGAGAAGCTGGAACCAGAGAATTTAAACATTTTCTTCTTTAAAAATCGATTAATCGATTATCTAAATAGTTGACGATTAACGTTAATCAATTAATCAACTAATCGTTCCATCTCTAAGAAAATTTCTACTTAAATAAGGTAATGGTGGGTATTTGTGCTTCATTACTTGACATCTATGAATATATTCAAATATTTTCTTCTCTCACAGCAGCAAATAAACACTAAAGAAACCAGAAAATAATCTGATTTGAGCTGGAAGCAGAGAATACGGACATTTTCTTCTTTAAAAATGACTCATATCCATAAAGTGGTTATAAAAGTAGTTGATGATTAATGTGGTAGTTGGAAACTAATCGATTAATTGACTAATCATTACAGGGTAACAAGAGGTATTTGCTCTTGACACACAAGCAGCAAACACTTTCCATCTATTTATTCAGATTTTAGAAGCTGGAATCAGAAAATTTGGACATTTTCTTCTTCAAAATGACTCAAATCTATTATCAAAATTCTACCTAAATAAAGTAATGATAGGTATCTGACGTGTGTTGTAAAATGAGTCACTGAGGATGGAAAAGATAAAGTTTTTCCTCTCAGAGCAGGTTATAAAATCTGTATTTTTTCATAGTGGTGGCAGGTGAACATTATTTACACTTGGTGGTTGCGTCAGATGTCGTCAGAGGAAAAATGTGTGTGACAGGTGTATCTGTGTGTGTGTGTGTGTGTGTGTGTGTGGTTATAATCAGAGATCTGGTCATGCTCTTTATAGCTCACAATAATGCAATAATGCTGCTTTCCCAGCTCCCAAATAAACTGAGCATTACGGCGTATTAAAGTCAGACATCCCTGAGGCCCGGCATGCGTCTGCTGTCCGTTTGTAAGCGTCGACTATATTTAGCCTCGGAGGATCTCAGTCTGGCTAAAAGCGGCGATAGAAAAGCCAACACCCTTTGTCTGACACGGTGCCCACTGGGAGCCGAACACGCAACACGTGTGCAGGCGGGAAGGGAATGGAAGGGAATGGAAGAGAAGGGGGAGAATCTTTTGTTGCTCCCCTTTTTTCTTTTTTTGAAGTCTACTGCGAGCCCTCATCACGCCCCCAGCTGCACTCCTCAGATCTGATTCAACATCCCCTTCTGATCCCTTATCCCAAGGAGGAAAAGAATTCCTCTCTTTTCCTCGCTCGGATAATTTAGCATGAGGTGCTTTTTTTTTTTTTTAATGGGCTCGGAGCCAAACTCCTGGTCATGATAGAAGCATATTCGCCAGGCAAAGGGGCGTGAATCCGATTCCTGGCGGGCGTCCAACCTGCAGGACGTTATTCACATGATCAGCAGCGCCGGCCGGAGTTTGATGAAGCAGGAACTTTAAAACGTAATCACAGGCAACCTCTGCAGTTTCTGTCAATGAAGCATGTAGAGTAGTGTGATGTAGTTTATATACTCAGAGGTGTAGAGGTCTTCATGGTCATTACTCAGGCTGAATCAATTTTTTCTACGGAAATACTTCTGTAGGAGTTGAACTGTGACCTCAAGCACCATAACGAGTATTATTATGGTGCAAAAAGGCAAGAATTCTCTTCATAATAAACAGACGTAAGTGAAACACTACTAGACAAAGCAAAACCCTTTAGTCTGCACACTGAGATAATAGAAATATAATAGAAATATATAAATACATATTCAGATGTGTAAAGGTCCAGCAGGTTCATTACTCAGGTAGAAGTGCAGATACTAGGGTTTAAAAAGAAGTTGGAAGATCAACTCAAGTGTTTTACTCTAATAAAAGTTCTGGTTTCAAATCGTCTTAAAGTATAAAAGTAATGTAAAGGGGGAAAAGGGGTGTAAAATTCAGGTAGAAGAATAGATACTAGTGTTTAAAGGGAAGTTGAAATACCAACTCAAGTGTTTTACTTAAGAAAAAAGTGTAAAAGTACTGGTTAAAGCTACTAAAAGTAACGTAAGAGGGGAAAATGCCTTTAAGGACAAAGGTTGAGTCCATGGTCATTGTTTCTAAAGGCCATAATGATTAAAAAGTTATGTTAAAATGATAAAGTTTCACCTTTTACAGCCACATATATATGAATGTTGAAAATGAAGCATATATGTAAACTACTGAGCAGTAACTTGCATTTAAAGGAGCAGAAGATAAGATCGTTTAGATTATTACTGTGCTCTGATTTTTCTGGATGTAATGAACCAATAGAAAGTCAGTATATATTTATACTTCTAAACTATAATTGATTATCAAAACAGTTGGCGATTGATCAACTAATCATTGCAGCTCTAATAGATACACAACATTTCTACTTGAATAAGGTAATGAGGATTTGTACTATACTGTAAAATGAGTCACTGAGACACACTTTGTCTCAGTCTACAATCTATCTATTGATTATTGAAATGATTAATTGATTAGTTGGAGTTGGATTAGGTGGAGACTAAAGAAACCAGGAAATAATCAGAGAAGAGAAGCTGGAACCAGATAATTTGGACATTTTCTTCTTAGAAATGACTCAAATTAATTAATTGATCATCAAAATAGTTGGTGATTAATGTGATAGTTGGAAACAAATCAATTATTCAACTTTTTTTTCTTGATTTAGGTCAAAAATAGAAAAAAATATTAGTTTAAATTGACCAAAATCAAGAATAAAGTAGGATTAGATAAAAAGTTCAGATCAAACAACACAGATATGAGATGAAAGGTTTAAAAAAAGGAGATAAAAAGTGTGAATTATGAGATAAAATGGTTTAAATGTGTCATTTATAAGATTAGAAACAGAAAAAAATTAGATAAAAATCCAAAAATATGAGATTAAAAAGTTTTAAAAATATGATAAATGGTATAAAATATTGATCAGTGTTTCCTAAAAAATGAAGTTTCAACCTAAAATGTCTTTTTTGTCCACAACCCAAAGATCATCAGTTTATTATTATAGAGACTAAAGAAACCAGGAAATAATCAGAGAAGAGAAGCTGGAACCAGAGAATTTGGACATTTGAAAAGAAGCTGGAACATTTTCAACTTAATAATAATCACTCAAATTGATTAATCTATTATCAATTAATGTAATAGTTGCAAACCCATTGATTGACTAATTGCTGTAGGTCTTATTAAACGCTTTATACAGTACAGTAGCTCTATCTTAACATCCAGTGGAAGCCTGTTCATTGATTAATCGATTAATCACTGCAACTCTGAAACACAAAACTTCTACTTAAACAAGGCAACTGCTGGTATTTCTACTTCGTTACTCGACACCTTCTGAACATATTCAAATATTCTCAAAAAAACCCACAGAAGCAGGAAACACTTTCCATCTTTCCTCTGTTAAACATCCAGCTGCAGCTTTCAAACCGTCATTATTTCACAGAGCAAGTAGCGACAGGTACCCAGCTGTGGTGGAGTAGGAGAGACTCACCTGGCCCAGGTCCAGGGTCACATTCACCCGGTTGTAGCCCGGCCCCCTGGACAGAGGAGGACTCTGCCACCAATGCTCCGTCCCGTCGATGGCGTTGGTCACCGGGTACGATTTGTTGGGGTCGTCGGAGTTGCAGTAGTCGCAAACTTGACCCTGAACAGGGTGAGAACAATCAGATTTAGAAACAAATTTCACTTTCTAGTGCAAGAAATCTGCAAAATGTTGACCGGTCAGTGACAAATCCTGGTTGGCAAGATGAGAAAGTCCAAAACTTTAAATTTCTGTTTTAAAAGCATTTATCAGGTCGCTTAAAGTGCACATTTTGTGCTCATGTTGGTTTCATATCATTAGAAAGAGCGATTTTTGACCCAAATATGAAAAAGAATAATCAAAGTTAAATATTTACTGCACCTAGAATATAAAACTAGTTGATAGGATGTGTTTTTTAAAGAGAGGTGGGAAAACCAGATGCGTGAACATGTTAGGCAAAGCTTTTTACTCAAGAAAAAAGTGTAAAACTGCTGGTTTAAACCACTAAAAGTAATGTAAAGGGTAAAGAATGCCACATAGAGGACATAAGAATACAAGTTTTTAGGGTTACACCACATTTTTTGACATTATCCCTTTCACCAGTAACACAAATCTGGAGTTCAGAAAAAAAGGTGTCAGATAATATATATAAAAATATATATATTCAGAGGTTTAAAAGTTTTAATATTCATTCTACAGGTAGAAGTATAGATATTATAGACACTAGGGCACATTTCTTACTGAAGAAAAAAGTGTAAAAGTACTAAAAACCACTAAAAGTAATGTAAATGGGAATAAACGCCATTAAGGACAATAGTATTTAGGGTTCCACCATTCCATTTTTGTGACATTATCCCCTAATATCACTGGTGTTTAAAGAAAAAAAAGATGTGTAGACATGTCATTGTCATTTTTCACAGTCATGTAGCAGCACGACAACTCATGAGTAGGCAGGAGCGCTGCTGGAAGGGCATTTCCGTTCGAAAACCTGGAACCCAACAACAATGGTGTAAAACTATTTCTGGCAGTGGTTCTGCGCTGAGTTGCCAGGGATCCCCCCAGGCGCTGCAAAGACTCACTGAACTTCTACAAACACGCAGAAAAAAAACATTTAAAATGCACAATATTCATAAAAAAGTACTCATAACTTCTGTTCTCTGGATAATATCTACCAGACTCCAACAGAATCACCGTTGAATCCGCGCGTATGCGCCTTTTTCGCTTTTTACGCACGGACACAGCTTCAGTAAAAAGTGTCTACGTAGTTTCCTACCTGTGTGTTTTGAGAGAGGAGTCCACCTCCGACGAGTTTACAGAATAATTCATATTTCCCTCTGCCAGCCTCCTGGCCACAGGTCGCTGTGGCAGAGATTCGAGCCCCTGTCGCGAGGTTGAAGTACGGAGGACTCAGACTAAAACCCGTCGGTCCGTTACTAGAATCCTGGCCCTCCGCGTGCCTGAAAAGTGCCAAAAAGGTCGAAAATACAGCGAGGAGATGAGCTCCTCTCATCCCTCTCGCCATGTTCCGCAGTAAAAACAAATACAGAATCCCTGTAGATGCTGAGCAACCCGCAGCGCAGGTCTTGTCATCTATCGATGTCCATGAAATGCGCCTAATGGGCTCTGCGCGAATTACGCGCGAGGCTCCAGAAAACGTCCTCCGACTTCAGACGCAGCTTTTGGTTGATCTTCTACTGTTTGGAGGCGATGATCTCTCCGCTGGGAGCATGTTTAGTTTGTTTCTTTCCTCCTAAAGACAGACGCCAGGTTCGTGCCTCGTTCAGCGAAGCTGCGCCGCCCCGCAGCAGCGATCAGGTGTCTGAACAATCCGCCGCGTCTGGTCAAAGGTCCTATCACAGTTTGCACAGCAGCTTTTTCCTTTTTTTGTCGCCCAGTTTCCTTTCAGAGCTAGAAACCCTCTTATCTGCCACTTAACGCGTTATAAAGCGCCTTTTATTGGCTTTAATGGGCTGTTCCCTCTTTAACGAGCGAACCTCCAGGGAAGCAGAACGCGGTTCGCGTTAATCCAAACAGACGCTGCAGCTGATTCTGACATTTCTGCTGCCACTGGAGCACAAAACGGCAACCAGAGCGTTTCTAATCCGAATGGAAGCATCACATATGGACTATGACAACACGAGGAAATAAATTAATCGATTTGAGTCATTTTTAAGAAGAAAATGACCAGTATACTGATGATTGCCCAAACTTTTAATCATTCTCCTATATCCTCTAACTCATAAACTGTGTAAAATCCCAATTTTCCAGGATCTTTGAAGCAACTGCTGCCACGTCTGAAAAGGGCAAAACACTTGTTTACTACAGGTGCGTCCAATTTGGATCAATTTATGTTTATAGAATAGATCTGCAACGGTTAATTGATTAAATAAAGTAAAATATAGGATCTTTAAAATATATAAAATACTTAAATCACAGTAGAGCTGCAGTGATTGATCCATTAGTTGCCTGTTTTTATAATCGATTAGTCATTTTTAATAAGAAAATGTCCAAATTCTCTGGTTCCAGCTTCTCTTCTATGATTATTTCCTGGTTTCTTTATTCTTCTATAATAATAAACTGATGATCTTTGGGTTGTGGACAAAAAAAAGAAATTTTAGGTTGAATCTTCAACTTTGGGAAACACTGATCCATATTTTACAACATATAGAATTGTAATCATATATATATTTTAATATCTAACATTTTATTTTAATATTGCTAGGCATTTTATCTTTTTTTATCTAATAATTTTGACTTTTTGTAATTTTTGGTTGACTCTTCAGCTCATTTTATGGTGTAAAATCAATCAAATTGATTGATTATTTCAATAATCAATAGATTATGTTTTGCACAGCATTTTCCCATCTTATTTAGAACATTTAAATAATTTTATGAACTCTAAGAAGAACATAATTTAACTTAAATACCTCAAGCTCTTTTATCTCATTTTATTTAGTTCATTATATTCTGTAGCATATAATTATTAACCTACTGTGGTGTTAAGGCTAAAACAACAATTTAATTCACTTTTTATAGTTTTAATATTATTTTCTTACTACTGAAGGACTCCACCTGCAGGTTAGTATTGATTTTACAGTATTGATCCTTCTAAATTGATCCTGTGCTGCCCTCTGCTGGAGGACGCAGCCGTCACATGAGCCTCATTAGTCAAAGTGGTTTCCAGTGACGCCTTTTTACGCGTCACGTTGGCCTTTTGGAACCGGACTTTCCACAGTTACACCTAGAACCCACTCCCCTTTTTACTGTTTCACATATTTATTTAATGAAATTCACTGTCCCAGGAGGATTTACAGTTAAAATAAACGCAGTCACGTGACCCTAACAACACGCGCAAAGCGAAAACCAGCAGCCAACTTCTTTTGGCTGCGTTCAGGAACTCGCCCAACAACAATTTACTTACCGTGACTCACTTTCAGGCGGGTTTTCCGCGTCCCAGCATCGTTTCCATTCCTCCTGTGACTGGGCAGGCAGCTTTTTCTGCTGCTGTGGCACCGATAACAAACCAGGAACTGGTTGAGCAGTGACACAAACAGGATCAACCGCTCCAGACGAGGCTCGGACCGCGCGTCAAATCTGTTGTTAATGCGCAGGACTCCGCATGGAGCCCACGAACCTCCAGGTAGGATCGATATAAAACTACCCTGGTAATCTGGAGAGAGGAGACAAAACAAAAAAACTCATACAGCTCAGGATAAAACTGCAGGAGCCAGCGTGACACTTCACCTTCTACCTCTACATGTACTTTCTGCGTCGTTTATTGTTGATGTTGTTGAACTACGGGACAGAATCAGCTGTTGTGACAACAATAATAATAACAATAATAATAATGTGTCTGCAGGAAATAACAGAGCTGTCATAGAGTGAATATGGATTTAAACAGCACGTCCACAGATCCAGTGGCTGCCTGTGAATCACATTTAATTACACGGTTTAAGCAGAAAATGTGGACAACATTATACAGTTAACGTATTATTCTGTCTGTCTGTGGTTATCAAACGTTTTCACATCAAGGATCCTTAAATTCACTAAAAACTAAACCACAGACATCATCTCATGAGATGGATTTAAGACGTTTTATAACAGAAAGTGTAGGAAACCAAAATTATAGAGAACTGAAAGTGCCAAAATCAAGAATAAAGACTCATATACCAGTAAATGTCTATATTTACTCAATTTTCCATTCAACTAATTTATAAAGTTCATTTATTTGTGTATTATTTTCCCTTTTATTTGACTTTCCATTTCATTTATTAATTTATTACTTTTTATTTATTATATTATTTTCACATTTATTTGACTTTCCATTTCATTTATTGCTTTTTATTTATTATATTATTTTCACATTTATTTAATTTTCCATTTTATTTATTAATTTTAAAATGCATTTATTTAATCACTAACCACATTAATTTTTCACTTCAATATATAAAATGGAAAACAAAATTTGAAATTAAATAAATTCGTGCAAAGTCAAAATAATACACACATAATAGTAAATAAATACTACTAAATTAAATAAATTTATTTATTTATTTTAAATTATAGCAGTCCTCTATACAAATGGTTCTACATTCTGTCATTGTGGAATTATAGTGAAAATAAACTATTCTCCATTTTTCTAGGGACCCCCTGGCACCTCTTCAAGGACCCCTAGGGGTCCCCGGACCACATTTTGACCAAACATATACATATATTTATATGCACATATGTATATATTTGTTTGCTTATACTTAATCAGATCTTATTTATCTAATTGATTATGCCATGAATGAAGGAATCCACCCTCTGTGTGATTAATATCATTAATAACTGTTGATTTTCTAGTAAAACAGTAAAACCTGGAGCAGGTTTTTGTTCCTGCAGGTTTACTGGTGTTAAAGTTTCCTGGTGTTGAGGCGTTTCATGTGACATCATTAATTACACATGTTGGTTTCTACAGTCAGAAGTCAACTGATCTGCTGTGAACAGGGTCTGTTTTCACATGGTGAATTATAGTCGCTTCATTTATCATTTCACCACGAGAGCAAAGTAGAGAAATTCATGTAAATCACAGCTGTGACGATTTAATCGATTATTTGCCAACTATTATATCAATCTCCTATTTTTTAAATAATCAATTTGAGTAAATTTTAAGAAGAAACTGTCCAAATTCCCAGAAACGGTTCTGGTTCTGGCTCCGTTCTAGAGTCTCAGAACCACAGCTGTAACTGACAGCTATTAATCTATAGATTATTGAAATGATTAACCGATTAGTTGTTTGGTTCATAAACAGTCCACGACCCAAATTCATATAATAGAACTATAATACACTGAGAACACAAGCTACAGTCTGACTTTTATTTTGAAGGACCAATTCATAAAAATTGCCCTTATCGATTAGTAGTTTGGTTCATAAAATGGTGTAAAACGTGGATCAATGTGATTAATGGAAGGTGATTAATGTGATAGTTGGGAACTAAATTGATTAATCGACTAATCATTGCAGCTCTATTGATAAATTATCAGGTTGTAAGAGGAGGTTTTTGTCAACTCTTCATCCTAATATTCACAAAAAAAGTTAAATGTTGTAAAATGACAATTGATGTTTTCTAAAGTCCAAGATGCAACCTAATGACTAATTAATCTATTGATTATTAAAACTATTAATTGATTAAAAGTGACTCAAACCTATAATCAAAATAGTTGCTGATTAACGTGATAGTTGGCAACTAATTGATTAATTGCTCTAATTAGAAGCTCAGGTCTACACAACAGTTTGTTTATAGTATTGGTCAATAGATTAATTAATTAGTTACCAACTATTTTGATAATTGATTAATGGATTTGAGTCATTTTTAAGAAGAAAATGTCCAAATTCTCTGGTTCCAGCTTCTCTTCTCTGATTATTTTCTGGTTTCTTTAGTCTCTATAATAGAAAACTGATGATCTTTGTCTGTTTGTTTGAACAAAAAAAGACATTTTAGGTTGAATCTTCATCTTTGGAGACACTGATCCACATTTTACACCATTTAATGAACCAAACAACAAACCGATTAATCATCAAAAGTTAATCTGTGTGGGATCATGCACAAAATCCATTGAACTCTACTGAGTAAAGTTGGATTGAACCAGATTATAATTAAACTCGTAAGAGAAAGAAATGAAAAAACAGCTGCAGTTACAATCATTAAATAGATGAATCGACTCACAATTGTTGTAGGTTGCAGCCCTATGTTGAATATTGATATTTAATGGAGCTCTGACTCTATAGTAATTATTTTTGTGCATGTAGTTAAAAACAATCATCTCCACTTTTCCAGTTCTAGATTTCTCAACTACCAAAATAGCGTAAATAATATTTCTATTTGCCAACAATAACACAACACATTACTTTTCTTTCAGCTGAAGCAGGTCGATGCAGCTTTGGAGCGAAGACGTTGCAAAGTTCACATAAACCCTGAATTAATTCCCTATTTATTCAGAAAGCCATTGCTGTAGCACAGAAGGCGTCGCAGGAGGACCAGGCTGGAAACTATGAAGAAGCCGTTCGCTCCTACCAACATGCTGTCAAATACTTTCTGCACGTCATAAAACGTGAGTCACCACGGCTGGAAGAATAATGCAGCCAATTGACAGGCTAGATCTGCATAAATAAGACTTAACAGCTCATTTTTACCACTTATTTTTTTGTCTCTGTGTGTAGATTATATAATGTCATTATATAATTAGCCGGTTCTTTAACTTTTTATATGTCATTTATAAAATGTCTGTTGAATGTCATTAAAGGAAAATGCTGTTGCTCCTATCAGGTGAACCCCAGGGTAAAGATGGAAACCAGAAGATTAGAGATAAATGCAAACAGTACCTGGACAGAGTGGAAGAGCTGCAGGAGTACCTGGTGAATAAAGAGGTTGTTACAGCAATTTTAATTCATGCTATTTGCAGGTGTTGATGATAAAATCTGAATATTATGGAGCAAAACCAGTGTTCATTTTACAAGATTAGTGAATTTAGTCTCATGACATTTATATTTAAGTTAAAGTCACAATTTCTGTTTTTGTTTTGTTTTAGTTGTAGCTACGATTTACTCCTCATGGATAATATTCCTCGTGATAGAACAGACAATTTAATAATTAATTTATAGTTCAGTTTTGTAAAGACTGAATTTGATTAACCACAAACCACACAACAAACTACAGGAACAAAAAACAAAACAAAAATTTGTTTGTTTGTTTCCAGAAAAAAAGTCAGAATTCTGACTTTTTCCTTAGAATTTTTGTTTTACTTGTTCCAGAAAAAAGGCAGATTTGTACTTATTTTTCAAAATTGAAGGAGTATTTTTTATTCATTCTAGAATAGAATTTTTTCCTAGAATGAAAAAAATCACCTTTTAAAATGTTGTTTTTTCCCCCAATGGCATTTATACTCTTTCATATGGTAACTAGATAAAAAACAGACGGAAATGTCAGTCCCCTATTGTCACTTTACAGTTTTGTCATTTTTGTCTTTCACACTCTTTCCTATTTTCATATAGCAACTAGACATTAAACAGGTGGGAAGTTATTTAGATATATATATATATATATATATATATATATATATATATATATATATATATATATATATATATATTATTGGGATTGTCAACAAAAACAGTGATATGTAGAGATATGATCGGAGCGTAAGTTATGTGCTCTGTGATATTTACGTCCTCCCGGGGGCTGCGTCTTGGCGTCATCGTTGCGTCTTGACGTCATCACATTCCGTGAACGAGAGTGTCGACTTTTCAATGCGGAAGTCGCCTCCTCGATCTTCCTCGGTAAACGAAAACAAGGACGAGAAAAAAAAACATCTCGGATTGTCGGGTTAACGGTTTAATCTCGTACCGTCGGATTCTAAATTAAATCGGGGTGTTGAGGTTGTGCGTTTGTTTGGACTGCGGGAACTGCGTGATCAGCCCTTATGGCTACCAACAATAATTTACAGGTGAGTTGACCAACCCCAGAGCTGCTGAACGTGTCAAAAGAAGCTAACAAAAGTTGTCCACAGCGTCATCGTAGGTTTATTTTACGTTTGGAAAAGTCTTGTCGAGTTTTATCAGGTGATTTTCAGCATAAATCCTCCCATTTATATTGGATCGGATCGGTATTTATATCATTAGCTGCTAACTAGCCGCGTTAGCTCACTTTGCGCTAGCTAACCAACGCTATGAATTCGACAGTAAACCAAAAGAGCTCCTATTAAAGTGAAAAGCTGGTGTTTTCCGTCGGTACAGTGACTTTCACGCAGTTATGGCAATTGTATAATAACATTACGGTGAGATTTTATTAACTTAACATGACGCCTAACGCGATTAAACGTTGCTAGACAGCTTGTTGTATTTGTGCAAAACATTCACTTCAAATAGGAAGCAAACCTGTGACTAAGGCTGTGCAATTAATTTAGTTTTATCAATCAATAATCATATAATCGAGTTGAAGCGATATTTGAAACTTTATTAAGCAAATTTCCGAGTTCGCGAATCTTAGTGTGTATATATATATATATATATATATATATATATATATATATATATATATATATATATATATATATATATATATATATATATATATATATATATATATGAGACATATAGTGGAGTATAAAGTAGCATCCTAAATGTAGTTTCTTTTCACCTCTGCCTAAACTTATCATACATATTATTTTATATATATATAAATTAATATATATAATGGAAACTGACATTTTATTTAGTAGAAAAGGGTGTAATATAATTATATATATATTATAGTACATAACATGCAAGATTTGATATCTACATTGCAAAACAACTAATCTCTTTACTAATCTAACTAATCTCTCAAACATAAGCACAGTCATTCATGCTGAATAAATGCATTGTGGAACTACAAAATAATCATTTGAATAATTGTGATTTCAATATTTAAAATTCAATATAGCAGCATTATATTCTGTAACTGTGTGAGAAGTATTGATGTTTTCGCTGAGCTCAATATATAATGGGACCATAAGGAAGTGAAAGCAAGTGTGTTTAAAGCCTCGTTAAAGCACTTTTACCCCACACACCAGTGTGTACACACAGGAAACCATATCCATATATACTATATACACATATATATATACATACACTACATACACGCATATATATATATATATATATATATATATATATATATATATACACACACACAGTAAAGGATATTAATTAATACAGCTACAGGAAAGTTACCTACCCACCTGCCAATGACTGATAAGTCTCTTGTTTACAGTTATTTTCTCTGTTTATATTTAGGTTGAGATGTGTATCTATATTAACTTGTTTCTTTGTCTTTTTTAATTTTAGAAAGCCATCGATCTTGCCAGCAAGGCAGCTCAGGAGGACAAAGCTCAGAACTACGAGGAGGCTCTGCGTCTGTACCAGGCCGCCGTTCAGTACTTTCTTCATGTGGTGAAATGTAAGACGTATGACAGCATTTAACTGGCATTACATGACGATCGAAGCAGTGGTCACAATATGAAAATCATTCTTCCTGTTGGAGCTCCCGTTACCAAGGCCTCAAATTTCCCCTGTGATATTCTGCCAAGTGTTGATATAGTGAGAGGAAAAAAGAAATAACGCAGCTGTCACTTCATATTCCAACTATTTATGCCTGAAATCTTTTTTTTTCTCCTCTTTTCATTCCTGACAGATGAAGCCCAGGGCGACAAAGCGAAACAGAGCATCCGGGCGAAATGTGCTGAATACCTGGACAGAGCAGAGAAGCTGAAGGAGTATTTAAAGAAGAAGGAGAAAGCTCCACCTGCAAAACCTGTCAAAGAATCACAGTCTGATGACAAAGGGTGGGTGGAGGTGTAGTGTTATTCAGATCTGATGGGAAAAGGTGTGCTCCGTATTAACATATAGGCAAAGTTCACAGTTTTTACAATAATTCTATGCTTGTGGATCTAGGAATGAAAGTGATGAAGGCGATGATCCAGAGAAAAAGAAATTCCAAAATCAGCTCTCAGGTTAGTGAATTTACTGTTTTATGCTGGCTGTTATAATATCAGTATTATTTAAACATCTCAGTAAATGCAGTGTTTCTGTGTTTCCAGGTGCTATTGTTATGGAGAAGCCAAACATCAAGTGGAATGATGTTGCTGGTTTAGAAGGAGCCAAGGAGGCCCTGAAAGAAGCTGTTATTCTTCCAATCAAATTCCCCCACCTCTTCACAGGTAATTAAAGGGATAGTTCTCTATTTTAAGCATCATGTTCCTGTCATGGATCTGAAGCTTAGACGCATAACTTCACTGATCCTGCAGTGCTTTATATTGAGAATCAGATTTCCAGCAGCTGTTTCCCAAACATGCAGCTCATGGTTTAATCTGACTTGTCAATATGTTTCCCTGCAGTTTATAGATGACTCACTGACTGAATAATGAAACCGGAGCTGAATTTGTTCCGGAACTATTTCTCAGACCACAGCACGGCTGTAGTAAACCTCTGCCACGAATGGGATCAAACGCTTATTTCCAAGCATTTCAAAGCAAAGAACAGATGAATGAAATGGGAAACATTTACTGAAACGGTTTCATACCAGGGTTTATTCAGTTTATCACTAAGTTAAATAGTTTTTTCTACCAGGATTTAAAACAGCCCTGTGCATTAATATTATATTTAAAATCCAGTCGGAGGGAAATTATGGCTTTATGCTTCAGATACATGGATAAAAGTCAAAAATACAGAACTATCCTTTTATTCTTATCGTCTTAAATAGGAGAGTCAGTCCATCATTGCTTTGAAGTGCTAGAATCAAACAACTGATAGTTTATCAATAAAGGATGATAAGGTTTAATAATAATAGTTATCTTAAATTATAACAGTGAAAACTTAAAGTCTTTTAATCTGGATAACGAAACATGTGTTGGACCCATGGCTTACATACAATAGAATAATAAATAGAAGTACTAATAATTACTAATAAGTACTAATAGAAATAAATAAATAGTATTGCACATTAAAGGGGAATATATTAGTGTAGGACATGATAACTGGTCTCTGTAGCAGTTGTAATTTCAGCTTTAGGTGTGATAAAACAAGGAGAAAGTGGAGGAAAACAGAAGTTGTTCAATTTAAAAAAAACCTGGGTAGGATGAAGGTTCGTGGTTAAAAGTGAGTGTGAAGAGGTGAGTGTGTGGTTTTACAGCAAATAAAATACTAAATTCCCCCTGTGCTTGCCTGATAGGAAAGAGAACTCCATGGAGGGGAATCTTGTTATTTGGACCTCCAGGGACAGGAAAGTCATATCTGGCCAAAGCCGTCGCCACCGAGGCCAACAACTCCACCTTCTTCTCCATCTCCTCGTCTGACCTGGTGTCTAAATGGCTGGGAGAGAGCGAAAAGTAAAAAAAAAACAACACGTTAAAGATGTCTACACACATGGTTATTCTGCTGTTGTTGCTGAAAAGCTTCTCCTCTGCTCCTCAGGCTGGTGAAGAATCTTTTCAGCCTGGCGAGGGAACACAAGCCGTCCATCATCTTCATCGACGAGATCGACTCGCTGTGCGGCTCCAGGAGCGAAAACGAGAGCGAGGCCGCTCGACGCATCAAGACCGAGTTCCTGGTTCAGATGCAAGGTAAAGTCAGTCCGGTTTTATTGTTTTATGAAAATAAATTTATGTCGCTCCTTTAAGTTTCATGCTCTTTCTGCATCCGATGTTTCTACTAGAATCTTTGTTGTGGGATAAACACGCGTTGCCATAGAAACTGGAGCCCGCGCAGGATAAAATTATAGATATAAATTATTATACATTTCTTTTATACCTGTTAGTCCTTGAGTTTATTTTCACAACATATCTTGAAGAAAAAAGCTGATAAAGTTTAACCCGACTTTCATTCATGTTTGAGTGATTAGGATATAAATTATGGTGTTTAAAATAAAGAATACGTGCTTAGAATAATCTTGGCAATAGTATAAAGTTATTTATTACAAGCTGTTAAGAAGTTAAACATCCACGTCTAATATTTATTTTATATTCCTGGGAATAGGAACAGATTTATTGTTTAAACCTGTATTTATTTAAATTTCATTCTAAAAACTAAATATTTCAGGATTAATTGATGTCCTATCTGAATAACACTTTCTTATTAACACCTGTATTTACTATTTCATATCAAACTTCCTGCTGTTAAATAAGTCTATTAGCAGAGATCTATTCTTACATTACAGTACACTGTGTTGTCTACTGTATACAACCCCGTTGATATAAAACACAACCCTGACTCTTTTCTTTTTAAAAAATATTAGCGTCAGTATCTCAGATCATCTTGACAATAACAGGAAATAAAACCCGACCTCTGTTTATTTTTTTTAAAATATATAAATACTAGATGTTTCATGATCTGCTGCGAAAAAAGAGAAAATAAAGTCTTTTTATCTGTAGTAAAACCCAATGTTACTGTCACAGCATCAATATATATCATCAATATCCACATCATCAATACAATAATAAAATAGTTTAGTATAATATCAGTAGTAGAGACTATTTAGATATTTATTTAGATTTGAGCTGTTTGTGTGATTATTTAATTGTCTCCTTTTAGAATCTCCGTTTTAGACATCTTGCAGAATATATTCTTCATGTTCTGGATTGATCCTCAGTGGGATTTATAGGATTTTATGGACAAATAATTGACCTTTCAAGTTCAAAACGGATTCCAGGATAACTGAATGTCTCAAATCCATGCAAATCACATCCTGATACAAATAGATACCGTACTTGACAACACAGAGAGTTTAAATACAGCTGATGATATTAAGAAGTAGAGAAAGAAAGCAGATTGAGAAAAAGATCTATTATTATTATACTAGGTATTTACTGAATTTAACAGTTTAGAGTTCTACTTAGACCTCTGGAAACTAATCAATTAATTAACCAATCAGCTGCTTGTAGGTTTCAATATCATATTCCTGAACTGAAATTATTACTTGATTAACCGATTAGTTATCAATTATTACATTAATCACCAATTATTTGAATAATCAATTAATCGTTTTGAGTCAATTTTAAGAAAGAAATGTCCAAATTCTCTGGTTCCAGCTTCTCAATAGTAAACCTTTTGAATATTGAAACGATTAATCGATTAGTTGTTTGATTCATAAAATGGGGCAACATGATGATCAGCGTTTTCCAAAGTTGCAGAGAGAGGAAATATAAAACTTAACTGAGATTATTTTTAGTTCTATATCTCATTAGGATTATTAAAACTAGGACTATTTTAATACTTAATTAATCTATTGATTCTTAAAATGATTAATCAATGTTTGGTTCATTAAATGTTGTGAAATGTGGATCTGTGTCCCCCAACGCTGAAGATTCAACTCCTAAGTTTATGACTGACATTTTATACTTAAACTATTTAAGCCCAGATTATGTTTTTAAACATTTCATGCATATAATTATATCAGTTGAGTTACTAACAATCATGTTATGCATCTATTTCTTCCCATTTCTTTGTATAAAATAGCATTTTAATGGTTATTATGAATCTTCCCCTCAACACAAATCTATTTATCCCATGTATAAAACTTCATGGGGGGACATTATTCTAGAGACTTGAATCACTGAATAAATAGATGGTGACAAAAACAAGATAGTTTAACTCTCTTAAAAATGTATTGAAAAATGAAAACACCTGCTGTTAACTAAGTTTATATTCTATGGGCATTATATATTTAAAATTGACCAATTTATCTTTTTCGCTTATGAAAAAACTGACTTTGAAATAACAAGAAACCAACATGAACACACAATGTACATTTTCAGAGACCTGATTAATGTTTTTAAAGCTGTATTTGGATTTTTTTTCTTTCTCATCCTGCCAAAGATTATTTGTCAGGTTTAAAAATCATAATCTAAATAAAAAGAGTCGTTCTGGGAGGGTTAATTCATGTTAAGAGACAGAAGCAAGAAGCTGATGACGTCAAATGACAGAACCTTTTGAAATTTGACATTTTTTTGCTTATAAAATGTCATCGTTTTAAGTATAAAATGACAATCATAGACTTAAAGGCTCATCGGCTTTAATGGGTTGAACATTTTCTGGCTGTGATATAACGTGATCACCAGTCTACGGAGTTGAATATGAAGTTTTAAGTGTGATTTATCCTGATTTTTGTGGTTGAAGGTGTGGGGAACGACAACGAGGGAGTTCTGGTTCTCGGAGCAACAAACATCCCGTGGACTCTGGACTCTGCTATCAGGAGAAGGTGATTATTATTATTATTATTGTTGTTGTTGTTGTTGTTTATGAGCGTAGTTTATGATGTTTTCCTTCACAACTCCCCCTCCAGGTTCGAGAAGAGGATCTACATCCCTCTGCCGGAGGAACACGCCCGATCCTTCATGTTCAAGCTGCACCTGGGCTCCACCCCCACCAACCTGTCCGACTCTGACTTCGTGACTTTGGGCAAGAAGACGGACGGTTACTCTGGAGCGGACGTCAGCATCATCGTCAGAGACGCCCTGATGCAGCCGGTCAGGAAAGTCCAGTCCGCCACCCACTTCAAACGGGTACGATTCAGGTCTTTGCCGCATGTGGTTCACAGACACCAGGAGGAGGGTCTGGTTGAGTTTTTAAAACCATGTGACCAGCAAACTGTCGTGTGATTCGACAGCAACGTTAATTAATCGGATGTTTTATTGTTGCTGGTTAAAAAAAACCAACACGTATGTCGAATCACATGATGGTCACATGGTTTAAAAAACTCATAAAATGACGAAAATAATAGATAATTATTTTACAGATACATTATTTGATAGATAGATCATTATTTGTATAGATAGACAATTTTAAAGATAGACATTTGATAAAAAGAAAGATAATTATTTTATAGATAGACATTTGATAGATAAATAATTATTTTTTTTATAGATACATATTCTATATGTACATGTATACATTTTATAGATAATTAATTAATTTACATAGTCTTATATTTTTTGATAGATAATGAATTCACAGATAGACATTATTTGATAGATAATTATTTTATAGATAGACATATTACATAAATAATTAGTTTATATAGACATTATTTGATAGATATTTTTATAGATATATTATTAGATAGATAATTAATTTACAAATATAACAGATAAATGTATAAATACTAATAAAAATAATTATTTTACAGATGGATAAACAGACATGTATATTATGTGATAGTTCATTTCTATTCATTATTCCTATGAATTAATCATAAAATATTTTTTTCCTTATTCATCTGACTTTGAGAACATTTTTATAAAATATGTTAGTGCTAAGGCAGCATGTTTTAATAACACCTGAGAGTCTTAAATTCAGTTTATTTCATCATTTTATGTGCTTCAGATGCTCAGATATTAAAGTTTTCATAGAAGTTGGTGATTTCTAGCATTTTATAACATTTATCCTAAAATAGCAAATGTTTTAGAGGGGTTTTTGGAGGCGTTTTAGGTCTAAATAGGTTAAAACATCTGCTTTAGCTTTTACTTGTTATTCATTACTCTGATTAGTCACTACTTTTATTTTTATTCTCATGTTTGGATTAATTTTGCTTCTTAAGGTACGAGGCCCATCGAGGTCAGACCCCAACGTCATCGTAGATGACCTCTTGACCCCGTGTTCACCCGGGGATCCAAACGCCATCGAAATGACATGGATGGAGGTTCCAGGGGAAAAGCTGCTGGAGCCTGTAGTCTGCATGGTAAGGATGTAAAATAGAGGCGATTAGTTAATTAATTGACCTTAAGATTGACTGTTTTGATAATTTATCATCATTTTTAAGAAGAAAATATCTAAATTCTCTGGTTCCAGCTTCTCTGATTATTTTATGGTTTCTTTAGTCTCTATAATAGTAAACTGATGATCTTTGGGTTGTGGACTGTTGGTCATGTAGCTTTGGGGAAAAGTGATTTTTGTGTCATTTTCTGAACTAAACAACTAATTAATCATTTAAATAATCAATAGATTATTAGCCCTAATGTCAAATATGAATTGCTGATTAATCGCCCACACCTTTATATGATTATGTCAAGTTTATAATTCAATCTAAAAACATTTTTCCCTTTACCATTATTCTTTTTTTTTAATCACACCTATAAATAATATTCTGGTAATTATCATATAAGATCAGAGAAATCAGTCTGGAGGAGGTGCAATTCAGATTTTAGTCAACAGGAATGTTTTATTTGTTCAATTAATCGTCGTTAGTTGCAGCCCTGATGTTAAAATGCTGTTATTTTCTCCATATTTTTATGGTGATATACCAGTGAATAAAAATGTTTTCTCTTTTTTTGCCCTTCCAGTCTGACATGCTGAGGTCTCTGTCCAACACCAAGCCAACAGTTAATGAACAGGACCTGGACAAACTGAAAAAATTCACAGAGGACTTTGGACAGGAAGGCTAGGCCGAGCGCTGGAGCCCAGCCAAACCAAAGCGAAGGAATTGTGATTGTCTCTCTTTACTGTCCTTGTCCCGTTTTTCCCTCTCTCTCTGTCTCTATCATAACTATTTACAAAGCCTCATGGTTCACTGTTGAAGCCAATCTGAAAACCACAGAATGGTTAAGAAGACCTCGATTTTGTTTGATGTTCACTACTGTCCAAAGAAGATTAAAGACATTCACAGCTGTGCCGACGAGATAATTGATGCAACTTATGGAATTTATGAGGTGATTTGACTTCTGCACTAAAAAGGTATTGATGAGGAAAAAAAAAATATACCCAAGAAATGTAGTTTCTATACTAACAGCAAACACGATATTGGAAATGAGGAGAGTTCATTTTACATTAGGACCAGCTCTTCTTATTTTCCAGTCTGGCTACATCTCACCAGACGAATGAATGCCCCTTAAGTCTTCTCTATTTTGTATTAATAAAAAGACAAGCGTTTTATAGCTGTATTTTGTGGAAGATGTAATTCGAAGCGTGGGGCATGAGTTCATTGGATTTTTTTTTGTGGTAAAACATTGAGTTTTGAGACAGATACTCAGGATGAGAGCTGCATTGGGTCCTGGGGTAATTTTTATCTATCCAGTTTCCTAACAAATTACAAATGTATGCTGTTACTGTCATTTGAATTCTTGTTGTTTTTTTTGGTTTCATAACAGACCAGCTGTCGAGCTGACTAATTTGAACTCTACAGCTATTCGGATGGATCACCAAAGGTGCCAGACCAGCATTATTATTATTTTAATCATTTTCAAGGACTCAATATTCGTTTTTTTTTCTCCTCATGACCTACTGTACATATGTTCTGTTTTTATCCACGGGCTATTGCTGATCATTCTTAACTGCGAAAAAGAAACTTAAGCCTTATACATAAAGATGAATTCAGTGAGAATTTGGTAAAACGAGACCGTTAAGAGTTGGACAGCGACGGCTCAGGTGGACAGAATCGTCTTGTACATTAAACTACATACAAATGCGTCTCAAAGCACGAACTTTATGTAGCCACAAGTGGCCGTGTGCACAATGTGCCTTCTGGAGAAGCTGCAAGGTTTTTTTTTTTTTTTTTTAAATGGTTTATTTCTAAATTGGTTGTGATAGATATCGAGTGCATTGTCACTACAACTGAGAAATGTATCCTACTTGCACATTCATGTAAGCTCTGTTAGAGATCGTTCACTCTTTTGCTCCTGGGACGTGCAAACTATCTCTTTGAGTTGTGACGGGGAACATTGCTTTACTGTAAATGTCGATACATACATGCAGCACAGTCTGGAGACTTCTCTTTGTCCGGAGGACACCAATGCTTTTGGTTTTTTTCTGTTTTTCTTTTCCATAATGTAAATAAAGTCATAGCTACGTCAAAACGGTTTCATTATTGGCAAAGCTCAACAATAGAGATGTAGATTCAAGAATAAAATGATTTCCTATTTCTACTACTACTTCTAGTTCTCAGTCATCAGTGGTTAAGTATTACAAGTAGAAGTGAATATATTTGTATAAATATTTAGTATTTATGTAACTATGTATGTAAGAAACTAGTTACTATACATTTGCATCTCAAATAATTAGAATATTTTGTGAAATTCGTATAGATTAAGTACACAGTGAAATATCTCAATCCTTTATTTCTTGTAGTTTTGAGGATTATACTTTACAGACAAATACTACCCAACGTTTTTCACAACATTCTAGTTACTTGAGATGCATCTGTAGTTCTGAAATAAATGTAATGGAGTAAAAAATACAGCATTTACCTCTAAAATATAGTGGACTGGAAGTAATAATTTTGATTTTTTGTAATTTTAGATTGAATGTACAGCTTTGGGAAACACTGATTGACATTTACACCATTTTATTAACCAATCGATTAATCATTTCAATAATCCATCACTTAATTAACCATTAAAATAGTTTTTAGTTGCAGCTGCTGCGTAGGTAGGTGTAGCCATGAGTGTTGCGAGCTGACAGGAAACGACGAATAAGGAAGCGGAAGCGATGCATTGTGGGAAACGTTGTTCGGGCCCTCTCGGCGTCTCTCGGGTTCCGTGGAGCCGCTTCGGCTCAGAGAACTACATATACCGATCACCGCCGGTTTAAAGTGCACCGTTCGATTTGTTTTGGTCCGCGCAGACTGTGCTTTGTCAGCTTTAACCCTGTTAATTACTAATCTTTATATTCAATATGTTTTAATCCATGGAATTTTTACCCACCAAAAACCTTTCTAACGGCCAGAAAAGCTCTGGAAAAGTCTCTATTCCCAGCGTGACGTCACAGCTGTGTGATAAATAATTAATTAATTATTTATTTATTTTCTTAGAGCGATTTAACTGTGGTCAGCGAGTGAATTAAACGACTCAAATGTGAATTTTGTTCGCAATCTACGCGTTCTCATCACCGCGGGGCATGATGGGAGGACCTAGAGCAAGGAAGCGGAGCGTTGCATTGTGGGAAACGTGGTTCGGGCGCTCTCGGCGTATCTTCGGGTTCCGTCGAGCCGCTACGGCTCAGAGAACTACATGTACCGAGCACCACCGGTTTACAGTGCACCGTTCGATTTGTTTTGGTCCGCGCAGACTGTGCTTTGTCACGGGGAAGCCAAGGTCCACCTGGCCTCCTCCTCACACCTTTAACCCACTTCCAAAAAAAAAAAAAAACAACCTCCTCCCCCCCCGGCTCCGTGTTTCAAAACTCCCCCCTCTCCTCCCGCTCCACGTGTCCAGGGTCTCCGTTATCCCCAGCAGCTGGCCCGCTAGTTAGCATCGAGCTAACCAGGTATCACCCATGTCCTCTGAGGAAGCGCTGAGCTCATCATCATCGATCACGGATTGGCTTTTCATCAACTCCTGGTGGCTCCTCCTGCCGTTCATCATGCTGCTGGTGGTGGCCGCCTTCATCGTGGCCTTCGTGCTGCTGTTATACATGATATCTCCGCTCATCAGCCCCAAACCGCTGAAACTGAACGGGGCCCACGTCGTGGTGAGTGCTACTTCAGCTAATGTTAATGTGTCACTAGCTTCAGGTTCTGTGGGTTTGCTGCTTGACGTTGTGTGACGAGGCTGCACTAACTTAACACTAATTAAACGTTAAAAACTTTTTGACAGTAAAATAGATTCTGTATTCTCACCTGTCAGTCAGAATGAGTGACACGCCCACATTCATGCGTTTAATAACTAAATCTCTTTATTGATCTTTAGCTGCATAAATAACATTAAAGCCATTTAATCTTGAGTGCATTAATCCTACTTTGATTAATGTTTGATGTTGAGTTTTTGCTGAAACTGGTTTGGAGAGGTGGTCATTTAACTTTATGCTTATCTTTGTGGAATTATGTAGAGCTGCACGATTAGTCAACTATTACATAAATATCCAACTATGTTGATAATGATCGAGTCATTTTGAAGAAGAAAATGTCCAAATTCTCTGGTTCCAGCTTCTCTTCTCTGATTATTTCCTAGTTTCTTTAGTCTTCTATAATTGTAAACTGATGCTCTTTGGGTTGTGGACTCATTGATTAATCATTTTAATAATGGATTGATTAATCAACCATTAAATTAGTTGTTAGTTGTGCCCTAGTGTTATTCAAATATCTCAATTGCATAATTGAAATAGCATCAAAATGACAGCTTTTACATCCCCTAAAATGATCAAGTAGTTATTAGGCTGCATTATTTTCAGCTCCGTGTATTTTACCCTTATAAATTAATTTACTAATTTCTGCAGCTGCAATGATCAATTGATTAGTTGTCAACTGTTAAATTATTCTACGACTATTTTAATCATCCATTAATGGATTATTGGAGTAATTTCTTTAAGTAGAAAATGTCCAAATTCTCTGGTTCCAGCTTCTCTTCTCTGATTATTTTCTGGTTTCTTTAGTTTTCTATAATAGTAAACTGATGATCTTTAGGTTGTGGACAAAAAAAGACATTTTAGGTTGAATCTTCAATTTTGGGAAATACTGATCCACATTTTACACCATTTTATTAACCAACCAATTAATCATTTCATTAATCCATCAATTAAACAACCATTTAAATAGTTTTTACTTACTGCCTCAGTTCATTCACTGAACAGCCAAATCTATATTTCTCTATATAGCTGATGATTAATTTCAACTTTCAGGTGACGGGAGGATCCAGCGGCATCGGGAAATGCATCGCAGTCGAATGCTACAGACAAGGAGCTTTCATCACGTTAGTGGCTCGAGATGAGGTCTGTAAAATATTCAACCAGCCGAGTTCAGTCCTAACCGGTTTGTCGCAGCATATTTTAAACATGAATGAAGCATTCTGCTCCTCCCAGGTAGAGACTTTACTGCACACTGTTAATACTTAGAACCACATGTGAGCAACAATGTCCTGAAGATTTCCTACATTTATATGCAGTGTTAAAGGTGTTTTAACAGGTTTTCATGCATATATATATGAGCTTTCAGAGGAGATTAAATATGCATTTTTCTTCTCCTTTCCTGTAGGCTAAATTGCTTCAAGCAAAGAAAGAGCTGGAGAAATTCGCCATCAATGACAAGCAGGTATTTCAGTAAAAGCCTCATGTTAGACACCTTGTTGCAGCTGTTTTTATTTTTCATTAGATTATTCAATACTCATAATTAGTTAGTTAGTAAGGGATATTACAAGAGATTCAGTGGATTTCATACTTTTTAAAAATAATAAACTCATGAAAATGGTGTTTCTTCTCCTTCATTATTAGTAATATCAAAGGGAACTTTTACCATTTTCATTAAAATTTAGACCAAATAGGAAAAGCACTCATGTAAATATTAATATCATTAATTTAATGTGAGTAGAGTACACCAGCTGACTCTTTCCTCCTTTATATCCCATAATAAAACCCTCTCTTATGCCAAAACGTTTTATTTTATTATCTTTCTATGGATTTAAACTTACATTTTCTATTTCTGCCTTTTAATTTGGTTATTTTACACTGACTGTTTATTTTATATTGTTCCATTTTACTCTGCTTTTTGCAGCACCTTGTAACTGTGTTTCAAAGGGTTCTATATAAATAAAGTTTATTATTTTTAAATAAAGTTTTGTGTAACTTCCTTACTTAGGTGGTGCTCTGCATATCGGTGGATGTTGCCAGTGATTACAGCCAGGTGGAAAGTGTAATAAAACAGGTAAATTTATTGTCTTGGCAGCAGTGGAACATGTCCTATTATTTTACTGATTTATTTCTCATGTATTAATGTTGTTGTTTTCCTGTTATTCAGGCTCAGGAGAAGCTGGGGCCTGTTGATATGCTGGTGAACTGTGCTGGAATGGCCATTTCTGGGAAGTTTGAGGAAATGGAGGTGGACCGTTTTAAAGTAGGTTCCAGGAGGAATTTAAACAAAGACCTAAACGTGGTCTTATTTATGACCAGAAGGCAATTCATTATTCTATTTCAGCTCGTAACGGGAATGACGATTACATTCCTGACTTTTCCTGGAGATCATTTTATAAGGAAAATACTTTCAACAAGAAACTGATAAAACGAGTTTCCTTAAAAACATTTTTGTCTGAAATCAGAAGCCGACTTTTTACTTTTACTTTCTACTTACATTTTAAAAATAACCTTGGCCCCAAAACTCTCCAGATAAATAACGCTGCAAAAAATGTTTCTTTGGTAAAATAAATCCAATATTGAGTAGAATTATCTTATTCCATTGGCAGATAGTTTTGCTTATTTCTAGTTATATTTAATGATTTTAATCAGTTTAAAAAAAACTCCAAAATGGGATAAAAACTCAAATATTAGATAAAAACAATATTGCTGTGATATAAAATGTGTTTTGACAGTTTGGTGTTAAAAAAAAAAAGGGGGGCTTCATTTTTTATTTTTTAATTATTAAAATTTATTAAAGGTTGTTTTATTAAGAATTTTCACCAAATAAAATAAACTCACTATCTGGGGTAAGGAAACAGTAATTTTTTCCAATAAATCAAATAGAATTTGGGATTTTTTAGAAAGTTTTTTTTTTTCTAATATGCTAAAATAGATTTTTTTGCCACATCGCAACAAACTGTAAATATAGAAAACAACTAGTTTATACAATCTAATGGAGTCCCATTGACTTGCATAGAGACTTCTTATATTTTTTAAATATATCTATTATTTAGACCATTTTAAGTAATAAAAACATTCAAAACAAGTAATATTTCATGCAATAGAGGATTAATGGCATCCTTTCCCTATTACTTTGCTTTTACACTTTCAGCGTTTATACTTTAACCTCTACAAAGGTATTTTAAACCCTAGTATCTATACTTTTAACTGAGGAATGAATGTGAAGGTCTCTGCTAATATAAAACATGTCGTTAGCTGTGAAGTGTAACGTCCTGTTGTTTGCCAGCGTCTGATGGAGGTGAACTACCTGGGCAGCGTCTATCCCACCCGGGCCGTCATCACCACCATGAAGGAGCGGAGAATGGGTCGCATCATGTTCGTCTCCTCCCAGGCGGGACAGATCGGGCTGTTCGGCTACACCGCCTACTCCCCGTCCAAGTTCGCCCTGCGAGGCCTGGCCGAGTCGCTGCAGATGGAGGTGAGTCCTGGACCTGAAGAAAACTACGAGCTGCATGCAGGTTCTCACAGATTTAGACCAAACGCTGCAGATGGAGACACGATACACAGTTAAAATGTTTTACTCTGTTTTTCTGCTGAGTGGAGATGAGTTTTTCAATCACTTGTGTGAATATTGTGAATGAAATGATTCACAATTTCCCGATTTATGTTTTATTTTCACATTCTTGTATAAAATGAAATGTGAACCAATCTAAAACCAACAATTTCTTTATTTCTGCCCAGGTTTGCATTGATTTTTAACTAAGATCTTGTATTGATCTTAAAGTTTCCACAGCACATCCTGAAGATTCTCAAAGGGATTAAGTCTGGATTAGAACTACAACTACTTAGATACTTGATTAAAAGAACAAATACAACATTCCAGCAAACTGAAATCTGAACTGCACCTCCAGACAGATTTCTAAGATTCATAAATGATAATTACGTTATTATTTATGGGTGTAAATCAAAAAGAATAATGGAAAAACAAATGTTTTTAGGTTTAATTATGAATTTGACATATCTTATCAAGGTTCGGATGCCTGGCCGAATATATTGCAAATCATTTTTGACATTATAACATCTACTGCTTCTCCTGCAGATATTATAACATCTACTGCTTCTTCTCCTGCAGATATTATAACATCTACTGCTTCTCCTGCAGATATTATAACATCTACTGCTTCTTCTCCTGCAGATATTATAACATCTACTGCTTCTCCTGCAGATATTATAACATCTACTGCTTCTCCTCCTATAGATATAACATCTACTGCTTCTCCTCCTATAGATATTATAACATCTACTGCTTCTCCTCCTCTAGATAAAGCCTTATAACATCTATGTGACGGTGGCCTATCCCCCTGACACAGACACCCCGGGGCTGGCTGAGGAGAACAAGTCAAAGGTAAATGTCTTTTATTACTGAGTACACACATTCCTATAGTTGATTTTATTCCTATTCACATGATTTTCCTCCTTATCTTGTGTCCTGTTCTGTCCCAGCCTCTAGAAACCAAATTAATCTCAGAAACCTCTGGCGTGTGTCAACCAGACCAAGTCGCTAAAATCATCGTTCGGGATGCAGTGGTAAGAAACTGGAGCCGCCGGCAAATAAAACATATTTGACCAGATGTTGCTCAAATTCCTGTTATGAAGAAATGAAGGATTCATATTAAACTCAGAATAATTGCACATAATAATCCAAAAACTTCACATCATCATGTTATCCACCTGTCTCTCTGATTTAATTTCAGTGAATTATTTCAGGCCAATTAAAAAATATATATTTATGGACAAACTTACTCAAATATCCACCTCAAAAGTTATTAATATGGAAAATAAAACTATAATTTAAATGTGGATAATAATACAAATAATAGGAATAATAATAATGGGATAATAGGAAATTAAATACTGTAAATGCTCCTACATTATAGTTAAAGATGGATTTATTGAAAAATAAGTGATTCTCTTTTATTCTGGGGACCCCCCTCGAGGACCTCTAGGGGTCCTCGGACCTCACATTGAGAACCACAGGTGAACACAACACTTGACTGGATTCTCTTAAAAGTCGTTTAGATTAGTCACGTAATTAAAGAATTAAATTAATACTTTAAATGATTCATTAGTGGCAATTATTCTACATGTTTGTGTCTGATCAGGTGAATATTCAGTGAATTATTCTACATGTTTGTGTCTGATCAGGTGAATATTCAGTGAATTATTCTACATGTTTACAGCAGGGGAACTTCAACAGCTCCGTGGGTCCTGATGGTTATATGCTGTCAGCTCTCACCTGTGGAATGTCACCTGTCACCTCCATCACAGAAGGTCTTCAGCAGGTAAAACGCAATGAGTTCATCCTAAAATACAAACTAGTAGAAGTTTTTGGTGTCTCTACTTTTTACTTCTCGGCCCAAAACCTGTCCAGATGAAAATATCTTGTTTTTGGTACAATTAATTTAATATTGAATAGAATTATCTTATTCTACTGGTGGGTAGCTTTACCTGATTAAATTGATTGTAGTCATTTTAATCTGGTTTTATTTGCCCTTTCAGAACTTTTACACATTTTAAACTAGAACTTTTACACTTTTACTTTAGTAAAAAAGTTAAACCTGTACAGAAGTATTTTAAACCCTAGAATCTGTTCTTCTACCTGAGGAATGAATGTGAGGATCATAAATCAGCGTTATTAATTAAACCTTTAGTCTCAGTTATTCTACAGTTTAAACTATTTTTGATCATTTTGTAAATATAAACATATCAGAATAAAACATGAGATATTTATATCACAGCACAGATTTAGAATCTGTCAAATATTTATCGAAAGGAGCAATAATTAATAAATGAAATTTAAATATAAGTAAATTTAAATAGCATTTTTTGAAGCAACAGCTTCAGCTTTTTTTTCTGCCTAAAAACTATAACATCTTTAATGTATTGATTATTGAATTGATTAATTGATCAGTTGTTTGGTTCATAAAATGGTTTAAAATGAAGATCACTGTTTCCCAAAGCTGAAGATTCATATAATATATCTATATGATCATTTTTGTCTCACATTTGTCTAAATCCGAAAGCGTTTATTTTATTTCTGACCCTCGTCTGTCCAGATCGTCACGATGGGATTATTCCGGACCATCGCCCTCTTCTATCTGGGCAGCTTCGACAGCATCGTGCGTCGCTGCATGATCCAGAGGGAGCAGTCGAAAGCAGCTGATAAAAGGGAGTAAGAATAAAAAAAAAAAAATCAGCCTCACCTCCTTCACAGCTCCTCCTCCTCCATCCATCACCTCCTCCTCCTCCTCCAGCTGTGCACAACCATCGGTGGGGAAAAGGCTTCGAGACGGGCTGAAAATAAAGAGGCAGACGTTTACTCTTTTGCTTTTTATCCAGTGATAAAACTCCACATAAACTCTGCAGCCATTTTTATTAGTATTATTATTTTTTTTATCTGTTCTGTCCTCTCAGAGCATTCCACTGACTTTTCAGTTTCTGCTTCTTTTTGTGGGAGCAGCTTTCTACTTTAGGGGGGGACAGAGTAAACATCCCGCAGGCTCGTTGTTTTTTTTTTTTTTAAAGCAGCACAGCGTCCTCCTTGTTGTTTTATTTCCTCACGAGAGAGGAAAAGCAATAGATAGGCTGTCTGACCGGTTACGCCGAATATGGCTGAAAAATCCCCTCCCACCGGGGCTGTAGTGTTAAAACCACAACAGTTACTCTTTTTTCCTCCCATTCCGCTGCATGTTTCACAGAAATAAACGTCAGAAACGTTGTGTGAATGAGCTCCAGCTTCTCCTCCGCCGTCTTTGCAGGCAAAGACTAAATAACTCGCTGTTTTTTTGGGCTTTTTTGTTCTTA
Source organism: Lepturacanthus savala (assembly GCA_030544235.1). NCBI lineage: Eukaryota > Metazoa > Chordata > Actinopteri > Scombriformes > Trichiuridae > Lepturacanthus > Lepturacanthus savala. The sequence continues at coordinate 25,987,531 of CM060461.1, forward strand.
AACCGGTCGTGACCCTCAGTGTTTTTGTTTTTTTTGTTGACGCTGCGGGATGTTTTTGTTTGTTTGTGTGAACTAAGCCGCGAAAAGTCGAGAGACAGAGAGCGTGTGATGTTTGTAGTTGATTTTGAAAATATTACTAATAGAAAAAAAAATTATTTCCAGAAAATAATATTCCAAAAACGTGCAGCCACGGTGTTGGAGTGTGAGTGTGTGTGTGTTTGCTGTGACTGAGCCAACCCCCGGGGAGAGTAAAAGCCATTTGATTTTTATCATCTCGGGAATTAAAAATCAAAAAAACGCACCAAATTATTTTCTCGTTATCTCAGCTTCGTTAAGGATATAGGTTACAGCAGTGGTTCTCAAAGTGAGGGAAAAAAAAATATTTTCACTATAATTCAACAATGACAGAATGTTGTCATACTTTTAAAAAATAAGTGAATTTATTTAATTTAGAAGTATTTATTTATTTGTGTATTTTCCCTTTGCACATAAATTTATTTGATTTAAAATTTTACTTTTCATTTTATATATTACGGTGAAAATGAATACAAATAAATAAATAAATTGGGAAAAATCAATTTTCATTCATTTTTTATGAATTAGTTAAATGGAAAATTAAATAAATATGGACATTAATTAGTATATTCGTTTATGTAGGGAGTCATTTATTTATTCTTGATTATGGCAGTTTTAATCTATATTTTGGCCTCGGATTTCCTACACTTTCTATTATAAAACATCTTTTTTTACTTTAAGGGTCCTTTGACATTAAAAAGTTTGAGAACCACTGGTTTAAGGTACAATAGGTTGAAGCCATGAAGCAAATGGATGGAGAGAGAATTAAAAAACGACACTAACGCAGGTGATTCCGCTTTTTCACTTGTGTGAATTCGACCAAATTTAACACGCGTTTTCGTCCATTCTTTTACTAAACGTGTGAAAGGACGCGTGCAGTTTTTATTTTATTTTTTTCTTACATGCAGTTTAAGCTTCGGTGCACGTATTCAGTGAAGAGTAGAGCGGGATCCGTGATTTGTTGATCTGAGTCGGGTCAGGACTCGCTGGTTCGAGTCTAGTGAGGCGCTACAGGTCCGTTTTACTTTTAAAAAACAAGGGCCAGAAACCGTATGAAGACTGATCCTCGTCCCTCTGGTGGTGGTGACTTTTACAAACCGACACTATCCATTCCCTCCTGGTTTCTGTCGAATATTCACCATATGACCTTCTTGTTTTAGAGGGAAGAAAAACTCCCTGTTTACTGACAATCTACAGCAAAAAAACTGATTTATTCAAATAACATTTGAGTCCTCAGACCTTCATCAGGTAGTTTTCACAGGGAGGAAGAAGAGGAAGTATTTAAATATGTGGATAAATCACGCCATCGGTTAAAAACAGAGTAAAATACACATGGTGCAAAAGTGAATGTTTCCTATTTAATCACTTAGCATTGAGGAAATAGAAAATATTCATTCATTGATAAAAGAAAAGTGAGATTTGAGAAGCTGGAAAAATGCCAGAAAAAATGAATGCAACATAAATGAAGCATCAATAATCAATTAATGCTTCATTTTTTTTGTGTGATTCAAACTAAAATGTCTTGTTTTTTGGCCAAAGATCATCAGTTTACTATTATAGAAGACTAAAGAAACTGGAACCAGAGAATTTGGACATTTTCTACTTTAAAACTGACTCAAATCTATTATCACAATAGTTGGTGATTAATGTAATTGATTAATTGTTGCAGCTCTACTTTCTCGTACTTATGTTAGTTATTTAAAACAATCTTGAATATTTATAAGCCGTGTGAGACTATTTCGATAAGTTAGATTTATTTTATTTTGCTTACGGTTCAGTCAAAACAATTGTTCAGTCTCTTCAGTTTTTCATTTCTCTGCTGCCTTTCCATAGACGATTTATTTAATTGTCTTTTTTTTTTTAATTGCTGACAAGTTTGATGTAAAGAGACGTGATTGGTCCATAAATTTAGATAATTCTCTGCTTCCTCCCTGTGAAAACTACCTGATTTTTTGTTGTTTATTGACCGTGTGCAGGAATTCTTCTTTTTCCCCCTTTTTTTTTGGTTTTTCTCCTACTCACCTGTCCACTAACCACAGGTGTGCACAACCATCACACAGAGGAAGAGTAAAAGTACATCGACTCTTTGAAAGTCTTCCTTCGGTCCATCACTAAAAACGGGGAGAATGTACTTTAATACGAAGCGTACAAATCACAACGTAGGGATGTTATTTTTTTAAAAATATTCAAATGCCAAAATGTGTTAAGACAATTCCTGTGCTGCGACGCGTTTTCTTTGAGATTCATTAGGACGTTGCTGCTGTGGTCGATGTTAGATTTAGTCAGAGGATCCATTCTCAGCCTTAAAGATTCTGATGAAGCCAACGCTACAGGAATGGACCCGTCCACAAAAAAAAAAAAAAAAAACGTGGCTTAAAAACCTACACCTGGGTTTTTATTTCCAGTTCATTTCATGAAGTTTCAGTGTATAAATGCCAACGTTTTTGTTCTTTTTGTGTGTGTGTGTTTTGTTAATTCCGGTCTCTGTATGACTAAAATCAGCCTTATTGAAACCCAAGATATGAAAGTGAGAATGGATGACTCACGTTTTGATGATGTTCTCATTTGATATTGGTTAAAGGCGGGAGAGAAAAAAACAAAAAAACCTGACCTGCACTCAAGAGCTTGTACATTTATTGCTTTTGGAAGTTCTGTTTTATCTTGAGGTAGCAACACATTAGTTGATAGAACATGTAGCTCATTAAAATTAATAAATAAAAAAAACAGCATTTTGTTTTAACACCTTTAAGCTATGCAAATGGAGCCGATGCTTACGATATGTTTGACCATTGGATTTGAGTTGTGTAACAGTCATGCTAGTTTCCCCTCATCACATACTTCATAAGTATTAAACATCAAAGTCTTTTAATTGACTTTTATTTTTTTTTTGCTTTTTTTTTCTGCCAAAAAACTTAACACCTTCACCTTGTGTGCCATTGAAAGAAAAATGTGAGAAGTGGAACGTTTCTTCGTCTTATTTTCTTACATGATAAACTAAATAAATATCTGTGAGGAAAAAATAATCCTGGTGTTTGATTTGATGTCTTCAGTTTTATGCGTCCTCATAGTTGATTAATCTATTGATTATTGAAATGATTAATCGATTAGTTGGTTGGTTTTAGAGTTCATACAGCTTTTAAATGAAAAGTTTGGATGTTGCTGTGCAAATTTGGTGCTGTGAATATCAAATTTAGCAAATATACTTTTTTTTCTTTGGAATTTCTTTCTAGAGCTGCAGCTGATCGATTAGTTATTTGGTTAAATGTTTAAAATGTTAATCGCTGAAGATTAAGATTCATAAAATACATATATTTTTTTATTTTAGAGTTCATACAGTTTTTAAAGATGCTAAATAAGATGAAAGAATCGATTTAAATTTATTGTTTAGATGCTGCTGTGCAAATTTGGTGCAATAAATATGAAATTTAACAAATATTAATAGATTTATATAGATTATACATTCACTTTTTTTACTTTCTAGAGCTGCAACTAATGACTGTTCTGATGGTCAGTTGATTGGTTATTTAAACGATTAATCAATTAGTTGTTTGGTTCATAAAATTATATAAAATGCTGTTTCCAAAACTGAGGATTCAACCTAAAATGTCTTTTTTTGTCCACAACCCAAAGATCATCAGTTTATTATTATAGAAGAATAAAGAAACCAGGAAATAATCAGAGAAGAGAAGCTGGAACCAGAGAATTTGGACATTTTCTTATTAAAAATGACTCAAATAGATGAATTTACTCTCAAAATAGTTGGTGATTAATGTGATAGTTGATGACTAATCAACTAATCTTTCATTTTTTATGTAATTGATTAATGTGATAGTTGGCAACTAATCAATTGTTGCAGCTCCACTTTGTCCTATTTTTTAATTTAATGTTATTTAAAATACGGTTGAATGTTTAATAACAGTATGACAGACTAGTTTCCTTAGTTTACATTTACATATATTTTAGTTTTTCTGTATTTCCAGTCTAATTTAGAAGGTTTTAAGTTGAGTGTGAATTAAAAATGATTGTCCAGTTATAATAGAATCAATTATTTTGAAGTATTTGGCCCAAATCATGAGAAACTGGTTCAGTCCACAACCCAAAGATCATCAGTTTACTATTATAGAGACTAAAGAAACCAGGAAATAATCAGAGAAGAGAAGCTGGAACAGGTTTTCTTCTTAAAAATGACTTTAAATGATTATCAAAGAGTGGATTAAATCAGATCTGGTATGCATCTTATTCTGAAATTGCTCTCAGGGTCGAGTCTTAATTCTGTGAATTCAGTTGAAAGTTTGATGTTCATGGTTATTTTTTTTTTGGAGGGCTGTGGGGAATTTTAAATATTCCGTTTCAGGAGAAGAGATTTTAATCTTCCATGAAGGGACTTTCCAGGAGCAGCGGGAGGATTCGCAGAAGATTTTTTTTCTGTTTTTCTAGTTTTTTATTTGACCATGAGAGAAGAAACGCTGGAGAAGCTGGAGAGGGAATCAGAGAACAGACGGAACCCGGTTCTAGGTTCATCAGGTCTGAGCTGCAGGTTTGGATCCACATCCACAAGGGGGTGGCTGGACCACATCAAAGCTGCCCCCAGCAGCACGAGGAGAAGATAAATGAATGGCATCTATATATATTTATAGATTTGTTTTCTCTACGCTGTAAAAAAAAAAAAGTCATAAAAATGATTCACAAGCTACTGCGAGCAAACGGCTCATTATTGGTGTTTTACTGCGGTTCTTCGTGCGCGCTCGGAGTCTCCGCGCGTAGGAACGACTGCGTGTGACGTCAAGGAGTCTTCACCACGGAGAGCCGCTAGGTGGGCAGGGAGCTGAGGAGGATACGAGGAGCCACCGTGGACGAGGACTCAGTCCGACCTTGTCTGGCTGGCGCCAGGTTCGTGCGTAAAACGGCGCTAATAAAAAAAAAAGAAAAAACGCACAGTTTGGATGCGTCTAAACGCAGCGTCCCGGCGCGTCAAACTTTGTCTTCTCATTCATGTTTTTTTTTTTTTTAGATTCTGGGCACTTCCCCCGTGCGCAGGAATAGATCTGCACTACTCCAACCTCTTCCGCATATTGGATGTCTCCGCACAGAGAAGGTCGCCCGTGTCCCTCCACGGATCCAGCGAATGAAAGACGCCGCTGACATGGACTCGCTGCTGCTGCTGCACTTTTAACGCGCTTGGCTTTGGATTTTGTTTTTTTCTTCCAAACTCGCGAAACATTTTCTTTCCTCTTTCTCCATGTGCGGGATCACGCGTCGCGTCGGTTATACACAGAATATAATCGACTTTTGAAGAAGCAGCAGCAGCATGTGCGGGGCTGTGTACGGTGCACGCGCCACGATCAGGATGCATCTGGTTTAGGGCTCGTTCCTTTCTGCGTTGAGATAGGAAAAATAAAGAAAAGTGCCAATTTAAAAAAAAAGCCGCGATGGCGAACGAGTGTCACCGCAACATCGTGGAAATGTACATCTGCCATAAACTGTCAAAACGCGGCTACGAGTGGGGCTTCGATGACGTCCGGGACGAAGACGCCGCTAATAACGGGTCAATAGTTGCCCCTCCGCCGACCCTGGTCCGCCGGTGCCGCGAGGACAGCACCGGGCCCGACGCCGACAGCATCCCGCACCTCTGCAAGCGGCTCCCGCAGCCCGACCCGCACGCCGCCATCCACCGGGTGCTGCGTGAGGCCGGGGACGAGCTGGAGCGGCTGTACCAGCCGGACTTCACGGAGATGTCGCGGCAGCTGTACCTCAGCTCGTCCACGGCGCAGCGCCGCTTCGCCGAGGTCATAGACGAACTGTTCCGGGACGGCGTCAACTGGGGCCGGATTATCGCGTTTTTCGAGTTCGGCGGCACCGTGTGCGTGGAGTGCGCGGCCAAGGAGGACATGACGCCGCAGGTGGACAACATCGCGGAGTGGATGACGGAGTATTTAAACGGACCTCTTTACAGCTGGATACAAGACAACGGGGGATGGGTAGGTGCTGCTTTTTTTTCCTTTGCAGTCGTGTGCCACGGGGGCGCACAAGTCCTCCCGCAACTGCTGCTGCTTTTGCGGTTTCACGCGGTGATTAGAACCGGTGTCTGAGTGAGATCTGAACGGTGCATTCTAAACCCCGCATGTTACACCGAAACCACATTTTTTTGCAGTTCTTCATTAATGAGAATCCACCACAGCTTCTAGTTGCGCCCATTACGCACGACGTTACGAGATCGACGCGCCGCCCCCGATTGGACGCGCGCGTTGACCGTCAAACGATTCCGACCAATCAGAGAGCGGCCTGTGTCACACCTCCCGACGCTGCGGTATAAATCCCGCCCTGTCAGCCCAGGAGGACGAGTCACGGCCACGCAGCTTTGGCGGAGCTCAAGTAGGAAATAAAAACTCAGGAAAAGAGAGGAAAAAATGCGCGTTTTTACGCGTCAAATCCGGCTTTGACGCCGATGATGCGATCTGATGCGTTAGCGTCATGATTCCAGCAGGAAAGAGAAGAAGGAAAACTATTGATTTAATGAGTTTGAGGCCTCTGGCTGCAGCCCAGTCCAAACACATCAAGTCATTTCCTGCACAAACTAAATGACACAAAAAGCTCCAGGTGTTAAAGTGCAGTTACCTGGAAGTAAAGCAGCAACATGCAACATGATATCAACCTCTGCAACAACCGGAGCTTTTTCTGCAGCAACTGCTGCTGTGATTCAGCCTGGGTCGTTGTTCTCCCCAAAAAGTGCCATTAACCCCCCCTCCTCATCCTGCCAGGAATTAGCCTCTAATTAGCAGCGCTGCCCTTAATGAGAGAATAACATTTGTGCATCTTTTTGGCCCCGGAGGGAGGTTGAAGAATTTGGAAGCGAGTGCTGGGTCATCAATGATTCATATCGAACATTTGATCTCAAAGGGAAGGACCGTTTAACATTCCCCTTGAGTGTGCCGAGCCCCCGGAGGTGTCAGGTCGTTCCTCATATCAAAGCAGCCGAGGCCCCCTCCAGGAACTAGTCTGCAGCCTGGCTGCTTAAAACGCAGCAGCCTCGGCCTCCGCTGCTTTTGTCTGTTTGCTGTGTTTTTTTTTTTTATTTATTTAGTTCGTTTTTTGTAGCCGGAGCAGGTCTAGCTGCAGAGATTCCTGCTCTGGGTCTCCTGTGCCCAGCCATAATGTAGGTCACGGAACGGCGGAGGGAGATGTGTTTTCCAGCCGGGCGGAGACGAGTGTCTCTGCTGCTGGAGAGGGACACACAGCCAGAAACAGCTGCTTTTAATCCACGGGATTATTCAGGATTATTCAAAACGCTTCTAGTTTGGGTCAGTTTGGTGCATCTCTGCTCAGAATTAAATCAGAGTAAAACTGAATATTTCAGTGCTTTATCTGTGATAGATCAGCGGCTGATGCTGTTGGTTTCTATCCGTTTGATTGGCTGTCAGGTGGGGGGATTCCCTGAGGTGTGTGTGTGTGTGTGTGTTTCAGTTTTTACTGGACGTCTAACTGACACTGCAGAGCTTTGTCTGTGCTCTCAATTGGATCTGTGAAATAGACTTTCTCAATTTTGCTGGTGAATCGTTGGCAGGTCTTGGAAATAGGGCTGCAACTAACGATTACTGAAACGATTAATTGATTAGTTGTTTGGTTTGTAAAATGAGGATCAGTGTTTAGACTCATCCAAAAATGTCTTTTTTTGTCCAGACCAACAGTCCACAACCCACAGATCATCCGTTTACTATTATAGAGACTAAAGAAACCAGAAAATAATCAAAGAGAAGCTGGAACCAGAGATTTTGGACATTTTCTTCTTAAAAAAAGACTCAAACCGATTACTGTAATAGTTGACAACCAATTGATTAATCGTTGCAGCTCTACTTGGAAACATAAAAGTCACTGTATGATTCATAATGTGCCAAAAATAGTTGTTTCCCCATTTTGTTTCTTTAAAAAAAAAAAAAAAAAGCATCTTTTTTGGGATGTTTCCTGGATTCTGCTCCGTCTAAATGATGAATTTACATCCTTTAAATCGTTGATGTTTTGGACGTTTCCCTCCAGCTGGGCTGAGTTTTGTCTTTCTGGTTTCTAAAGCACATTTCAAGAGAAAAATACCAAGGACGTGACCTCAGTTTCCTCAGCAGTATCTGCAGCCTCGTCCTGATTGGACGGCTGCTGCCACTGGTGAAATATGGCGGCCAGGCTGTTTTATAAGTTTTATAACATGTTCAGATTAAATCTGCTCATATTTGACTTTCCTTATGGATTTTAAAACACGTTGTTGGTTGTTTACAGGTCAGGTTTAGCTTCTTTTTCCTTGATAGTTTGCACAATTCGAACCAGCAATGAGGAAACTTGAATAAACACAGTCGTGTGTGTGTTTTAAACAGGTTGTGTGTGTGGTCGTATTGTGTCAGACGGGACTCTCGTGTTTTCCCACCACTTTTTAAAACAAAAAAGTGGCCGAGCTAATCGACCTGTCGCTGACATTCGGCTGAGTGGAAACAGCTTTTTATCAGCCGCCGTTTCCTGTTGTTTCTGAGACAATTTGAGCCCCCCCGACCCCCCCAAAAAAAGAAAATGAGTAGTCGGCTAATCTCTGTTGAGTCTAGGACGTCCCCAGTGATTTAAATATACTTTCAGTTAAACAAAACTCTCTGTAGAAATAACACAGCCTTGGTTGTATTTGTCCAGATGAACAGCTCCAGTTCTGCTGATTGCTTCTGTCCAGACTCTCTCCACCTGGATGGATTCGTGCTTTTGTGGCGACAGGAATCGTTTCTCATCGGGAGACGACTGCTCTTCGCCCACATGTGGTGCACCTGTGTTTATTTATAGGAGCTCTCAGTAAATATAGAGGGATCGAACAAAGCTGCAGGGACGACGGTGTCTGACTTCTGGAAATTACAGAGTTGACCTCAGACGTTTTGACGGGTGGGAAAACACAAAAAAACGGAAGAAAAATGGTGTTTTCACAAGTCTGGAGATGAGAAATGATGCAGGCGTGAAGCTGCTTGTGTTTCAGGTGATTTTATGATTTGTGTCCTTTAGCGGAGGTAAAGAGAGGCATCAGTTTATCTGGAAACATCTTTAGAAGTCTCAGCACTTTAGTGCATGTTTAGACGTTTAAAAAGATCGATTTAGTGCACATTTAGATGTTTAAAAGGGCACTTTATTGCATGTAAGTTGTTTTAAAAAGGTCACTTTAGTGCACAGTAGATGTTTTAAAAAGAGCACTTTAGTGCATGTTTAGACTTTTAAATAGGGCACTTTCATGCATTTAAAAAGAGCACTTAGGGCACGATTAGATGTTTAAAAGGGCACTTTAGAGTATGTTTAGTCATTTAAAAGGCATTCAATGCACATTTAATGTTTAAAAAGGGCACTTTAGTGCATGTTTACACTTTAGTGCATGTTTAGAAGTTCAGAAGGGCAATTTAGGGTGTGTTTTGACATTTAAAGAGGCACTTAATGCACTTTATAAGTTTGAAAAGGGTACTTTAGTGCATGTTTACACTTTAGTGCACACTTAGACGTTTAAAAGGGCACTTCAGGCTGCGTTTAGACATTTAGAAACACACTTTAGGGGTTTTTTTTAGCAATTAGGACACAAAGGGGGGTGACTGTCCCTAGGTTTGACCTCAGATGTTTTGACAGGTGGGAAAATGCCAAAAAATGAAGAAACACTGTTTTCACAGCTCTGGAGATGAGAAATGATGCAGGTGTGAATGTGCTTGTGGTTCAGGTGATTTTTTTGTATTTCAGGTGATTAGTGTTTCGGGTGATTTTGTATTGTAGGTGTTCAGTGTTCAGATGATTTTATGTTTCAGGTGATTTGTGTCTTTATCGCAGAGGGAAAGGGAGGCGTCGTTTTTACCTGGAGACTCCTTTAGAAGTCTCAACAGTGTCAGGTTGTGTGAGGAATGCTGTGATCCAGGTGGCCTGTTAGAAGACAATGCAGCGGGTTTGGGTTGGGTCCATCCTGGGGGGGTAGTGGGTGGGACCTGCATGTGTTATTCCAGGCTGTCGAGGCTGAGCTGATCTGGGGCGGCGAGGAAGTCGTTAATCTCCATAACGGCGACGTGACGGCGGAGCTGAGGAGGAAAATAAAACAAGAACAAACCGACTCACAAAGGAGGCGCATGCAAATATCCACAGGAGACCTGAAAAAAAAAATCAGAGTGAGAGCTCACTTATGTCCAATTTGTGTCTTTGAGATGCAAAGTCGGGCATCTCCAGTGTGACACTGTTCAAGCTGTTTGTTTTGCAGTATTGAACTTCTTTCCTAACAAAAGTCTCCATTCATGGTGGTTTATTTGGTTTATTTATTGTTAGTTTGACTAAAAACAGACCAGAAAACAAAGTTATGAAGTTGGACTAACACCCAGATTAAAGGTGCAACTAACTGTGATTATTGAAATGATTAATTGATTAGTTGTTTGGTTCATTAAATGGTGGAAAATGTGGATCAGTGTTTTCCAAAGCTGAAGATTCAACCTAAAATGTCTTTTTTTTGTCCACAACCCAAAGATCATCAGTTTACTATTATAGAAGACTAAAGAAACCAGAAAATAATCAGAGAAGAGAAGCTGGAACCAGAGAATTTGGACATTTTCTTCTTAAAATATGACTCAAATGGATGAGAATAGTTGGTGATTAATGTAATTGTTGGCGACTAATTGATTAATCGACTAATCAGTGCAGCTCTAGGTTTAATACTAACAAGCCAAACAGTGATCACCACCTGTCAGAGTAGAGGAGACATGACTTGATCAATAAATCTATTTCTCTCCTGCACATGTAGACTGAGACGGGGACAGAAATCAGAGTTAAATCGAGTTATAGCCAAAGATCAACTTCACTGAATGAGAGTAAACATGTTTTTATGGTGTAACAAGCTGCATATTATAGTAATATAAAAGTTTGTTCATAGGACATGTTATATAAAGTCATAAAAAGTCACAGGATCAGGTATGAAAACACATAATAATCTTGAAAAGTGCAGGACTTAGTATAAGTTCTGCAGTGTGTGTGTGTGTGTGTGTGTGTGTGTGTGTGTGTGTGTGTGTGTGTGTGTGTGTGTGTGTGTGTGTGTGTGTGTCTGTGTGTCTGTGTGTCTGTGTGTTCTCCATCCTTTCCCTCCTCCTCTTACTCCATGTGCAGTCCTTTCCTTTCCCTTTTTTTCCCTTCTTTCCAGTCATCTATTAGAGCCAAACCTCACAAATTAGCCTGTGGGACCCAACTCCTCCTTTTCTTGTTTCCAAGAACAATCAGACGAGGGAATAAACAATTACTCATGCAAATGCAATTCTAGTTTTTTTGTTTTGTTTCTTTTTTCTCGTCCCCACCCTTCATCACCAAACGGAGACCTATAACGGTGTGAATTTCCCTCCTGGCTGCTGGGGATTTCTGTAACTCGTGTTCTGGTCTGACTGTAAACGGAGACTCTTTTTTTTCTTTTTTTTTTTGGCGCCACAAAAGAAAAAGAAAAGCGCTGTTCGTGGCGTGTTGGAGGATCCGAGGTTTCCCCCCCTGAGCTGTGCCCCTCTCGGTCGCTCGCCATCTGCCGCTGTGTTTACCCCCGCCGGCCCCGCCACTGTAATCTGCAGAAACATTTTCCTGCTCCGTGAATCAGCAGCGACGTGAAAGCGTTCCTTTCAGAGAGAATCCAGAGCCTCTGCTATCGGAGAGATGCTCCGAGCACAAAGAGCTTTGTGCCAAACACTCGTGTGTGTGTGTGTGTGTGTGTACAATACTTTGGAAAGTGGAGTTTGACCCTTTGAAGTAACAGAAAAAAACTCCCTGATCCCAGAGATTACTTGTATCTGAACCCGCCGCCGCAAAAACATGACCTCATTTCACTTTTATCTCTGCGTTTTACATCCAAGAAAAGTGAAGTCATTTGTCTACAGCTTGTCCAAACCTGCATTTATCTGCATGTTCTGCTTCAGGAAACTTGGATGATACGGATGTGATGCTTTTAACTAAAAAGAAACTGAAGTTTTCTTGACACTCGCTGTTATTAAAGTATGTTTCCATGACGAAGTTTACAGAAATAAAACCTTTTAAGGAGTGGTGTGCACAGATTGTTTGAAGGGTGGGGGCAAAAAGAAAAACAGGCTACCTGCAGTGTATATTATATATGAATTAGATGTATAAAAAGGGCACTTTAGTGCACGTTTGGATGTTTAAAAAGAGCACTTTAGTGCATGCATGGACAATTAAAAAGGGCACTTTACAAGGACTTAAGAAGGATGCTTTAGTGCAGCTTTAGATGTTTAAAAAGTTCAAAAAAGGGTGATTTTCTTTATCAGGGCATGAAGGGGTAAGGATGATGTGATGCTTCATAGCATTTCTTGGTCCTAATGGAATTTGGAGTATAAATGTGTTTTCACCATCCAAGAGGGCACTTTAAAGTGCAGTTTTAGACATATAAAAGGACATTTTAGTGCACATTTACACTTATTGCAGGTTTAAACATTTAAAGGGCACTTTAGTGTACGTTTAAAAGGATACTTAATGCATGTTTAGATGTTTATAAAGGGCACTTTAGTGCACACTTAGATGTTTAAAATAACACTTTAGGTTTAACACTTTACGTTTAAAAGGGAACTTTAATGCACATTTAGACATTTAAAGGCCTCTTAATGTACATTTAGATGTTTAAAAGAGGCACTTTAGGGTGCATTTTTGCAACAATTGGGGCACGAAGGTCTATGCTTTTTATAGACTTTGTCAACAAAAGTCTCTTAAATCAAGAGAAAGGTTTCTAAAAATAGCAGTAATAGTGTTGTAGCTGGATTCTGTGCAATAAATAATTTAAAATATGAACTGCAACTACGGTTTTAGATTTTTTTTTCTGCTCATGTTGATGCTCAAGCTGTCGACATGCTGTTATAACTATAGAAAGGATGTCTCTTATCCTGCTGATTATATGAATGTTAAATTTAAGCCCCAGGCTTATTTATCAGTTTTCTGGCTATAAATGATAATAAATGTGGAATATCTCTACAACCACAAAGGTTATTGGACTTAAACTTGGAATCAAAATAAATCTACAACATGTGAGGTGACTACAGAAGAGTCAGAATCAATTAATGTCGCTGTTAAAGAGCAAATATAGTTAGAATATTGCAAAATTAAACAAAAAATAAGAACAAACTGACCCAAAAAATGAAATAATTTATATAATATAATAATTATCTGCAATGCAGAGTTCAATAATTAATAAAATTTGTCCATGAAATCCTAGAAATCCCACTGAGGATCATTCCGGAACGTGGAGAAGATATTCTGTAAGATTATATTTAAAAAGGAGATTATAAATCAATTATTTTCTTATTGTATTGATGATGTGGATATTATTGGATATTATTGGATAATTGATTAGTTGTTTGGTTTGTAAAATGTGGATCAGCATTTAGATTCAACCTAAAAATGTTGTTTTGTCCACAACCTAAAGATCATCAGTTTACTATTATAGAAGAATAAAGAAACCAGGAAATAATCAGAGAAGAGAAGCTGGAACCAGAGAATTTGGACATTTTATTCTTAAAAAAATGACTCAAATCCATTAATCGATTATCAAACTAGTGGTACACTAATGTAATCGTTGGCAACTAATCAATTAATTGACTAAACATTGCAACTCTAATCTTTATAGTCGATTAATCTATTGAGTATTGAAACGGTTTATATTGTTTGGTCAAGCAGTTCTTTGTGGCTCTGAACTACTTTATTTAAACTTTATTTAAACTTAAAAGATTATCAATTTATTATTATAAAAGACTAAAGAAACCAGGAAATAATCAGAGAAGAGAAGCTGGAGGTGATACAGCATAGATAATTCTGTTCTATTACAGCTTCAGGGACGTGTTTTCTCTGATTTCTGCCTGTTTTTTGCTAGTTCTTCTGCCTGTTTTTCCAGCCTCGTCCTGTCCTGCCGTTGATGCGTTTCATTTCCCTCCTGCTCCTCCTCCTCCTCAGGAGAGCTGGAGGAATGTCTGCTGTGGAGCAGTGACTGTAAATAAATAATGGAGAGGAGCTGGGTGTTTCTTTCCTGAGTGACCGGTGAAGGGTGTGGGCCGGTTTCTCTTTTGTTGGCCGGTTATGTCACGCTGTTGCATTCAGGAACCGATGTGGGCGTCCGACCTGCTGACGCACGTGTGGTTTTTTGTTTGTTTATCGTCCTTCCACGTGCATTAGGAAACATATGGGTGTGTGTTTGTTTGTGACCGAGGTGATTGTTGTTTTCTTTTATTTTGTCCGAATCCGTAAATCACCACAACCTGCGATTTAAAAGCACTTCTCTCACTGATGAATAAAACATGCAGCAGGTAAACTCACTAAATGGATGTTCCTCAAATAGAACGCGGTGAGAGGTTATGTCGTTTTTCCTCTTCATCTCCTCCCTCTGTTTGTCTCCGGCATCAACATCACAGCTGCAACAATTAGTCGAATAATCGATTAGATTCCAAATATTCCATTAATCACCAACTAGTTTGATAATTAGTTAATTTCAGTCATTTTTTGAAAGTAAAAAATGTCCAAATTCTCTGGTTCCATCTTCTCTCTGGTTTCTTTAGTCTTCTATAATAGTAAACTGATGATCTTTGGGTTGTGGACTGTTAGACCTGACTAATTGATTAATCGTTTTTAATAATCGATAGAGTAATCGACTGTTAAAATGTTCATAAAATGCTGTAAAATGTCAAGTTTACCATTATAGAAGACTAAAGAAACCAGATAATCAGATTTGAGAATGTAGAACCAGAGAATTTAGACGTTTTCTTCTTAAAATGACTCCATTACATTAATTGATTATCAAAATAGTTGATTAATGTGATTGTTGGAAACTAATCAATTAATCATTGCAGCTTTACATATACATAAAAGGAGACAGGACAATTTTCAGCAGTAGATCAATACCCATTTGGTAGTAGTTCTTTTTATAAACCAAACAATCAATTCAATAATCAATAGATTAATCAACTGTCAGAATAGTCATTAGATGCAGCTCTAATGTCTATAAATGTGGGAGATTGATGGAGAGATAGAAATCACTATGATCAGTGTTTCTAGGATCTATTAAGTGTTTATGATTGATTTTGAAAAGAAATTACTTGTAGAGCTGCAACGATTAGTTGATTAATCGATTAGTTTCCAAATATCACATTAATCACCAACTATTTTGATAATGGATTAATGGATTTGAGCCATTTTTTCCAGAAGAAAATGTCCAAATTCTCTGGTTCCAGCTTCTCTTCTCTGATTATTCCCTGGTTTCTTTATTCTTCTATAACAGTAAACTGATGATCTTTGGGTTGTGGATAAAAAAAGACATTTTAGGTTGAATCTTCAGCTTTTAGGAAACACTGATCCACATTTTACACCATTTAATGAACCAAACAATCAGTTAATTGTTCAATATCATATCAAAAGAGTCATTAGGTGCAGATCTCTATCAATTAATCATTTCAGTAATTACTAGATTAATCGACCATCAGACACACACACACACACACACACACACACACTGAACAACAGGCTAATACCCTCAGACCTGGAGTTCAGTGTCAGGTAACGTTTCACATCCCTGAAAAATGCAGGGACATGTGAGAAGCCTCTAAATATAGACGCTGCACCATCACTTCTCCCTGTGGTCCTTTTAATTGTTGTTACATACATCGCTGCTGTTTGCTCCTGTTTAGTCGCCACGTTCATGTCAGAAAACCACTTAAACTCAGTGGTGTTATATCAGTTTAAAGCAGGAGTTAAAGTTAGAAACATTAGAAAAGAGTACATTAAATACAGCAATGTGATGAGATTTAACAGAGACTAAAATCAAGTAGATATAGACTATCAATAATCACTATTAATTCATTATATCAGCTATAGACTATCAATAATCACTATTAATATCAGTTACAGACTATCAATAATCACTATTAATGTATAATATCAGTTATAGACTATCAATAATCACTATTAATGTATAATATCAGTTATAGACTATCAATAATCACTATTAATGTATAATATCAGTTATAGACAATCAATAATCACTATTAATGTATAATATCAGTTATAGACTATCAATAATCACTATTAATGTATAATATCAGTTATAGATTATCAATAATCACTATTAATGTATAATATCAGTTATAGACTATCAATAATCACTATTAATGTATAATATCAGTTAGACTATCAATAATCACTATTAATGTATAATATCAGTTATAGATTATCAATAATCACTATTAATGTATAATATCAGTTATAGACTATCAATAATCACTATTAATGTATAATATCAGTTATAGACTATCAATAATCACTATTAATGTATAATATCAGTTATAGACAATCAATAATCACTATTAATGTATAATATCAGCTATAGACTATCAATAATCACTATTAATGTATAATATCAGTTATAGACTATCAATAATCACTATTAATGTATAATATCAGTTATAGACTATCAATAATCACTATTAATGTATAATATCAGTTATAGACTATCAATAATCACTATTAATGTATAATATCAGTTATAGACTATCAATAATCACTATTAATGTAAAATATCAGTTATAGATTATCAATAATCACTATTAATGTAAAATATCAGTTATAGATTATCAATAATCACTATTAATGTATAATATCAGCTATAGATGATCAATAATCACTATTAATGTATAATATCAGCTATAGATGATCAATAATCACGATTAATGTATAATATCAGTTATAGACTATCAATAATCACTATTAATGCAATATAAATTTAACATTTACTGTAATGTCTTATTTTTACTTTATATTCGATTTTTTAATTTATTAGTTAAATTTTATCTTTTTAGCTCTTATTTTGCATTTTTACACCATAATTTTGCCTTTTTATCATAATGTCTTATATATTCTTGACTGTTTACCTCATATTTGTGACCTTTTAAAGACAAGTCAAGATAATTCTGTCTAATATTAGACTAATTGTACACATAAAAGATATTTTTTCATATTGACCTGTTAAATATAACATTTCCTGAGTAACATGAGTCCTACTCACACAACGTAAATGCAGTGATACACAACCAGGACTCATCTTCTCATGTTTCACGTTAATTTACCATTAAAAACCTTAATTAGATTTAAAAACATGTCTCCTAAAGTCCAGGTATGGCGAGTGTCGTACCTTAAAATACACAAACGACGCCTCTGGCTGAACTGAACAGGGAAATAACCTGTAAGGAACCATTGGAGGCGACAGATAAAACGTGTTTTTTCCACCTTTCCTGTCAGGATAATGAGGAGCCGACTGAGACGACGCTTGACTTTGCCACTGGGCAAAAACCTGCAAGCTGTGCAGCATATCAATATAGGGCAAGGTTAAACGCTTCCTCCCGTTGTCTCGCTACTGTAGATATTTTTGGGACAAATTCCCCCCGTAAGGGTTTTTTTTAATATAAAAAAAGCCATTTTATGTTCTCAATTAATTCCTGGTGCAACAATGGTCCACTGTTGGAGCCACAGCTGGGAGTTTCTCCTAAATTACTTCCTTGTTAACAGAGAGGAAGGCTGTTGCATGCAATGCGAAACCTAAATAGTTGTTAAAGCATCAGTTCAGCCACATCACAGATAATTTGTGGATAAACAAGAAACAGTCCCAATAAAAAAGAAGGTTGTGGACTTCACAGGGTAACAAATATATCTCTGTGTACGAGGCTTCTTTTTTTTAACGCTGAACACAAACTCAATTGAAGCCTCTTCTTAACCAGAAGTGTCAAACGTGTTTATTTTAATTACTCAGGAAGAAGTGTAGATACTAGGGTTTAAAAATAGTTCACTAGAAGTGTAAAAGTTTTGGATTCAAAACTACAGAAAAGAGAAAGAAAAGAGGATAAAACCCTCCTAAAACATGTTTCTAAAGGTTATTATGAACTAATGTTATAATAAAATGTTTAAAAAATTGGGATAAACCTGTTTTAGATGCTTATGAATATTAAAAATAAACTAATTTTAATAGAATACTACGCAGGATTCATTTTTGAGACTTAAGTTGAGGTTAAAACTAAAAAAAAATAACTTAAAAAAATAGATTAATAGGTTATCAGTTGATGAATGTAATAGTTGCTCAATATTTAATTAAATACACCCCAAAAAAATCTTATTTTCTAATAAGATTTGAGAAGCTGGAACCAGAGAATTTGGACATTTTCTTCTTAAAAATGACTCAAATCAATTATAAACATAGTTGGAGATCAATGTAATAGTTTATAATTAACTAATCATTGCATCTCTTATTGGAAATATAATGAAAGTCACTATATGGTTCTGAATGTTTTCCCAAAGATCAGTTTATGATAATAAAAGACTAAAAAAAATGAAAATAATCAGAGAAAAGAAGCTAAAACTAGAGAATTTGGACATTTTCTTCAGAAAAAAATCTCAACAATCGATCTAATAGTTGATAAATAATCAATTAATCAACTAATCATTGCAGCTCTGCTTGGAAATAAAATAAAAGTCACTATATGGTTCTGAATCTGCCAAAAATGGTTGTTTTCCCCATTTAGTTTCTTTAAAAAGAAAGCATCTTTTTCTACCCAGAAGTGACTCGAATTGATTATTGGAATAGTTGGCAACTAATCAATTATTTTATTTATTTGTCATGTTTCTGAAAAAAATGACTAATGCTAATTCAAGTGTTTACTCTCCACTCCACCCTAAACACTCAGATTTACACAACTCGTCCACTTCTGTTGGTTTATTCGATCTTTTTTTGGCCTTTTTTCCAATAGAAAATCATAGACCACTGCAGCTTTAAATGGGGTAAAACCTGCCTTTAGGGTGAACTGGCCCTTTAAAGGTTTATATAATTCAGACACACACCGACAGGCAGGCAAACACAGAAGCGGATGTACTGGTGCAAATCAATTATTTGCCCTTCCACAAAATGGCTGCGTGCACGCTCCACGTGCACACACACACGCCACGGCGGCATGTACACACACAGAAGCGGATGTGGTGGCGTGAATCAATAACGCTGTGTTGTCACAGGGCGACATGTGAGCCGTGGCAGGGAGCAGATGGCCCCGGGGTGCCTCACTTCCTGTTAGCTGGGCCATCCAACACACACACACACACAGACACACACACACTTAAACACACACCAACACAACACACACACACACTCGCAACACCACCATCTCCGCTGGGATTTCCTGGTGCAACTGGCCATTAACAAAACATCGCACCATTATTGGCTCTTATCTGAAACGCTGAGTACATGTCCTCCCAAAAAACTGGCAGCAGACACAGAATGGTGAATAGATGTGATTTCTAGCAGGGCTTCATTATTTCCAGCTAGTTATATTTTACCCTTATACATTTATTTACTCATTTGTAGAGCTGCAATGGTCGATTAGTTAACTGTTATGTTATTCTACAACTATTTTAATAATCAATTAATGGATTTGAGTATTTCTTTTAAGTAGAAAATGTCCAAATTCTTTGGTTCCAGCTTCTCTTCTCTGATTATTTCCTGGTTTCTTTATTCTTCTATAATAATAAACTGATGATCTTTGGGTTGTGGACAAAAAAAGGACATTTTAGGTTGAATCTTCAGTTTTGAGAAACACTGATCAACATGTTACACCATTTAATTTTAAAAAAGATCAGAGAAGCTGGAACCAGAGAATTTGGACATTTTCTACTTATAAAATGATTCAAATCAATTAATTAGTTATCAAAATAGTTGGTGATTAATGGGATGGTTGGCAACTAATCGATTAATTGATTAATTTTTGAAACTAATTGTCAACTATCACATTAATCACCAACTAAACTTGACTCAAAAGTTAAGGAATATTATAAATATGCCTACAATTAACGATAATACGATTTATTACCAACTATCACATAAATGGCCAAGTATTTCAACAACTGATTAATTGATTTGAGTCATTTTTCAAGGAGAAAATGTCCAAATTCTCTGGTTCCAGCTTCTCTTCTCTGATTATTTCCTGGTTTCTTTATTCTTCTATAATAATAAACTGATGATCTTTGGGTTGTGGACAAAAAAAGACATTTTAGGTTGAATCTTCAGCTTTGGTGAAACACTGATCCACATTTTACATGCTGGTCCAGGGAGGTCTGGGCTGAATAATTCTTCATCCTCATCCTCCTCATCCTCGATATGATTTTTTTGGCAGCGGCACAAATAGCCCTCAGGAAATCTGATCCGTTCCAGCGGATGCTAAGTGAGGTCAGCCGCTGCTGCTGTGGTGTCACGTTCGACTATTGATTGAGTATTTCCGGCACAAAACTGATAAATTAAATTAGGCCAGGGTAATAAAACTGTATCAATATATATAATCAATATCCAAATCATCATTAGAAGCAGAGATTAGTTTAATATAACTCAAGGTTCCAAACATGTTTCTTTTGATAATGGATGATTGAATCGTTTAAAAGATAAACCTCAAATAAACTGATCACAATCAGCCTTTTTTATTCTGATTTATTAAGATCAATAATTTAAAAAGATATATGAAATATTTTATATTAATATATGTTGTTAGATCACCTACTCCTCCATTTACATACTAAAGTAGGTCATTACACATAAAGTTTACTTAAATATTTAAAAGAAAATCATCAATTTTATATTGATTAATATAAATAAAGAGGAGAATATTTTAAAACCTGAATCAATCAGGGGTCTGTAAAAATAATTATATTATGATATATATTGCAATAATTCTCTTATCGATTCATTATCAATACAATAAAGCTGAATTGTGCCCTAATCTCCTGGCCCTTATTAAAAATAGATAATTAAATGATCAATAACTATCGTTATCAACTGATAGGAAGTATTTTATATGAATATATGTTGTAGTTATATCACCTGCCTCCACATTTATGCATTAAATTAGGCCATTAAGCATAAAATGACCCCAAATATTAAAATAAAGATCAATAATTATCTATCAATCAATAGAAGCAGCTTTTTTTAATATCACCCAGCTCTATTTGTGAATATTTTTTTAGCCTGATATAGAATGAGGGTTCTGCAAAGATATCAATATTACGATATATCGCAATAAATAATATTTTATATCATGCAGCTATATCACCTGCCTTTACATTTGTGTATTAAAAGTAGGTCATTAAGCAGAATTTGCTGCCAAATATTCAAAAGAAAAACTGATCGATTGACATATATATATAGTTTTTGAATTGAAAATGTGTTTAAGGCCGAGAATTGGCGTTTTTGCATCAATAACTTCATCGATACTTCCATAAAACACACAACTTAACTGCAATCTATTGTCATAAATACCTTTGTTTCATCACTTTTATCGTCCAGCTCTACTTATACATGCAGATGATTTATCGAGATTCAAGGGCGAAGATAAAAGCGTCTCAGTGTGAAACGCCTCAGAGACGACACGTGTTTCGGCACTTTTAAGCAGCGCGCGCGTGTGTGTGTGTGTGTGTGTGTGTGTGTGTGTGTAACCGGGGGCTGTTCCTCTTGGCAGCACCACCCTGTTGGCAGACACCTTTGATGGTGACTGATTAGCTTTTGAGGTGCAGAGAAAACGACGTCCTGGAGATAAAAGCGTCGCCGAGGGAACGTTTTCTGCAGCTTCTTCTTCTTCATCATCGTATCAGCGACTTTCACCGAACATCTGAAGGTCCTGAACTCCTCACGTCCTCTGGACCTGCAACCAAACTCTGGTTTGCAGGCTCCACCTGGAGAAACCAGAATTTCCACGGCGTTAAATTACATCAACTCCACGGGCTCTTCTCCTCTTTTAATTGGTTGTTGCTGTCATTACAACTTCAGATACTTCAAAGACACGGGTAGCGTTGGAAATAAGAGAACTTGACAGCGATTCTTTTTCTCTTCTCTGGTATTTTATTTAGTTTATGACAAACGCAGCTGATGATTTAAGGTTGTCAGGGAGGATGTTTACGAGGCCTGGGTTCGGGTTTATTCAGGCGCCGTTTGTTTCTTTATGGGACTGTTAACTGCGACACGTCTAGACGACGGCGTCTGCAAATCTAACCACGACATGTTTAATCAACGCTATAAATTTACATTAACGCCTTGTGTTATCATTTCAAGACACACGAGAAGCAGCCTCCAAGTCTTAGCAGGTGAAAATCTCTTGTTTTGGTGCAATTAGTCCAATAATAATAATAATAAGTAGAAATATCTTATTCCATTTTTTTCCATTTATTCTTAAGAAAATGTTAGTCTGAAAATAACTTGATGGTTTCTTTAGTCTTATATAAGCAACTATATTCGTTATATGCTGAACCAGCGACTTTTATTATATTTCCAAGTCAAGCCACAACAACGTCAACTATTACAGTAATTGGTTTGTGTCAATTTTAAGAAGAAAATGTCCAAATACTCTGGTGCCAGCTTCACAATCTGATTATTTTCTGGTCGAAATCAGGAAAATTACTTGAAATAAGCTAAATTATCTGCCAGTGAAATGAGATACAGTAATTGTACTCAATATTGGCCTAAAAGACCAAATGGAAGACAATTTTACTTGTTAAGATTTCGTTTTTTGCACTGCAGCAATTTTCTACCCTCTGAATCAGTCAATTTACGGCTCCAATTAGTCAATCAATTAGTTTTCAACTATTACATTAATTGACAATTATTCTGATAATCAATCAATTTGAGTCATTCTTAAGAAAAAAAATGTCTAAATTCTCTGGTTCCAGCTTCTCTTCTCTGATTATTTCCTGGTTTCTTTATTCTTCTATAATAATAAACTGATGATCTTTGGGTTGTGGACAAAAAAAGACATTTTTGTTTTTTTTTAAATCAGATTTTGGGCTTTTCTCTTTTTTTTTTTTTTTTTTTTTACTTTTTTAACCTAGTTTTGATATTTTTGCTGTTAAATCTAATAAGTTTCTATTTTTTTTAAATATTTTTTCCATTTTTATCTCATAATTCTGACTTTACATCAAATTTTTTGTCTTTTATTTATGTTTTACCTTCTTATTCTCATATTTTTCTTGTTTGACATGAAATTGTTATGTAATACTCTCAAAAGATAATCGATTAATTGATTTGAGTCATTTATTCAGTAGAAAATGTCCAAATTCTCTGGTTCCAGCTTCTCTTCTCTGATTATTTCCTGGTTTCTTTAGTCTCTATAATAATAAACTGATGATCTTTGATTCTAGACTGAAAAAAAAAGACATTGTAGGTTGAATCTTCAGCTTTGGGAAACACTGATCAACTACTAATCATTCAATAATCAATAGATTAAATAGTTAGTGGCTACTTAACATCACAGACACAAACAGGAACAACACTGAATATTTCAGATGTTAAAACAAAACTTAATTCTGTGAAAACGTCTAGACGACAGTGTCTGAAATCTAACCACAACTCTACAAATTTACATTTACTTCTGGTTTTAGTTTTAAAAGCACAAAACAAAGGGGTGAAAAATCTTGTTTCGCTGCAATTATTCCAAGTATTTGGTAGAATTATCTCATTCCATTGCAGATAATGTACCTTATTTCCATATTATTCCTTTGAATCTTGTTCCGTTTGCTCCTGTTTTAAGAAAAACTTGACAAACTGACCTAGTGGTTGACATTTTACATCATTTTATGAACTAAATAGTTTGATTAATCACTTCAATAATCTAAAGATTAATCGAAATAGTCAGTTGTAGCCCTAGAGTGAAAAGACGAGGTTGTGGAGATGCTATTTGCTTGAATGCAAAATATAATTTCACCACTAGATGGGAGAAAAAACTGTGTTTGTCCCTTTAATCATTTCCAATTTTATGAAACCAGCCTCTATCAGAACTGGGACTTTTGATTTGAAGTAATGTGAGTCCACATTCCTGCACTTCTGGCAAAAAAAAAAATATTCCTGGATGAAATGGCTGGATTTTATAAAATGTCTTTGATCAGAAGGTGAAGCTAAAGGGCCGAGGAGGAGGAGGAGGAGGACTCGTCTTTTAAAGCCACAAACAGGCTGTTCCAGGCCTCCCGGCTGCAGCCAGGTGCACATTTCTGCTCCAATTCCTTGAAAACGTAGGGAAGAAAAAAAAAAAGAGGAACAAACAGGCCACCGGAAAAGGCTGAAAGAGCGAAGCGAAACAGATCGAGTAGAACGAACGTCTGGGATTTAACAGGGAGACACAGATTATCTCACCACTTTGACATTTATAGAGCAGAGCTGGACCAAGCTGAAGTCATCTGACCCCACAATCATCTGATTCTCAGCTGATCCGTCTGCTGACTAGAAAGCAGAGGAATGTAACATCCACATGGGGATTACATCCGCACAAAACTCAACTAGGAAAGAAAAGTGCTGCCAGCTCCACATGCAGCAGGTGTTTCTACACCCGTTTAAATTAAATCCCCAGCAGCCATAAAAATTGAGTTTAAACATCTTTTAGTGTTTTTAACAAGCCGTGTTATTATATAACACAGACAAGAAAGAAAAAAGGCAGAGACAAACAATGGAAAAGGTAATCTGGTTTGCATTTCAAAACAAAAGTCCAAAAATAAGCCCAAGGTCCATATTTAACCATATTTTTTTTATCCTAAATTGAATCCCAGCAGCCATAAAATTTGAATTTAAACATCGTTTACTGTTTTTAACAAGCCATGTTATTATATAACACCGAGAAGAAGAAAAAAAGGCAGAGACAAACAATGGAAAAGGTAATCTGATTTGCATTTTGTGCATTGCATTTCAAAATAAAAGTCCAAAGTCCATTTATGACCATATTTTTAAATCCTAAATTATATCCCAGCAGCCATAAAATTTGAGTTTAATCATATTTCACCGTTTTAACAAGCTGTGTTATATAATAACACAGACAATGAAAAAAAGTCAATTTCTGTTCATGTGTTGTGCGTTTTGTGAGTTGCATTTCAAAATAAAAGTCCAAGGTTCATTTTTGACCAGTTTTTATCCTAAATTGAATCCCAGCAGTCATAAAATTTGAGTTTAACCACTTTTCCGGTTTTTAACAAGCTATAATAGTGTCTTGGTTGAAATGTGATATTTTAACAGGAAGGAAGGAATAAATCGATCCATATAAAGATGATTACATATATTATAGACAGTGTTGCCTCTATTTTATTATTATTATTGAAGATTTAAATCACTTTTCTTTTTCTAAGTGCATTTTTATCTATGTATTTGTATTATATAATAAAGACAAGAAATAAAAAGGCAAAGGCTAACACTGAAAAAGTCAATTTCTGTTAATTTGTTTTTACACTTTGTGCGATGCATTTCAAAATAAAAGTCCAAAGTCCATTTTTGACCAATTTCTATCCCAAATTTAATACCAGCAGCCATAAAATTTGAGTTTAAACATTTACTTTTACTGTTTGTCCCAGTTCAACAAGTTAGAAAAGGGTCTTGATTGAAATGTAATATTTTAAACGAAAAATAAAGCAGGAAGGAAGGAATATTCCATCCATACAATGATGAATACATAATAAAATAGAGGCGACGCTGCCTATAATGTGTTAGATTTCAAGCACTTTTCTAAGTTTATTTTAATCTATGTATTTGTATTGTACAACACAAACAGAAAGAGAAAACCCATGACAAACATTAAAAAACTCAATTTCTGTTAATGTTTTAAGCCATTTTTGTGTTGCATATTTCAAAATAAAAGTCAAAAGAATAAGTCCAAGGTCCAAATTAAAACGAGTAATCTTCCCCCAGAAATTATGATTAATATATATATATACATTTATTATGATTTCAATTCTTTTGCTGTGACTAAACCATCAGATTTGATGGTTTAGTCAGACTTTTCCATAAAATGTGGTGCTGTAAAAAAGTGTATAAAACCCTTATTCATGTTGCTGGAATTCCCCCTGACATATAGAACACATACAGAACATACTTCATACATGTTTACTGTATAAAATACGTGTCAGTTTCTCAGTTTGAGGCTGTGTTTTCTAATCTGCAGCGAGCAGCAGCTTTGACGCTACTCAACAAACTAATGACATTTTCCATGGATTATTCCAGGGAGAAAATGACAAAAAAAGAAAAAACACACACCTCCATTACAAAACTGCCTTATTAGCTTTTCGCACATTTTCACAGGAGACCTTCGCTGTCACAATAGGCGACTGATTATCATGCATCAGGTGGGATGAGCTGGTTTTCCCCTTTGGTCTCAGCTCAGAGAGAAGAGAAGGTCACACGGCTCAGAACGAGCCAACCTGCTCCCAGAGTTCAAACAAACGCTCTTTTTGCAACTCAAAACGGTTCGTTCCAAGGTCTCTAAGCGTCCCGCTGAAGCAAAAACACCAAAAAGAACCAACGTCCAGACTGGACTGTGCTTTAATGACACTCATCCATCACTGAGGAGGGTTCAGTTTGTGTTATTTCGTGACGTAATCTGTTTTTTTTTTTCTTTTTTGGAGGTTTATTCCTGCTCGTATCAGGCTCCTGGAGAACACAGCGCCGTTGTTGTTTTGTTTCCAAACATCAATGCATTCCTCTCATTCCACTCCCCCAGCCTGGATGAAAATCAGCTGGTTGCCTGAGAGAGGTCACTGAACCTTCCTCAGCATTCCAGCCTGAAAAAAAGGAAAAAGGAGGGGGTGGAAAGACAAGTTTTCCCGGCAGAGAACGCCTGGGTTCAAAATATGTGTGTATATATACCTATAGATTAGATATATAGAGACTTCTGGAAGTTTAAGGCAGGAAATCGCTCCAGAATTGGCATTTTTGCATAGAATTTTCATATTTTTGTTGTATTTTGCATTAATACTTTCATTAAATGGACAAATAAACTTAAAAACTATTGTTATAAATACATTTGTTGCGTAATTTTAACCCATGAACATCAAGTATAGTTCATTTCATTCTTTAAAAAGCCATTTTATCAAAATAACTTTTATTAAAACCTGTTCATTTTAGATTTTATGACATTTAAGTGTTAATTTTATGGAAAAAGTGTGCAAAACATACACATATGCACATATACACATATACAGAACATGTTTAAGGCCAGAAAACACTCCAGAATTGGCATTTTTGCATAAAATTGGCATATTTATAAAAATGTTTGCATTAATAACATCAATACTTTCATAAAATGGACAAATAAACTAAAAACTATTGTTATAAATACATCTGTTTCATAATTTTAGCCCATGAACGTCAATTATAGTTAATCACACATTTAATTTTTTAAAAGCCATTTTATCAAAATGCCATCCAGACTTTTATAGACTTTTTTTGTGACATTTAAGTGTTAATTTTATGGAAAATGTGTACAAAATATGCACATATATGGTGTTTATGACATAATTTAATACAAAGTTTTGACAAAAACACACAAAGACTGATGAATCAGCTTTACTTTTGGAAATGAAGAATCCAGAATTGGCATTTTTGCATAAAATATTTAGATTTTTTGATATTTTTGCATCAATAACTTTATTAAAAAAATGCACAAACAACTGCAAACTATTGTGATAAATACCTTTTAGCTCATGATAGTCCACAACTGTGTATATTTCCTTCTTTAATGTTCATTTAGTAATATTACGATTTTTTTTTTCTCAGAAAACAGAATTTTACATGATGGTCTATAGGACTTACATCCAGTCTTCTATGAAAATCTACCGTATTTTAAAGTAAATTAAGATTTCATAGGACATTTAATACATTTATATGGATAATATGTGCAAAATATACACCGTGGTGTTTTTGACATAGTTTAATAAAACATTTTACAATTTTACACTAATTTTTTTTTCTCAGAAAACTGAATTTTACATCATGGTTCATAGGACTTACATGAAAATCTGGAGTATTTTTAGAATTTATGTGTTAATTATGCATAAAATGTGTGCAAATATGCACATATATATGTTCTTTGACATAATTCTAAAACATTTTGACAAATCCTTTCATAAATGATGATGAATGAGCTCGTTATCAGAATAAAACATTAAAAATGATTCAGCTGGATATGCAAATTAATGTGGTTTTACCCTTAAACTTCAGTTTCATTATCATTCACTGTCAAAATTGTGAAAATATCTTGGTTTTGGTACAATCTGTCCAATATTGAGTAGAATTAGATAATTTAGCTCATTTCAAGTTTTAATCAAGAAAATGTTTAAAAACAAAATTATCAGATAATTCTACTTAATATTGGACTAATTATATAAAAACAAGATATTTTCACCCGTTAAGATTCCAGTTTTTGCTCAAGTTTTATAACTGAACATATTTAAATATGCAAATGAGGTAAAGACATTAATTTGCATATCCAGCTGAATTATTTGTATGTGTTTTATGATGATACCGGTATAGATTTGAGTTTTTGCAATGAATGAACGTCATTCTGGACATCGTCTGGTCTGAGTAAACAGAGATTTCCTGTCCTGACCGTAAGACTTTAACCATAAGATCCGTCGGAAGTCGTGTTGTGTAAGAATAATTATTACTTCCCCTTCCCCCCGTTTCAGAATGACCTCACGCTTCATGCAGGACCAAGAAGTTCTGTCACGCAGTTTCAGCCTCGTTCGCCTCCTTCTCCTTCCCCGTTTCGCTTCGCTTTTCACACAGCACATTTTCTGGTTTTAGTGAATAAATAATAAACCACTTCTGTTTGGACTTTGAGGATTTTTCATTCTTCTTCTTCTTCAAAAAAAAGAAGTGTTTCCCGGAACCCGAGGGAATCTGCACCTCAAACGGATTGTTTTCTCTGCATTTACATACAGCTTAATTTGATTTTAAGTGGGCCAGAGCAGTAAAAATAAACATAAATAGCACCTACTGAACCGTATTTAGTCATTTAAGGAGCAGGTGAAGTTATCGCCTGCCTTATTTAAACATTTATGAATCAAAACTGTAAATATTTTAGTCCTTTAGCCCTGAAAGATGGCTCACACTGCCAAAAATGATGTCTGTTTTTGGTACAATTAGTCAAACACTGGATAGAATTATTCCTTAAACTTATTCAATTGGCCTGAAATTTAAGCTTATTTCAATTTTTTTTCCTGATTTGGGTCAATATGATCTTGTTTGAAGAAAACAAGACTAAAATGTTCTTCAAACAAGACTAAATTGATTAAAAAATATGGAAATATGTAAAATTCCTAGTGTATACAACCTACTAACTTAAATAGCATGAAACTATACTGAGACTGTTTGCAAATTTTCTTACATATATATTTTTTAATATATCTATGTAATATTTCATGCACTAGAGGGTTAAATGGAAAATTTAATGAATGGGTTAGTCACAAATAATGAGATGATTTGAAATAGTTGTAAGAAGATTCATTGGGTTTCTCAAAATGTTCTGTTCATGTTGGTTTCTTATTATTTAAAATTCCATTTGTATCATTAAAAAACACAATTTTGTGATTTTTTTTTTTTACATTAAATGTCAAGAATAAATCTTGTTGATTACTTTTAACTCTCTTTTTAAAAGAGAGTTAAACTATCTGGTACCAAGTTTTTAGGGTTACACCACATGGCATTTACTGGTATATTCATTCATGTATAGAGTCAATAATTAATTAATAACTATTGATCTTTGCAGATTTAGTCCACTTTCTGTTATAAAACATTTAGAAGCAAAAACCACAGCTGTAGTGGTCCAGTTCTGGGTCCCCGGGCCGCATGTTTGACCCCCAGGGTTTACGGGGACATCCGAGACGCCCGATGTTGCTGCCGAGCTGCGTTTTTTCACTAATTTACATAAACCTGAAACCTGAACCCCCCCTCACGCCGCGTACCCCGATCACGTAAACTCGCTTTCGAGATCTCGTTGCCAGATCTGACAATCAAGCGGCGGGCGGCTCTTTACGAGACGTCTCCTGGATGAAAGCCGAGACCGCGGCGAAGGCCTCCCGCTTTTGATGTTGCGCTACTTTCTCCTCGGCTTGACATGTTTAATTCTCCGTTTTTAGATGCTTGTTTGGGCTCTCATCAAAAGGGAGAAATCAGAACATTCCTGCGTTTTACGAACATTAAACAAGCTCTTTTGTTCCGTTTTTTTTTTTTTTGCTTTCGCTAAGATTTAGGAGTCGGTTAATGGTTGAAAACAAACAGAACTCTCTCTTAGCTACGGCGTCTCTCCCTTGCTGCTCCCCTCCCTTTCTCCAAGGTATTGGTATTGGTATGACTACATGTTTGGCTGCCTCCAGTCTTTCCCTGGCTACCCACACAGGCTCTGATTTAGCCGTACTTGGCCTTAACACAGGAACTATAGTCTCAAACCAGACGGTGAGGTCATCCCCACAGCATCTGCTCCAGGAAGTGACATAACGCTCGCTGAGCTGTCGAGGCCTCTGACAAAAAGAGGTAGCCGGTCAACCCCCATGTCTGAGGAAAAAAAAAAATAAGGCAGGATTGTGTAATTCTGTCACGTCAGGGCGAGTGCATGCAACCACAACAATGGGGGGAAAAAAAAAGAAGCTAAATGCATCATTTCAAGAAAATCTGAAACCAGAGTGACTTCATTTCTTGGGGAAAGTTCAGTTGAGAACAATCATGAATGCCTGGTGGCTGCAGATGGCGTTTCCCATTCATTACGACTCATACAGCAGTTATGTTATGTTGTGGTTTAGAGTCTTTATGTTCAGTACTTGTGGTTCAAGGTAAAAATACTGGTTTCAAAGCTACTTAAAAGTATAAACGTAAGGTAAAGGGAGAAGATGTCATTAACCCATTAAACCCTACGAGTCTCTGGGTCTATGACTGATATTTTATACTTAAAATAAAAAAAATGAAATGTTACTACAGCTTTTTTTTGTCTTTTCTAATGCATGACAGACAAAAGGTTTTTAAGCAAGTGCTTCCTCTTATGACGTCATCAACTTCCTGCCCCTTAAAAATAAAAAAACCTCCCAGAATGAGTCATTTTATTATTATCTATTATTATTATCTATTTAATCATTCAAGTCTCTAGAATAATCCCCCCAAAATTAGGTTAAATAAGGTTTTTGTTCATATGAATATTTGTGTAAAGGTTTTTAAGCAAGTGCTTCCTCTTATGACGTCATCAACTTCCTGCCCCTTAAAAATAAAAAAACCTCCCAGAATGAGTCATTTTATTATTATCTATTATTATTATCTATTTAATCATTCAAGTCTCTAGAATAATCCCCCCAAAATTAGGTTAAATAAGGTTTTTGTTCATATGAATATTTGTGTAAATGGAAACTATAACAGCCATTAAAGAAAAGAAAAGAATACAAAATGAAATAGATAAATAATTGTGATTGTTAGTGACTCATCTGATATAATTACATGCATGAAATCTTTGGAAAATATATAAGCTTAAATGGGTTGAGGCCAAAAGCCCCAAACTATGATGATATATTAAAGTGTTAATGTGTGATGTACCTGGTTTAGACACATTGAAACATGAAGCATTTTATTATTGTTCATTAAATGGTTTAAAATGTGTTTCTAAAGCTGGAGATTCAACCTAAAATGTCTTTTTGTCCAGACGCTGGAAGCTGGAACCAGAGAATTTGGACATTTTCTTGTTTAAATCGACTCTAATTCATTAATCGATTATCAGAATAGTTGAATATTAATGCAATAGTTGGAAACTAAAAAGTCAACCACAAACAAATCAAAAAATCCTAAAAAACATTTTCAAAATGGACCAACATAGACATCAAGGCTGCAACTATTGATTATTGAAATGATTGATTAGTTGTTAATCAGTGTGTCTCAACACTGAAGATTCACCATAAAACGTCTTTTTTGTCCAGACCAATTTTAATAATCGAAACATTAATCGACATCAGAACAGTTCAAACAGCTGCAGCTCGAGTTTTTTTGATTAATTTAATAGTTGATGAATAATCGACTAATTGTTTCCGTTCTACTCGAGTAACTTTCCAGTTTAGATCGGGATGTTTTGCCACTTTGGCGTCTCGCGGCTCCACGGAAGCTTCCTATAAAACATCAGCTGTGACCGACGTGTTTGCGGCTTCAAAAAAAAAAAAAAATTCCATACGAGCGGCGTGAAAACCAACAAACGGACCGTGTGAAAGACCTCGTTCCTCAGGAATGCCAGGCCACTCGCACTAAGAGCCACTAGGCAAACGAAAGCATCCGCGGCATCTCAAACACGTCCTCGACGCGCACAAAGAGGCTCTGCAGTGATTCACCGCGGAAGTTAATGATATCAGCGTTCGGGGGCTTATTTTTGGTCAAACAAGGCCGCGGCCGAGATAGGAGGCTCCGATAGGGAGCGTGGGAACCGGCAGATTCCCAGGTGGTCTGGTGGCTCCTCCTGTGACAAACACAGCCGTGGGAGAGGCTCATTTCCTGCAACAAGAGGGGGGAGAGGGCGGCACACGACGCCGCCTCAGGCCTTAAAGTCATCTCCACTGACCCCTCACGAACCACAGACCACACATCCACCATCACAACCTCTGAAAATAGACCAAAGCTGCTGCTGTATGAGGAGTAATGAATGGGAAACGCCATCTGCAGCCGTCGGGGATTCAGGATTGTTCTCGACTGAACTTTACCCGAGAAATGAAGTCACTCCGGTTTCAGATTCTTTTGAAATGATGCGTGTGTAAAGAGGAAACTGTTAATCGGGTAGTTGACAGCTACCGTATTGGCCCGAATATAAAACAGTGTTTTTTGCATTGAAATAAGACTGAAAAAGTGGGGGTCGTCTTACATTCGGGGTTTAGACATTATACCCGTTCACAACTCTAGTGTGGTGCTTGCACCTCTGGGGGTGCGCGAGCTAAAAACTGTAATGGTGGTCTGGAGTGTTTTTAATAAAGTTTCTTCAAAGTGGGATTTTCCGACACAATAAAGAGTCTTAATAAACATTTTATTTGTCATATTTAATGGTTATTCAACATCCCGTTATACAACTTCTCTCTGTTTAGACATGCTGGTTTAACACTTTATTTTTTTGGTGTTATTCCTGCATCAGGCGACACACGCAGTCGAGTCCAGTCACTGGAGTCGTGCTCATATTTCCGCAGATTTGCAGAGATGTGGTTGAAGCAGAGACTTCACGCTGTTATTGATCGTGTGGCAGGATAAAAATATGTTTGTACACATGGACACAGCAGATGAAGCAGCTGTTGATGATGTTTGTTTGTCCTCAGAGCGAAATTAATTTTAAATTTTTTCAAATTTGAGTCTTGAAAAAAAAGGGGGTCGTCTTATAATCAGGGTCGTCTTATATTCGGACCAATAAGGTATTAACTGTCAACTATTTCAATAATCAATTTGAGTCATTTTTAAGAAGAAAATGTCTAAAAAAGACAAAAAAGGTTTTTCTTATTAAAGAAACTAAATGGGAAAACAACAGTTTTTGGCACATTTGGCACCATACAGTGACTTGTACTATATTTTAAAGTAGAGCTGCAATTATTAGTCGATTAATCGATTAGTTGTCAACTATTAGATTAACTGTTTTGAGTTTTGTTTTTAGCAGAAAATGTCCCAATTCTCTGGTTCCAGCTTCTCTTCTCTGATTATTTCCTGGTTTCTTTATTCTTCTATAATAATAAACTGATGATCTTTGAGTTGTGGACAAAAAAAAAAGACTTTTGGACATTTTCTTCTTAAAAATTACTCCAATTATCAAAATAGTTGATGTAACGTAATAGCTGGAAAAACTAGTCTATTAATGAACTAATCACTACAGCAATAATCAGTAGATTAATCAACTATTAAAATAGTCATTACTTGTAGCTCTATTGTTTAGATGTTATTTTATACTGCTACAATTAAAGCTGCAATGATAAGTCAATTAATCAATTAGTTGCCAACTGTTACATTAATCGCCAAGTATTTTTAGAATTAATTAATGGATTGGAGTTCCATCTTCTCTTCTCTGATTATTTCCTGGTTTCTTTAGTCTCTATAATAGTAAACTGATGATCTTTGGGTTGAGACATTTTAAGTTGAATCTTCAGCTTTGGATCCACATTTTACACCATTTTATGAACTAATCGTTTCAATAATCGATAGATTAATCAACCATAGCTGCATTTTCACCTTTAAAGGCACCAAGTGGATCATGACTCAGCCTGTTTTATTCCCTCCTCTGCTGCTTCACAGCGTCGCCAGTGGCCTTTTAAACATGGCCGAGTGCTGCTTTATTAGATCTTGCAGCCTTGAACCGAGAGCTGGGATAAACGTTCAGTGTATTTATAGCATCGCAGCAGTCGAGCCGCTTCCTCCTCCTCCGCCGAGGGGCCAGATGGGCTCAGCACAGACATCCTCAGACCAGGCAGACATCCCGTTTTTAGTCACATTGTGTGTCTATTTGTGATTGTGAAAGGCCCGGAATAGGTTTCAAGGTGGGGATCACGGGAGTCTGCTCGTTCCTGAGAAGGAAAGGGAGGTTTTCACTGGAGATTCGTCTGATTTACAGCGAGAGAAATCACTTCGATGCCTCTTTGTGACTGATTGTGATAGATTCAGAGGTTCTGGAAGGTGTGAGGAGGCTGATGAACCACAATAGAAGGAGGAGAGGAGGCGGGAGGAGGGCCGAGCATCATATCCCCCCCTCCACGTCCTCACCTCACTCCGAGCCGGCAAGGTCACACCCCGGTTTGAACATATCAAAGCCGCTCAATACAAATCAACGGGCTCAATGAGGATAAAGCCTGCGGGGATCATAAAACTGTCCGGTCAAGGTTAAGCGAATTCATCAAAAAATGTTTTGCAACTCAAAAAATCCGTCTGTTGCCTGGTCTCCTGACTCAAACCCCCCCCAAAAATATACTGTATAACCTAGAAAAATCTAAGAGACTGCTGCACAAATTGGATGGTTTAACTCCAGCGGTCCTGCCTCAGTAATGGGATAAAATAAAAAAAATAAAAAAACAGGTTTACTGAAGCGTTATTTATCCTCTGAAGAAGCCAGAGTCTCATGTGTAAAGTTACAGTTCTCATTAATCTGTCGGTTCGGACGATGAATAATGGAGACAATAAAAAAAAAAAGACAAAGGATGCGGCGTGTCGTGGGTGATGCGGCAGCGATCACGTTTCACGTTCCAGTCGAGCGGGCTCGATCCCACGGGGCCGGCGAGATGTTTTGTAAACACGCACAAACGCCGCTGACGCAAGCCTGAATATTTATGAGGCTGTCGGGGTGGCGTCCGACGTCAGGATCGGTTCTCGCTTTACGGCGAGAGTTGGCTGTAATGACTCAGTGAGCAGGAAGCCGGAGGGGAAAAAACCATCTCTAGTCATAATCATCCAGTTTTATTTCTAATCAGACAGAATAATATTAGTCTGAACTGGTTGGTTTAAAGGTTGAGTATTGTAGAAGGATGTGGATTTGTCAATTAAACTCTTTAACTTCAAAGGTTTTCTAATGATACTCGTTATGTCTATTCCCTTAATTGATTTATATCAGAATGATATTCTGTTTAAAGATGATGTCAGGGATTACCCAACTGGGTTTATCTGTATAGATGTGAGTGTGTAAAGTGTAATAATTTAATAGCTGATTAAACTTTTAACTATTACATCAATTACTAACTATTTTAATAATGGATATGAATCATTTTATATAAGGAAATGTCCAAATTCTCTGGTTCCAGCTTCTCTTCTCTGATTATTTCCTGGTTTCTTTATTCTTCTATAATAATAAACTGATGATCTTTGGGTTGTGGACAAAAAAAGACATTTTAGGTTGAATCTTCAGCTTTGGAAACACTGATCCACTAACTAATTGATTCATTGTATAAAAAAAATAAAAAATCATCAGTTTATTACCATAAAAGACTAACGAAACCAGAAAATTAGCAGATTTAAGAGGTTGGAACCACTGTTCCACCTTTTATACCTTTTAATGAATCAAACAACTAATTGATTAATTGATCATCTAGTCAAATAATTAGTTTACCATTATAGAAGACTAAAGACACCAGACAATGGAGCCAGAGAATTTGGACATTTTCTTCTTAAAAATGACTCAAATCCATTAATCCACCATCTAAATAGCTGATGATTAATCTAAAAGCTAATATCTAATCGATTGATCGACTAATCGTTGCAGCTCTAGTTGCCAACTACTACATTAATCACCAACTACCAAATACCTACAAGTAGCTGCAATGATTACTAGTACAACTATTACATTATATTCACCAACTATTGTATTGAATCTTCAGCTTTGGGAAACACTGATCCACATTGTCCACACAAAAAACTGATCGATTAATCAATCAATTAATCAACAATCAGTTGCAGTTCTAATACAACAGTCAGAAACTGGAACACTGAATATTTCAAGCACTAGATGACAAATCGAAGCTGGACTGTTGGTCCATGAACCAAACTACTAATCGATTATTGGTTTCAGCTAATAAAACAGTCATTAGTTGCATCTTTATATCCATCTTTGCATATATATATATAAATATATATCTAACTGAGTGAATGCACACATACACCTGCAGTAAAAACTCCCCCTCCAGACACAATAGGTGACAGGACTGGCAGCGAGGTCAGACCTGATGGAGTCTGCCGGGTGTCATCCATCCACTGGCCCGGCATAAAAACCAGATGACGGAGGAGTTTGCTGCGATCCTCATTACCCGGCGAATCCCCTGTGTCAGCGAGACAGCTCGGAGCTGAGGACACCAGTCTCTCCCTGCTCTCTGAGAATACTGCAATACTTGGAAACAGCAGCAGCCAAATGATGACAACCGGGATGGAAAGCTGCACAAATCCCCAACAAATCCCACAGTACATGTACTACGAAAAACAGAACCACATAAGAGTGATTAATCAATTAGTGGTTTAACAGAAATATTACGGTTATTATTGGAGATCAATCATTCACAGCAGTAGTTGATTTTGTTCCTATTTCCAGTCTATGAGAAAACATGAGTGTTGTTGATTAATCGTTATCTATTGATTATTGAAATGAGATCAGATTCAGTTTGAAAAATATTTAGTGTTATTCCAGTTTCTGACTGTGGCATTAGAGCCGCAGCTGATCGTCAATTAATCTATCGATTATTGACATTATTAATGCATTTCTTGATTCATTAAAATGTCGATTACTGTTTCAAAATACTTGGTGATTAATGAACAAGTTGGCAACTAATTGAACCATTGATTCAACTTCATGATCATTTAAGGGTTGCAATTGAGATGTTTTAATAATGTTCCTTTAACACTAAGGCTACAATTAACAACTAAATTCTACTGAAGATTCGTCCTAAAATGTCTTTTTTTGTCCACAACCCACATCAGTTTACCATTATAGACTAAAGAAACCAGGAAATAATCAGAGAAGAGAAGCTGGAACCAGAGAATTTAGACATTTTCTTAAAAACTTCGATTAATCAACTAATCATTGCAGCTCTACAGAGATACAAGTATGATTTGATCAAACGGATCAATTACAAAAGGATATTAATGCCTTTCCTGCACTTTTTTCATCTCCCATTAACTCCCCCTCGGCTCCTGAAACGGTACTTTTGTTTGACTTTAATTAGCTGAGGAGACGTCTGCAGGAATCTCATTAGAAAATCAAAGAGGATCCAGCAGCACTTTAAGTACGATAGTGTGTGAACGGCGAGGAAATAAAACCAAGCAGCACGGTTCAGAGGTGAATGAAGCAGCGAAGCCACAACAGCAGCTTTAATTACAAGTTGAACTTTAACCCACATCCTTTTTCTCTCAGCCTCTGCACCGCAATTATACAGAGAAAAAAAAAATTATCCCAAAACAGAGATAAATACCTAATCATTTCTCTGTTTTTGGCAAAGCACTGATTTGTTGGGGGGGGGGGGGGGGGGGGGGGGGGGGGGGGGTTTGCACAAGTTGAGTCATTATCTTTTACAGGAAAAAAAAAAAAGCAGAGGGATGGTTCCCAATATAAAAAAAGGAGCTGAATGTTTGGTATTTCCTGTTGAGATTGTGTCGGGCCAAGTCGAAAAACCTTTCCCCCGCTGGTGGGAAAATTAAATCATACGTGGAGCAAGTACAGGAATTTTTTCCGTCTTTCTCTCTTCATTGTGTGCAGTGAGAGCATAAACCTGGCTAAGCATTTTCCCTTCGGATCCCTTGGCTTGTGCAGCACGGCTGTGACCTTTTTAAAAGGCAGTGATCCAAAAAATGAACAGCGGAGAGGGAGAAAACCGGACTTTTATTACCCCGATGCACACCTGCTGTCGGCAGCAGATGGTTTGCTGCGGGGCAGAGATGAGTTTTTGGAGGATTATGGAGTCTTTTGTTGATGTGATAAATGTTTTGTCCTTTTTTTTCCCCCCCTTCCCTCCTCCTGTTGGCCTGTTTCTGTTTTCATAATGGAAGTTGATTCTTGAAGGAGGAAGACGGGACTGAAAGGAGGAAAAAATAGAAAGTGCAGAGGTTTGTTTTTCACACTACTCACATGGTTGTGGCAGCTTTTTTGCTAACGTGTGGGTGAAAAAAAAAAAAAAAAAAGTTCCAGGAGCTGAAGTGGAGCATGCCTCAGTCTCATGATATCCACCTGACACCCTCCTCCTCCTCCTTCCCAGCTCTCCCCTGAGTCAGTCTGGAGTTTATTACCGTCCCTGCCCTTGTGGGATCCCGTCAAACATCCATCAGCCCTCTTACCGTAATTGGCCCGCTTTTTGTTCCAGACTTAATCAGATGATAATCTATGCCGGCGGTCGGGGGCAGATCGAGGACGAGCGTTACGAGTTCCTTCGCCGTCGTTGAACCTTGGTCCAGCGATGGCACATAAACGGTTATATCCCTGGAGAAGGCGTCTGAAATAATAAAAGAGGAGATTCCTCTTTAATTAATTACAGCTGCAATGATTAGTCACCAACTGTTGCTATTTTGATAATTGATTTCAAATATCCAGATTCTCTGGTTCCAGCTTCTCAAATCTGATTATTTTCTGCGGGTGTAGTTAAACTTCATATTCATATTCTTTCCTGGTTTAATTTAGACTATTCATCTCTGTCATGAAGAGTTCAGATGCGTTTTAATTAGAGATGCAATTGCCTATTATATTAATCACTGACTATTCAGTGTCAGAGTCATTTTTTAAAAAAGAAAATGTCAAGATTCTCTGGTTTCAGCTATTTTCTGCATCTCTAC
Organism: Lepturacanthus savala; assembly: GCA_030544235.1. Lineage (NCBI taxonomy): Eukaryota > Metazoa > Chordata > Actinopteri > Scombriformes > Trichiuridae > Lepturacanthus > Lepturacanthus savala. Next base: position 26,026,700 of record CM060461.1, read on the forward strand.
TTTATCTTAAAATTCTTTCTAAAGCTACTTATGGAGGCCAATAAATTCATATCACAATAATATTTGGTTTAAGCTGATAGTGTTATTGTATCAGATTAATATGTATTTTAGTTGAGAATTAAACAACTGGATTTAACTGTAAATATGGAATTCCTGGAGTATTCATGGAGAGTTTAGATGTGTTTTAAATAGAGTTGCAATGATTCGTCGACCATTGATCTCCAACTATTTTTATCATCGATTTGAGTCATTTTTAAGGATAAAAATGTCCAAATTCTCTGGTTCCAGCTTCTCTTCTCTGATTATTTTCTGGTTTCTTTAATCTTCTATAATAATAAACTGTTAATAGTTACAGCCATAATGTATAGAGTAATTTAACATGTGTCTGAATGTATTAAAAGGTAGAAATATACTACCGTACCGATTACAATACATTTCTGCGACTATTTCGATCATCGATTCATCAAGTTGAGTCATTTCTAAGAAGAAAATGCCCAAATCCATACAAGAACATGCTGATAATCACCATTAACGATTTTATTCATTTATTTTTATGGATTTTCAAAGACTGGAATCAAGAAAGAAACGTCAGATGTCTTTCAACAAAGGAAAATAAGTACAAAAGGGAAACTTTTCTGTTTAAAACAAGGCGAGTTAACGAGGTGTCCCTGAACACACCTCGAAGGCGTGCAAAGACATCAGGACCAGGTCGTCTTCATTAAGATTTAAATCTATTCAATTCAATTTTTATCAGATTGTAAATGTATGTGCAAGCTATCGAGAGGCCACAAGAAATGAGGGACCAGGCCAGTTTTGCTTTTGACGCATGTGCCATAAGTAAAAGGCTTGTTAAAAGTTCTCCATATTAAAACTGACACTTTGCTGTCAGTTTGTCTCAGTGAACTGTTATTTCCCGGCAGTAGGTGTATAAAACGATAAAGTTAGTTGTTGTCAGAGTGAACAGCTTGTTTTCTAATCATCAGCTATATCTTCAGTGTCATCTGTTGAAACGTCTGCTGTCAGTCCGCTAGCTCCGGATTATTTTAAGAAAAAGGCTCCTGTGCAACAAAGGAAATTCCACGTGGTTAAAGATATAACGGGCTGATTTAAGAGCACAGCGTGTTGACACCAGAGGCCTAAAAGTGGAAAACTGCTGATCCGTCTTCCTCTGTGTCACCAACTGTCCCCCAGTCTCAGGAATGCCACAGGACAGGAAGGGAGGAGTGGGAAACAGGAAATACTTCTGTCTCCCCGCAACACTTTCAGAATGGATGCTTCCCCCTTTTTTTTTTTTAGTCCTCTGTATGTGTGTGTGGTTTTTGTTAAAATAAATGGAAGCTGCATATAACGACATCCAACGACCCAGTTTTCCTTTCTCTCTCTCCGACTAGTTCAAGGTCAAATAAAAAAACGTGTGTATGCGCCGGTTAGCGCTACAGAAAACATAATTACTGTAGGTGAATGGAGAGAAGTCGGGATGGATTAAAATAGAAATATAACAGATCCCCATGGGAACCGACACAATTGTGTTTGTGGTGAATTAAACTTCACGATTCACCATTGTTCGTAAAGATAGGTCAAGTTACAGATAAAGAACTGTAAGACTATCAAGGCTGCTACTTATGTGGTGAGCTTCATAACAAAAGAGCTGATATGCAATAGGAAACTGTTGATATATCCTTACTGGTAATCTACTTATGTGTGTGTGTGTGTGTGAGTTTAGTACCACTACTTCCTGTCCAGCTGTTCCTGCTGCTGTCACCAGGAGCAGATGTATTTCCTCGTCTTAGACATACACATCCGTGCTTTTTTTCTTCTTTAACTCCACAGACCTTCCTTACGTACACAGACACATTCTCGATTCGTAACGGAGTCTGAGCTGCAGAATGCGGAAAACACACACGCGCACACTCACACACACACACACTGGGTGTGTGTTGACATTGATATATTAATTTATTTATAATCAAGGGCTGCAGCACTCGTCCTGATGCGTTTTTGCATCTTCAGCTTTTGGAAACTGTTATGTTATGATACTAGGGTTGCAACTAACGACTCTTTGAATAATCGATAAATCTATTAGTTGTTTAGTGGTACGTAAAGCATCAGTGTTTCCTAAAAGCTGAAGATTCAACCTAAAATGTCTTTTTTTGTCCACAACCCAAAGATCATCAATTTACTATTATAGAAGAATAAAGAAACCAGGAACCAGAGAACCTGGACATTTTCCTATTAAAAATGACTCATCCATCAATCAATTATCATTGATTAGTTGATTAATCAGTTAGTTGTCAACTATCACATTAATCACCAGCTATTCTTATTAGCAATTAAGTGATTCAAGTCATTTATAAGAAGAAAATGTTCATATTTTCTGGTTCCAGCCTCTTAAATCTGCTAATTTTCTGATTTTGTTAGTCTTTTATGGTAATAAACTAATGATTTTTTAAATTTTTTTGTACAATTAATCAATTAGTTGTTCATAAAATGGTGTAAAATGTGGATCAGTGTAGCTGGAACCAGAGAATTTGGACATCAGAATTCAGAACACACACACACACACACACACACACACACACACACACACACACACACACACACACACACACACACACACACACACACACACACACACACACACACACACACACACACACACACACACACACACACACACACACACACACACACACACACACACACACACACACACACACACACACACACACACACACACACACACACACAGCTTTTTTGACATTGATATATTTATAATGGAGGGCTGCAGACCTCGTCCTGATGCTTAAAGCTGTGTAGTTGGGTGGGTTTGTGGGTGTGTTCTGCAGCTTTTTAAGGCGTTTTGAGGTTGAGCAGTAAAGGATCTGCCTGCAGCACGGGTGTAATAACACTCTAATTCCACCCCCATTCAAGGGATTTACATCGTAAAGGTTCACTTCACTCAAATTACAAAAACCATATTTTTTTGACAGCTACAGTAACTCCAGTATCATCTAGTCATGCTGATGATGTTGGGTTTTATTTTCTCAGGTTTTGAGTTCTATGCCTTTGAGGTTTCTGTCTCCACCACAGTATAATGGAGGTGAATGGAACTCTGTGTGGTGTTAAATTACATTTAAAGAAGTCAGCAGTATTTTTTTTTCCTTCCTCCTTTGGATCTGCTGACTTCTCTGTGATCAGTTTTCAATGGAACTACTTTCCCACCCAAAGAAATAGTCCCGATCGTCATTTACATTCTGCACAGACAGAGGTTCCCCTCAGGATGAATTGTGAATCGTTTACATTATTCTTCCTTGTCTTTTAGCGCCATCGTCAGGTCGTCGTTCCGGTTTCTCTACTACATCAGTTTATGATGGATTTCCTGCTAAACTAATGACATCAGCTTCAGTTTGTGGTGCTTCAGCCTGACAATTAACAATAAAACCTTTAAATGGAATTACAATCAATCATTAATGGATAAGTACATGAGAAGTGCTCATATATACAATTTCTCCTTTTGTTACTGCTTTGTTTAGTTGTTTTTGCCTTTTTGCTATTTAGGTATTAAGAAATAACATATTTACATAGTATTATAGAAGACTAAAGAAACCAATACTAGTAAACTGATGATCTTTAGGTTGTGGCCTGTTGGTCCAATCGATTAATCGATTCAATGATCAAGATCATCGGTTTATATAGAAGACTAAAGAAGAGAAGCTGGAACCAGAGAATTTGGACATTTTCTTCTTAAAAATGACTCAAACCCATTGATCAATTATCAAAATAATTGGCAATTAACATAATAGGTGGCAACTAATCGATTATTTTGACAATCAATTGCATTTGAGAAGCTGGAACCAGAGAGTTTGGACATTTTGATATAGTTGGTAATTAATCGATTGACTAATCGTTGCAGCTCTTTCATGAAGCAAACAAAAAAATGACTATTTTGATAATTGATTATAAAATATTATAATAGGACATTGTAAGGAAGCTGATAAGCATCACTTCTTTATGTTTGATTTGTTCAAGATTAATAAAATTCAAATCAAACCTGTCTATATATGTAATGTTCATACAAACTAAGATGTTGAACATTAACACCTTCATTCAATACTGTGCTGTGTCTTTTCTTATTTTATGAGCTCGACTCTTTACAGGAAGACAATATTCTATATTTTTCTTGCCCGATCCAGGCAGATAGACGACTTCCTCTGTTCCATCGACCTCCATTGTTGTTCAATTGATATTAAAAATACATCACTGAGCTTCCCTGTTGCACCAGGTTCCTGCTTTACAACGGACACAGGCTCTGTGTTTTATTTGAGTCCATTCCACATAAATACACTTCAAATAGGTATTGATCTGATGCTGAAAACTGGCCTGTCTCCTCCTGTCTGAGTATATGTAACGCTGCAATGTTGAATCAATTAGTTGTAATCCATTAATCTCCAGCTATTTTGAAGAAAATAGTCCAAATTCTCTGGTTCCAGCTTCTCTTCTCTGATTATTTGCTGGTTTCTTTATTCTTCTATAATAATAAACTAATGATCTTTGGGTTGTGGACAAAAAAAGACATTTTAGGTTGAATCTTCAGCTTTTAGGAAACACTGATTGACATTTTACACCAAACCAGAAAATAATCAGATTTGATAAATCAATTTGAGACATTTTTAAGAAGAAAATGTCCAAGTTTATTATAAAAGATTAAAAAAACAGGAAATAATCAGAGAAGAGAAGATGGAACTGGAGAATTTGGACATTTTCTTCTTAAAGAAAAGCCTCAAATCCATTAATCGACTATCAAAATAGTTGGTGATTAAAGTGATAGTTAGCAACTAATTGATTGACTAATTGTAGGTATAATCTTTTGAGTCAAGTTGGCGATTAATGGTAATTGTCAACTAGAGCTGCAACGATTGGTTGATTAATTGATTATTTGCCTACAATTACATAATTGAGTAATGGACTTGAGTCATTTTTAAGAAGAAAATGTCCAAATTCTCTTGTTCTAGCTTTTCAAATCTGATTATTTTCTGGTTTCTTTACTCTTCTATAATAAAACTGATAATCTTTTTGATTATTGAATCGATTAATCGATTCGTTATTTGGTCCATAACCCAAAGATCATCAGTTTGCCAGAAAACCAGCTGGAACCAGAGAATTTGGACATTTTCTTCTCAAAGAAAAGCCTCAAATCCATTAACTGATTATCAAAATAGTTGTTAATTGCATCCCTAACTGTTCTATTCTCTCTCTCTCTTTCGTAGGAGGCCTTCGTGGAGCTGTACGACAGACAGAGGGACTCTGTGTTCCGGAGCTCGTGGCCGTCCATTAAGACGGTTTTCAGCCTGGCTGCGATCGGGGCGGCGGGCCTCACCATCGGAGCATATCTCACGCAGCAGAAGTGAACCAATCCTCTTTTACTATCAGCTCAATAAACCCTCCCTTCACTTCCTTTTTTTTTTTAAATAAAAAAAAAAAAAAAAGAAAAAGACGCCCCCCAACCCCCGACCCCTCGGAGAACAACCTTCAGACTCTTGATTCCGAATCTGGCTCAGTTCAAAGCCTCCTCCCCCAGAAACTACCCCCACCCCCCCACACTCCTCTTCCTTTTTCCTCTTCACGTCAAAACAGACACAAATCAAAAAAAACAACTAAAGGAACCAGATGCGGCGGCGGCGAGGACGTGTGGAGCTTAGAGGTAATCACTCTGAGCTGAAGAGGAGGAGGACCAGCATCTTTCTGTTTGGTTTAGTTTAGTTCTGCCTGCTTCTGTACTAGTTAAAGCATGAACAGTGAGTGTTAGTGTAGACGTTGCATGTGTCAGAGCTTATGGAGGAGGTGGTGGTGATGATGGAGGGGGGTACAGGCAAAGATTGTGGTGGCGGCCATATTGGTAAGGTCCAGCTCCTCTGGTTCTCTACATCACAATAAAGAGAGATCTGCAGAGATCTTTCTTTGGGTTTAAAACCTGTGACTCTAGCTCGGCTGAAGCCATTTTGGAAAATGACGGACCAGCTTATGGACACCATTTGGACATCGTGACCCGTCCACACCACTTATGGGACATAACAAAACCTGGGTTAGAAAAAAAAAACAGCAAAAAAAAGAAAAAAAAAAACCCGCAGCTTTGACAATCTCAAAATCACGTTGAGTGAAATCACAGTTTTTGATCTAAAACAACAGATTGTTCAGGTCTAATACAGGATGATGGATTTATGGTATTTCTGCTTTTACTTATGTGAATTAATTGTGATCATGTGTAAATCACTTCAACTATCACTTTATATGAAAATCATAATTATTAGTATCTAGTGTCAGAACTACAAAAATGATGTTTATAATAAACCAAGTAGTTTGAGAATCAGTTGAAAACTGAGGAATTTCTGGTTATTTTAATCGTTTATCAACCATCAGCTTAATGCTCTAAGGCAGTGGTTCTCAAAGTGAGGTCCGGGGGACCTCCAGTGGCCCTAGAGGAGGTGTCGGGGGTCCCCAGAAAAAAAGTGGAATACTTTATTTTCACTATAATTCCACAATAACAAAACCTAGGACCATTTGTACAGAGGACTGCCATTTGCACATGGATTTATTTGATTTGAAATATAACTTTCCATTTTATATAATGAGGTGAAAATTTATTATTAAAATTTATTTATTTATTCTTCTCAGTCCTTCATAATTTTACCTTAGATTTCCTACACTTTCTATTATAAAACGTCCTAAAGTGACTTTAAGAGAGCAGACCTTAGCAAGATGGCCACCGTGTGGGGACGCGGCTCATTGGGTAGCAGCATTGGGTGAGTTATCTGGTGTTCTATGGACATCTATGGGTACAGGGACAAAGATGACCCTGCACCGAAGAGGAAGTGGCCACAGTCCCGCTAACGAGCGGGGGCTCGTTAGGGCGAAGACTCCGCCCCCTCCCCCTCCCGTCGTCCTTCAAAGGAACTTCCTCCTTCCTCCTCAGAACAGCTGCTCAGAATGTATAATGGAAGCAGCTGGGTGTGTGTGTGTATGTGTGTGTGCGTCTACTATTTCACCTCCTCAGATGAACCTGAACACACACAGCAGCATTATCCTCATCAACCCTGGACGATAACAACTGAGCTTTCAAAGTAAAAGGATTTTTCCCAAAACTACTGTGGCTTTAAAACACAAAGAAAAAAAAAACAAGAGGAGAATGGATTTTTTTTTTTAACCGAAAGGATGAGAAATGTACTGAAGAAACCTGTAAATGTCGTATGTTGCAGAGAGAAATGTCGAGTGAGGCAGAAGCGAACTAAATGTTTAGCGTCTTAAGACGGGAGCGACATAAATGGAAGAGATTTTAAACGTGTGTTTGTCAGTAAGTGTGAACAAGATTGATCCTCAAACAATCACCCAGTAGAACCCAGTAATTCTGAAATCTTTCACTCTTTTTTTATTTCCTACCTCTCCTACTCTTTGCTTCCTCCACTGGTGGTCGGACTGTTTGTGTTGACCCAGGTTCACCATCTGTCCTCCAGCTGCTGAGGCCTCACAATGATTCTTTAATACTAGAATCCACTGGAAAACAAAAAAAAAAGCCACGTTTACACCAGACGGAATCAGCTCAACTCGCCAAAAAACAGCCAATAAAGAGGATGCAATTAGGGCTGACCTCATTATCATATTCTGAGACAAAAATAAAAATCAATTAAACTTGTTTCAGACAATCAACTTCATCTATGTCACATGCACATAGATGTATTAACCATTGATGTAAGATGTATTAAGTTAACTTGTATTAACCTTTTAATTCATAAAATAAATTAAGTAGTTTAAGGAGAATATTTGTGGATTATTCAAGGACAAAAAAAAAAAAACTTACACTCAACTCTCTTCATCTATGTCACATGCACAACATTTAAAAAAAAAAAGAAAAGAAGAAATCAATCACAGATTTCATGATGGATTACCATAGCAACAATTGAAGCTTTTTTTATTTTTTGGGGCAGTTCAGCCCTTGATCTAAAACATGAAGAGCAAGTAGTAATCATTGCTCTTACATAAACTAATTATAGCCTTAATCTATATTAAGGTATAACTGGACAACTGAAGCGCATGTTAACACGTCACACTGATTAATATCAGGAGTTCTTAAACTCTGATTGAGACACACAGACTTTGTTTTAATTTTATTTAACCTTTATTTATACAGGTAATTATCTCATTGACATACAGGGTCTCATTTTTTTTAAAGAGAGACCTGTCTGAGCAGCTGCAAATACACAAATTTACAACAAAACAGACAATTTGCAAAGTGCAGATTAATAAAGGCTTAATCTGAGTTAAACTAGATAATACATGCACGCTGGAGTATGACGCCGGGATAAAAACACTGAAGAAAGCTGAGTCGAGTTACTTGAATTCTCTCGACAAGCACAGACGTCTGATTGGATGTCAAAACTACATTTTGAACATAAAGCTGCATGTAAAACACACTGAATGAATGATAAACATTGATAAAACATCAATGTGGTTCGTTTGCAGGTGTGAGAGTAGATCACTCCTGAGTCTAGACGCTTATTAGTAGATGTTTTATCACCTGGTGAGGAAGAAATAATCAAACTAAAGGTGTAAAAGAGCCGGAAGTCATGGTGAGTCGAGCTGGTTCCGTCTATGGAAACGTGGACTAATGAATAAAAAAATTTAATTAAAAAATAAAAATAGCAGCAGGTTCTAGTTGAGGATTGAAGCCAGTGGAAGTGGAGATGCCCCTTCTCTCTCTCTCTCTGCTGCAGAAGCATCATTGATCTGTTCCTTTCAGTCTTTTTTTTTTTTTTTTAAATCAATGTTCGTCTTGTGTTTCAGTCTGATCGAACGTTTTTAGAAACGGCTCCGACATATTTTGTTGTACAGCAAGTCGATTAAGGAAAAGACTTTGATTTCTTCTTCCTGTTCTCTCTGTCATTTTAAAAATCTTCAACTTCTTTGCTGCATGGATGAAAGATTCTGTCTTCACGCGATGAAGATTCACTATGTGTAACCATATTTATATCAGAATAGTGTAGTAGATTAACAAACAACAAAGGAGTTGCATTTTCTATTTATTGAGGTACCAGATCACAGATTTTTTTAAACAGTACTTTGATGAAAAAAAAAAAAAGAATCAGTTGTTTTCACTTATTTCTATTCTATGGAATCACACTGTAACTACATCATTTTTTCTGGCTGCTATTATAACATCAAACAAAAAGTTTAAAAGTGAATTTCTGTGTTGTATTAATATTGGCTTAAAGGCTGCTATACTGTTGATTTCACTTTTACTTACAGCTTAAAACTGCCACAAATTTTACAGTATAGTTCTAGAGAGCTGGAAACCAAAGTTAACATGTATTAACCTTTTAATTTAAAAAATAAAAAATCTAAAAAAAAATAAAGTAGCTTAAGGAGAATACACGTGGCTTCACTTTGACTTCAGCGAGGTTTTGTCTAGTGTTACTGTTCTATATCTGCTTATCTTTTGTCAACTTTGTGCTTATCTGTAAAACGTTGACCTGCCAGACCTGAACCTTGTCTCAGTTATCACTATAAGCAAAAAAAAAAAAAAAGAAGGAAAAGAAAGAAGCCGTTTTCATTACAGCAGCTCATGGTGTGTGATATTCCCAGTGGTGTGGGTGTGTAAGAGAGATGCAGATGGTGATGATTTCAGAGCAGGAATATGAACAGTCTAACAGCAATATACTGTAATTTTTATTTTTTTTTATATCCTTTGTGCATTATATGAATGTAGGCACTATGGTTGCTGTACTGTTTTTTCTGTCTATAATCGCAAAACCTGTAGCACTTCAAAAAAAATGAAAAAGAAAAAAAAGTGAAATGTGTTTCTGTTGTTTACTGCTATATCCACGATAAGCTAGCGGGATCATATTGTTCCTAATAAACCAGATTTCTCAAGCAGCAGCAGTCAATTTTTATTTTATATTATATTCTCAATATGCATAAATTCTGGGGGTTACACAAATAAATGTGAATATTACATAAATGTTAAATTCTGATCCATTCTGATCCATTTAAATCTATATAAATATCCCAGTTATTCCATATTGAAAATATTTAAATCTTACAAAGTGAAAATATCTTGTTTTTTGGTACAATTAGTCCAATATTGTGTAGAATTATCTTGAAATATCTTATTCCATTGGCTGATAATTTTGCTTATATCTATTTTTTCTTGAATTTGTTCAATTTACTCTTACTAAATCATACTTTGGACTTTCTAAATCTCACAATTCTAGCTTTTTATCTCAAATTTTGGAGAATTTAGTAAGATATATGGTCATCTCCTTTTATCCCTTGAGCCCTGAAAGATTCTCACTTCAGAAACAGGAACATTTTAATTGTCTCACCTTGTACAGTCGTCCAGTGGGTCAACGATTGGACCATTTAGCGGGCCGGTACTGGCCCCCGGGCCACATGTTTGACACCCCTGTGTTAAATAAACACACAACACAATTGCTGATAGATGTAAAACAATGTGTTTCTTAATTGTTGAAAAATTACGATCCCCCCATTCCTCAAAATGGTTTGGTCCAGTGGGCGGGGCCAGTGGCTAACATTCATTTCAATGGAAGCCGCTCGCCTGGCGCATACGCCGAAAAAAGTCCCCGACTTCTGGGTTTATTTCTGCGTTACGCCAGTAGATTCACCTCCCATGATGCTCTGGGGCCTCCCATCATGCCCCAAGGCAATGAGAATGTGTACATTAAAATAAATAATTATAAATAAATTGGAAAAATGCTTTTTGGGGTCGCATGTGATTTTTTTGTTGCAGTACCATGAGTGGCCACTGGGAGGTGGTACCCTATCCATGGTACCCTACATCCGTGAGTCATCTACATGGAAGAAACTAATCAAACTAATATGTAGAAGGCAGCAAATCATTTATCACAACACTTGTTCAACATTAATCCAAAAATTAACCTCTTTTTTTCACCAGTCTGCTGGTTAAGATCAGACTTATTGATTGTTAACGAGCTTTAACGATGAAGTTACCATAGCGACAGCAGCCGGAAGATTTTTTTTTGTATTCATGATCTCATTTGCCTTACGTATAAGGGTAATGACAATAAATGTTGACAGTCAAAAACAGTTGTAAATTCATTCATCAGATCTCTCATAATGTACGTCTTGTGTTCGTGTGGGTTTCATACAAAAAAATGTTTAATTTAATCCACCTAGAAATATAAAACTAGTTGATAGCATGCGTTTTTATTCATTTTAATCCTTTTTAAGAATGTTAAACTATCTGGTACCAAGTCTATAGGTTTTTTTTGACACTGTACCATAAATATAAATAAATATGGAACAATTTTAATACACATTCTTTAAAATATTTGAACATGAGGGCTCAAACCTGCCAAGGATTGTTAGAGAAGAAGACAGGCTCAGATTATTATGGTAGTATAGTATAGTCGTTTTTTTCATATCGCCTCCAGAAATTATTCTCTGAAAATTCACTGTTTATTGTCCCTCTGCATCAATGAAATGGGATTTTTTTTCCTCTCCTGTCTATATCAACCCTCAGCTTTGTCTGCTGGCGTGTGTCAGCGAGACAGAAAGAGAATAAGAGATGTTAAGGTGGAGAGCAGCGTCAACACGGCTTCTTTTTGATTAGGTTTTATCCATCTGAGCCGACTCGTGTCAAACGTGACAGTCTCCTCGCGGAGAAGAAAAAAAAAAAAAAAAAACACGCCACTACCCCCCCTACCACCCGTCTGACATCAAAGCAAAGTCCCCAAACGCAGCACTTGTCAGCCTTACCCTTCGCCGCTAAACACAAGTGCAAAAAAGCACAAAAAATGCCCCGCGGCCCTGTTTTTAACACCCTCCGCTCTGGTCTGATCACACTTGGTCTTCAAAGGCCAGCGGAGCTCGTGCTCCTCTGTAGAATTTGTGAAAAGCATGATGCAGTAAAACTAATGTTGAAAGAGTTGAGTGGGTTGCGAGAAAATGAGGGAAGAGCAGTGAAAGAAAGTGTGTGTGTGTGTGTGTGTGTGTGTGTGTATATATCCCGGAGGAGGCTAACAGCGGAGGGAAATTCATTTGGGCTGCACCCCCCCCCCCACCCCCCCCCCCACCTCTACTCGCCATGCATATAAAATGCATGACATGCTCTGAAGAGGAATTTTAAATCAGGCCCTAGACTTTCAAAAGAGAGTCCAGTGTGGGTGTGAGTGTATATATGTGAAAAGAAAAAAAAAGTGAGGAAGACGAGGGTGAAGCCTCCTCCTCCTCCTCCTCCTCCTGCTGCTCCGGGGCTACAAGGTGTAACGGAGGCTTTTCTATCACAGGGGAGATTGGGAGATCAAAGCAGATTGTCTGGATTAAGTCTGGTCCGGTTTCAGGCCTCATTTGGAAGTCCATCAGATCCACTCACACCACCTTTTCCTCCTAATTTAGAATGTAGGAGCAAACATATAAAAAAAGGAAAAAACTTCCTGCTGAGCTCTGGCGATTTCCTTTTTATATATATATAAAAAAGAGAGATCAAGGCTCGGAAATCACTCATTTCTTATTGGAATGTAAATATTCATCATGGCTTATTACAGCGTGATGGGATGACCTGGAGAAACTAATTCCTGATTTTAAGGCTTTGTGAAATGTGAACAACAGTGTCACCTGGTGGCTGTTACACACACACGGGTTATTTATAAAAGGTGGTTCTCAAAGTGCGGTCCGGGGACCCCCAGGGGTCCTTGAAGAGATGCCAGTGGGTCCCCAGAATAAAAGAGAATAATTTATTTTCACTATAATTCCTTCCATAACTACACAATGACAGAATGTAGGAGCATTTTCACTGCCAGAATTAAAATAAAATAAATTTTATATATTTTGCCGTTAACAGATTTCCTATTATTTCCCCTTTGCGCATGAATTTATTTAATTTATTATTTTATAAATATCGAGGTAGAAATGCAAAAGGAAATGCAGCGATAATACATTTAGGTAAATAAATATATAAAATATATATAAAATTATATATATATAAATATATAATGCATTCATAAATAAAAAAGGAAAAACAAATAAATGGGGCATTTATTTGCAAAGGGAAAGTTATACTTAATTAAATTTTATTAATTAAATAAAAAAAATGTAATAAATACAGGTATTTACTGGCATGTTCATTCAGGTAGTGAGTAATTTATTTTTGATCATAGCAGTAATTTAAAATAAATAAATTTACTTAAATTAGTATTTATTTACTATTATATGTGTATAATTTTCCCTTTGCACATGATTGACTTTCCATTTTATATATTGAGGTGAAAATGAATATAAATACATTAAAATATATAGAAATGAATAAATAAAATGGGAAAAATCAAATAAATGTTTTTTTTTTATTCTTGATTATGGTAGTTTCCTCCATAATTGTGCCTTGGATTTCCTACACGTTCTGCTCTAAAACATCTTACAGCAAATATCAGACGGGTCTGTGGTCTAGTTTCTGGGACTTTAAGGGTCCTTGACATAAAAAAAGTTAAAAAAGAACCACTGCACTGTGAGAAGCTGTGTGAAGTGACAGGATTCTGCAAATTTCTACTTGGACCACAGCTGATTTCAGAGAGAACATCACATCCAAATATAAGGGAGGATAAAGCATCAGCTGCTGTAATCATCAGCTGAAATAAAACAGCCTTTACCCGGCACACAGTTGCCTATTCCAGCTCTAAAATATCCTCAGGGCAGTGTTCCATGAAGGGAAAAGGCTCATGGGTTGAAAGCTTAACAGCTTACATCTTTGGTAATGGCTGCTGAGCCGTCTGTGGCTGGCAAAGAAGCCGTTCCATTAGAAAATGGGCAAAAAATGTGTGAGACAAGCATCTAAATCTCAAATAATACCGTTAGAAAGCTGGAAAGTACTAATAATAATTGTGATCACCACTTAAACTCATTTTCAAATTTGTTTTGTGGTGCTGATTTTCCTGTGTGTTTTTTTTGGCTGGATTTATTCACGACATAAAAAGGCAAAATTAGGAAACTATTGCAGCATTAGAACTCAACAGTGTTGTTGTAGCATGGAAAACCATTATGCTAAAGTGGTTCGGTCACTATGTGTATGTGTGAGTGTGTGTGTGTGTGTGAACATCAAAGCTAACGAGGCATGTCTAAGTTCAGTTTGAGCACAGTTAAACACATTCATCTCCAAATAAATGTGTTAAGGAGTAAAATGAAGGGGCTATTACTCCAAACTAGGAGCACTCATTCCAGAGGTTTCAGTGACTGCACTTAATTTGACAAAAATATGACTGGTGGCATATTTGTGAGAAAGTAAACACCCAAATGCAATTACAAATTAGTGCAAAGCTAATCTTTGGTATAGTTATTGCTACAATAATTAGAAACCTAACAACCCTAGTCAGTTTCCCACCAAACACAAAGAAAGTGCAATAAAACCAGTGGTGGCCAATAGAGGGCGCTTTAAACAAAAGTTGAAAATGAATGAATATATAAATATATATTTAAACATGCAAGGTAGATACATGCTTTAGTTAACCAGTACTGTACATTAAGCACAAACTATTTTAATAGTGAAACTGGGGAATAAAATTGGCCAAAAAAATTCGATATTATCATGGATTTATGTTATAAATTTCCTGAAAAGACGCTGCACTTCAAAGCTGGATCAAAAAGATCCTGAAAGGATCAAATAGCACAAAAGGAGGTGTTTAAACGGTGAAATTCTGATGAAGCAACAGGATTTTACTGTTCGTTTTAGTTTCAAACACATAATACACGTTTTGGTTTGTGCCTCAAAATCTAAATTTGTGTTTAAAATCTATGTGACAACAGAAATTGTTGAAATAAACAGAAAGAAAACAGGATGTTAACTCGTCCCATGAAAGTATTGCTGTTGTTTAATAATAAATAAACTGCTGAGCAGACTGTAAATATTAATATTTAATCATTGTATCATTATGTCTTATTTACGTATTACTGCAAAATAATTTGGTGGTAAATTGGTCTGTAAAAGTTAACTAGAATGCAGGAAATTAAATGAGATGTTCAACATTTGGGGGGGAACGACCACCTGACCTCTGACCCTAACCTCCCGCACTTTCCCTTTCTAATGTAGCGCCACTGTAGTTAATATTAAATATATATATATATAAATATATTATTTAACACTCACCAAATACGGTCAAAATTATTGAAAATTGTCCATAGCCGCGGCTCAAAACGTCAAATCTGAATCAACCGTTACTGAATTAACTTGTGCGCAGGTGTCACTGATAACGACCAATTATATCACGATGTCAAGCACGTGACACAGTCTTCTGATGATGCGTTGCATTGCACTGGGAAAGATTCGAGCCGTAAAGTCCGACCTCCGAAGTAAATGACTTTCTATTGTGCAAATTCGGAAAACATGGCCAGCCACAGCAAAGTGATGTTTGTTGGGATTATTTCGAGCATCAAAGAGGGAACTCGGGCAGATTTGAAGCAGCACGATTTCCGGAGTCGGAATTCTGAGTTCAAGAGCAGTTCCATTGCACCTTTCCCATTCGCAGGGCGTTTAATTCCGAGTTCCGAGTGCAATGGAACGCAGCATTTGCCTAGCCCCGCCCTCCTACTTACGTCCGTTGAATTTTCATTCGCTCTATTCATAACGTACCGTCCCATCTTTGTCCTGTTGGCTTTATGAAAAAAAAAACACCGTCTCAATATGGCCGCTGTTGACGTACGTCGGCACGTAGCCCTACCCATAGACATATATACGTAGACGCCGCATGGAGCGGATTTGTCCGCTGCTGCGCTACGTCAGTGTCGCCGCCATATTGGATGTGGCAAAGCTGCGCTGTAAACAAATACAAGTAAACGGACCTAATTTCATAAAGCGCCTCTCTACAAGAAACTTCTGTTAATACCTCTTAATTATTCATTCACACATACACTACTATACTTGACAAATAGTAAGAGACCACAATGTTTGTATATAATCTTGATTTAAGATTTAAAATAACCCCAAAGTTCGGTGAATATCAAACTTGATAAACTGCGGGTTGGATTGACTACACTACCCGCGGTGCAGAAGACCCTAAAAACTAAAAGTTAATTTAAAAATGTGTTTAAATTTTGCCCAATTTCATGGCATTAGCATCAACACGGTCAAGGTTATCCACAAGAGAATGTTTAAGATGGCAAAATTTGCCATAAGAATTGCAGCAGGGTTAATAAAGTAAATGTAATTTAATATGGAGCAGGTTAACAAATAGAGTACAATCAAGCCTCAAAGAACAGACAGTAAAAAATAATTCACACACACACACACACACACACACACACACACTATAAACATAACATTTTTTTTTCAGAAATGGCACTAAAATCCTTTAAAAATAATGTTTTTGCACATTTTTTTTCTTATGGTGACACTCTGCAACTGTAATGTGTCAGGTTTGGCAATGTGGTGCAGCCTTAATTTGTGGAACACAGAAACAACCAATGACATGAGCACATAGTGATGTTTGTCGATTCCAGACTCTGTTTCCTGAATGTGACCCAGACCAAACACATCCTCAACACCAATGTTGCCCGTACAAACTGACTGATAAACAGCACCTTTACAGCCCAGACAGTGATTGGTGAATAAAACGCTCAGCTGATCTGACCACCCTCACTGTGCCCTCTGATGGAATCATCAGTCCCCCCTTATTTTTTAGCTAGAGCATTGTCAACAAGGCCACCAAAGCGGGTTGGCAGGTAGCTGTGGTCAGACACAATGGCAGGAATGTTGGCGAATGGGGATGGGATCTCTTCAGTAGCTTCTGCTGCTGGGGAGGATGACGTTTCCACATTTCCTGACACGCTTGGAGACACCCCACATCGCACCATGAGCCGGGGGAAAATGGCTTGGAACTGGCATGCTGAAGGGTTGTTATTCCAACCCCCTGTGAAAACATAAACATAAAAACAGCACTTTCACATGAATTACCGTTTTAGTTTGCCGTTTAAAAAAAAAAAATATATATATGGTATACTCAGGAACTTCAAGTGATCTTGGCTGAAGCGGTAGGTGCAGATGTAGCGCTGCTGCTGAAACTGTTCAGGGACCATCAGCGTCAGGGTGTCAATGTTGATGATGAATCCCAACACTCAGAGGTACCTTCACAAGAAATTGTTTGGTTAATATTAGAACAATATAACCCCAAGACAGCAGAATGATTTTGTTCATTTATAAATGTGAAAACAACAAGGAGCAATAGTGTAACAAAAGATCAACACTGCCATATTTACCATTATGTTGCCTCAAAAAACAGAAAACACTGAAGTCCAACAGAAACAAAACAGGAGACTGCAAAAACATCAGAACCAGAGAACAGCATCATATGAACTTACGATGCTGAACAAGGGAACAGAATAGGTCTGGGTGTTGTGATAAGAAAATAATTACTATATTCATCTCCAAATTCTAATTCATTATTAATGTTCTGAATAACAGGTAACAGAAACAACGTTTCTTCCTCCTGTTTCTCTGCTACTATGAGTGTGTAAACTGAGCTAATACTTAACTCTATATATTTTTGATGGTAATATATACAACCATGAGCAGAATAAATCCAAATAAATGAATGGAAATAATGAATGAATAGCTAAATGCGTGGGAATAGGCGAGCTAGCGTTTTCCACAACATCGGCAAATTATGCTCTCAAAACTATGTTAAAATGGCCAAATAATGCAGTCTACGAACAAAGTATTATCAAAAGTCATTGTTAAATCTTACCTGCTAAAGTTATTCCCTCAGATTTGGTTTGGGGTGTACAACGATTCGTGCAATTCCACGCAGCACAGGAATGAGGCATCTTCTCTTCTCTCTGCTCTACTCCGACTCTTGCCACATCCAATATGGCGGCGCCAATGACGTACAGCTCAGCGCTGAATGAGGCGTCTACGTATATATGTCTATGGCCCTACCCACCACACCCCGGACTCCCTTCCCGGTATTTTCGCGGGTTTTCTGCGGACAAATATTTACCAATCAGCGAACAGGGGGCGTGGCTATGAACGATGACGTGATGGTCGTTGATAGTTGAAGTTGAGATATATATATATATATATATATATATATATATATATATATATATATATATATATATATATATATATATATAAAGAACTTCTTTGTTCTATAATGCATACATGTTTTGTGACTCAATACTTAGCTTTTAATAAGAGTTACAAAATAATTAAGTTTCTAATTTAATTTCTTGTTTTTTTTTATTATTTACTATTTTTGTCAATAAAGTTGAGGAAAAAAACCCAGCACACTGAAATCATGCTTGCCAATCTAGCCTGAAATCAGTAAAACCGTCCTAAAACAATGTAAATGCATGCACGCATATATATATATATATATATATATATATATATATATATATATATATATATATAAAAAAAATTAAAATGTTGACAGCCATGAAAAGGTGAATTTATCCATGCACTAACTAATAATGATTTACAAATTCAAGTGTTATGTGAATGCGTTCACTATGGATTTGTAAAGATAACCAAAATTAAATTAAAAGTAATTCTGAAATCATATATTGAAGGAGTATACAGTGAAAAAAAAACTGTAAAAACATGACTTTAAAGTACATTCAGTGTCCGTTTATTTTTCTGCAGCCAGAAAAATAGAAAAAAGTAAAACAAAGAACATTCATACTGCTGAAGTGTAGTTTCTCATGCTTGCACATTTACAGTACATGTTGATCTCATACAAAGAGTCTTTGAACTGGACATATTGCCACAATATATTTACAAAAATAACATTAAAACTACAGTCTCTTTAAACACATTCATAAAAATAAAGCTTTCTGTGACACGTTTACCGAAAAATTATCCTATTTACAGTCAAATATGGAGATGAGTCCTGTCGAGCTACAGCTGAGATAATAGAGTCGTTTTGCATGTTTATGAGCATCAAATTATATGAAGCGGCAAATCTAGGACACCACTGAAAATAAATGTAAAAAAAATGTGTTTTTATGCGTCTATAGAGACTTTTTGCCGTTTTGCCATACCTTTACAAAAATGCATCCTCAAGTTGCGATGACACTGAATCACTGATGTAAAACTGAGTTAAAATATTCACCATACTTCCTGGTTGATTGAATCTTTATCAATGTACAGTTGCTTCTAACGTTATTGTGCCATGATGGTATTTAGAACAACATTTATTTAAACAGGTTTTCTGTAAAATGCAACCGAAGGAAGGGAAATTGAATTGGAAGTAGAAAGTACCGTTTAATATCCGTTTAGTTATATTACAGTTTTAAAAATAAATCCAATTAATTGCACTCATTTGAAAGCAAAAAAGTCACAAGGGCACAAATCCTCTCAGTTTTAAACTGGTGCAAATAAAAGGCACGAATAAAGACTGGGCATCGACAGCTCTGTTTTTACTGTTTAGGTGTTTTAACAGCAGTAGTTTTTGGTGAAGTGTAGTTTTTGCTACTAAACGAAAAGTTGCATCTGTTTTCCTGGAGGTGAAGACATTCATTCATCCAAGACGACATGTGACGACTGATGGCTGCAGCATGATGAGAACTACACGATTAAAACACTGAAGCCCGAAATCAGCAGAACCCGTCTCCGCTTTCCCCCACAATGCATCTGTATATGTGTGTGTGTACAGTTCATGTGTCCATCTGATCAGTGTTCAAACAAAAAAAAATAAAAAGGATAAATTCAGAAACCCAGTCCTCAGTGCAGGAAGTCCACTTCACTCAGCTGTCTAGCTCTTTGGTTTCCAAGCCTCTACAGTGCTTCAGTTGCAGGCGTCAGAGGAAACGTTGCATCCTCGCGTCACGACCTCAACATTTTTTTATTTATTTTCTCCCAAACACGTCTCGGCTTCGTCCGACGCTCCCTCACGCTCACTCAGTCAGGGTTTCCTCCTTACAGGCATCTGAGGAGAAGGAGAGAAGAGTGGTTATAATATTAGTACTGGACAGTGTACAGGGACACCCGCTTGTGGCCCAAATGTTGAAAACTCACGCCAAAGCACCCTATAAAAGTCAAAATGTGTGTTACAGTGCCCTCTAGGAGTCAAAAAGTGTGCTAAAGTGCCTTCCTGGGAGCTAAAAAGCATGTTAAAGTGCCTTCTAGGAGCCAAAATGCCCTCTTGGGAGCCAGAAAGCATGTTAAAGTGCCCGCTAGGAGTCAAAAAGTGTGCTAAAGTGCCCTCTTAGAAGCTAAAAAGCATGTTAAAGTGCCCTCTACGAATCAAAAACTACTTTTTTGCAATAGTCTGCAACTATATCTGCTCTGTTATGTTGAAAACTCATGCTCAAGTGCCCTATAGGAGTCAAAACATGTTAAAGTGCCCTCTTGTGAGCTAAAAAGCATGTTAAAGTGGCCATTTGTATAAAATAGATAAAACATCTCTAAAGTTTCTCTTGAGATCGATCTAAAACTCACATTAAAGTGCCCTTTTGGAAGCTAAAACACATGTTAAAGTGCCTTCTAGGAGCCAAAATGCTCTCTTGGGAGCCAAAAAGCATGTTAAAGTGCCCTCTAAGAGTCAGAAAGTGTGCAAAAGTGCTTTCCTGGGAGCTAAAAAGCATGTTAAAGTGCCCTCTGGAAGTCAAAACGCATGCTAAAGTGCCCTCTTGGGAGCTAAAAAGCATGTTAAGGTGGCCATTTGTATAAAATATATAAAACATCTCTAAAATTTCTCTTGAGATCGATCTAAAACTCACATTAAAGTGCCCTTTTGGAAGCTAAAACACATGTTAAAGTGCCTTCTAGGAGCCAAAATGCTCTCTTGGGAGCCAGAAAGCATGTTAACATGCCCTCTAGGAGTCAAAAACTACTTTTTTTTGCAATAGTCTGCAACTATATCTGCTCCGTAATGTTGAAAACGCATGCTAAAGTGCCCTATAGGAGTCAAAACATGCTAAAGTGCCCTCTTGTGAGCTAAAAAGCATGTTAAAGTGGCCTAGGTGACTCTAGGATTAAATTATCCTAAACAGAATAACCAACCAGCAGCAGCAGCAGCATCCAGCAGGACAAACCATGCTCCTCTGCAGCCAGCTACTAGAGACACGGCCGGGGGGGCGGGGTCATCACTTTAACTTCCTACCTGGGACAGGTAAGTGGGCGGGGCAGGGTGGGGGGGGAGCTCAGGGTCCAGGACAGAGGGGGGAGGAGATGTTAGCAACGCTGAGCATCGATACCTGCTGGGCTGAGAACCAGAGCCTGGAGGATGTCCGACAGGGACACGATGCCCTCGATGCTGGAGCGCTCGTCCACCACCACCAACCGATGCACCTGGTGTCAGCAGGTGAACACAGAGACAGTTTAACACTGCAGAGGCTTTACTCTTCAATTAATGCTGTTTACTGGTGTCAGCAGGTGAACACAGAGACAGTTTAACACTGCAGAGGCTTTACTCTTCAATTAATGCTGTTTACTGGTGTCAAATGCTGTTTTAGTCATATTTAGTCAACTTGTGTTCTTTGTTGTTTAGTCACATTTTAGTCAATGAAAAGCCCTCGAATTTAGTCTAGAAAATTCAACGAATTATAGTTTTAGTTAAAGAAAATCCAAAGTATTTTAGTTTTAATCAAAGAAAATTCAAAGTATTTTAGTTTTAGTCAAAGAAAATTCAAAGTATTTTAGTTTTAGACAAAGAAAATTCAAAGTATTTTAGTTTTAGACAAAGAAAATCCAAAGTATTTTAGTTTTAGACAAAGAAAATTCAAAGTATTTTAGTTTTATTCATAGAAAATTCAAAGTATTTTAGTTTTATTCATAGAAAATTCAAAGTATTTTAGTTTTAGACAAAGAAAATTCAAAGTATTTTAGTTTTAGTCAAAGAAAATCCAAAGTATTTTAGTTTTAGTTAAAGAAAATCCAAAGTATTTTAGTTTTAGTCAAAGAAAATCCAAAGTATTGTAGTTTTAGACAAAGAAAATTTCAAGTATTTTAGTTTTATTCAAAGAAAATCCAAAGTATTTTAGTTTTAGACAAAGAAAATTCTAAATATTTTAGTTTTAGCCAAAGAAAATCCAAAGTATTCTAGTTTTTAGTCGACTAAAATCTGAAGTATTTAAGTCTAGTTTTAAATGAAATAAAATCCAAAGTATTGTGGTCTAGTTTTAGTCAGTAGTTTTTCTTTATTCTTTGACAGCAGGTTGATAATAATGTTAATCTAAATGCATCTAGTCGTGTATCTGTAACAACAGGAATTATTCACATTTTAACACATAATCAGGTCAAAACATGTTTGTGTGTCGTTGTGTGTGTTTGATGAACAGAGAATATTCATTATGTCCTGATTGATTGATTATTATAAGGTAAAATTGGAATAAAATGTAAAATAAATTGTACAATTAATTAAAAAATAAATAAAAATAGAAATAGCCTCATGTCACAAACATGTTTTATGTGTTATATGAAAATATTAAACCTTTTAAGTTTATAAAACGTTGAGGAATAACAACCCATGGGCTCGTTTTTGACCGCACTGGTGCATATCAGGGTTAAAATAATTAAATGTGTACAGCAATGATAAAAACTCACTTCAGCTTTGACTATTCTGTCGGTGATCGTCTCCATCGTCTCCATCTTGTGACACTTCATGACTCCTTCGAAGTACTGACAGCGATGTTTCAGAGCCTGAGTCACGGTGATGTCCAGGTTGTTGTAGGTTTTCTCAGCAGCCAGATTCTACACAGAAAGACAATAAAATGATTAGAGCTGCAGCGATCAGCTGATCAACTAATTAAATGCTACGATTTTCATCGTCGTTTAATGGATTTGAGTCATTTTTTAAGTAGAAAATGTCCAAATTCTCTGGTTCCAGCTTCTCTTCTCTGATTATTTTCTGGTTTCTTTAGTCTCTATAATAATAAACTGATGATCTTTGGGTTGTGATAGAACTCATTTCTTATTATCTGGGCTAAAAACCTAAAATAATCAATTATAACTGAACAAACCGACTGTAATTTAAAACCTACCAACTTAGACTGGAACTGCAACAAAAAATAAATACATGTAAACTAGGGTTACTATATATTTAAGCTATATTTTAAATAACTATCATTAAATAACAAGCAGTAGAAAGTAGAGCTGCAACGATTAATCGATTAGTTACGAATTATCACATTAATCACCAGCTATTTTGATAATCAATTAATGGCTTTGAGTCATTTTTTAAGAAGAAAATGTCCAAATTCTGATTATTTCCTGTTTTTTTTAGTCTTTGGAAAACAGATTTAAAATTTGACACCATTTTAAGAACTAAACAATGAATTGATTAATAGTTTTAAGAATCGATTGATCAATCAATTATTAAAATAGTTGTTAGTTGTAGCTTTAATATCCCTAATAAAATATATTTGTGGTTTTAAGAACCACAAATTATCTCAGTATAGTTTAGTATAGTCTCTCATTAATATTAATGAGCCTCTCCTCTGATTGGCTGATTTGAACGGCTGTGCCTGTGACATCACAACTTCCCGGCCCTGACAGCTAGTCCTGTATTTTGAAACCATTTTATGAAGCAAACAACTAATCGATTAATCGTTTCAATAATCAACTATTGGAAGAGACCAAGAAGTTAAATATTAAATATTTGACATTTTATCTCAGCATGGACAGAATTTGTAATTTCAACTCACAATCACGTCAAACTTGGAGTAAATATCCACAACTTTGCCTGCAAGAGAACAGATAAACTTAAGTTATTGATGAAGTGTTTATCGGTATTATTGATAAAGTATCAATAAATATCTGGGGCATTTGTCCAGTCTCACCAGACTCGTCCACCACAGGCAGAGCCGACACTCTCCTCTCCACGAAGATGTTGAGGGCTTTGATGATGGGCGTGTCCGGGTGGATGAAGGCGATGTCGTGGTACGAGCCGATGCCCAGTTCACCCAGAGTCTGCTTCATGAAGGCCGGCTTCGGCATCTCACACATCTGGAGGAAAAATAAATATAAAATAACCTTCAGAGTTCAGGTTTTCACATCATTTAAATGCAGCCAGAGTCAAACTAGAAAGATAGACGGAGATAAGGGACTAATTCTTGCAGCTCTAATTAACATGAGAGATAAATACTCTAAACTAAACCACTAAACCTTGTTATATATGATCCAAATCGATTAAATAGTTGGCAAAACTAATTGATTAATCAAGTAATCGTTGCAGCTCTATCACCAACTATTGATGATTTATTGCATCTTTGGCTTTGGGTAAGAACCAAACAATCAAGTCGTTGCCAACTATTTAATTAATTGGTTAATTGATTTGAATATTATATAATGTATTGGACTAAATGGGAAGAATAAAAGACATTTTCACTTGTTAAGATTTCAGAACATTATTATATCATTATTATCTTCATACAATTAATAGAATTTACAGCTATAAATAAATGTTTTTGCAACTAGAAATAAAGGTGAATGCAAAGTAAAGCTGCAACGATTAGTCAATAATTGATTATTTGTTACATTGATCGCTATTTGATAATCGATTAATGGATTTTAATGGACACACACACACCTCTCATGCACTTTTTTATTGCTTCTATTCCAATGGATGGATTCTGTTTTATTTATTATTATTTCTTGTTGTGTTCCTGCAATGAAAAATAACTTTTTTGTGTAATTTAAAAAAATATATGAATAAATAAAATTACATGTATATATGAAAATGCATATCAGCATATACTTTTAAAAAATAAGGCACGGAAAATTAAATAATTCTCAACATTATGAGGAAATATCTCAAATATACATTTATTTCCTGGTTTCTTTAGTCTCTATAATAATAAACTGATGATCTGACCACTGTCATCTCCAGATTTCACCACTAGGGGGCAGCAGACAAATGAAATTAGGACGAGAGGGGAAACTTCAAAAAGTTCTGAACAGAAATGAATCACATGTTCAACCAAACACTCAGTGGCCAACATATAACACATAGAGACACCAACATAACCTACAGCTACTATAGGTATAGGTTAAAATAAGACAGATACCATGTTAAACACTAACACACAAACATGGCGGTGGACTCACAAAGAGCTGCAGGAACTTGAGGATCCTCTTGTGGGTGAGGATGTAAAGTGCGTTCCCTGTGACGGGGTCGATGACAGGCAGCCGGTGGATTTTATTTTTGATGAGGGTGTAGACGGCATCAAACAGACTGCAACACAATGATATATGATATGATGGTTGGTGAGCAGCAGCACAGTTAAACCTCATCAGAATCACAGATATGCAGCAGAAATTAAAAAAGAAAAGATGTTATTTATAGTCTGACCTTGCATCAGGGGAGATGTTGACCAGAGGTTTGAATGTTGCTTGAAGGTAAACCTCTGTAGAACAGGAAATATTATTATTATATTAAATATTAGGTCATTATTTAAACATTCTGTTGTCCTCAGGTGTAGGTAGGTAGGTAGGAAACGTGAGGAAGGAAGGAAGGAAGGAAGGAAGGAAGGAAGGAAATGATAGAGGAAGGAAGGTAGGAGTGACAATATAATTAAGGGATGAAGAAAACATGTTAAGGATTTATTATTATTATTAATAATAATTCCTTATTATTCCTTATTCCTTATTATTATTCCTTCCTTATTATTATTAAGGAAGGAGGGGAAGTAAATGAGGAAGGAAGGAAGGAAGGAAGGAAGGAAGGAAGGAAAAGTGGAGGGAAAGTAAGGTAGGAGGGGAAGGAAATGAGGGAGGAAGGAAATGACAGAGGAATGAAGGAAGGAAGGAAGGAAGGAAGGAAGGAAAGAAAAGTGGAGGGAAAAGTAAGGAAGGAGGGGAAGCAAATGAGGAAGGAAGGAAGGAAAGAAGGAAGGAAGGAAGGATCCTTTCTTCTTTTCAGGAAGGAGGGGAAGGACATGAGGAATGAAGGAAGGAAGGAAGGAAGGAAGGAAAGAAAAGTGGAGGGAAAAGTAAGGAAGGAGGGGAAGCAAATGAGGAAGGAAGGAAGGAAGGAAGGGTCAGTTTGATCCTGGAGAAAACAGCCAGTTTAATTCTAAATTCCAATAAAACATTTCCTGCATGAAAGCAGCTGATTCTCACCTCTCCAAGTCTCTAGTTTATGTTCCTCTAGTTCATAGATTTGCACCTGAAATGAAACAAGAACAAAATGTAAAACAGCCAAAATCTCACACTGAAAAAACTGAAATCCTAACGGGTGAAAACATGTTGTTGGTACAATTAGTCCAATAGTGATTAGAATTATCTTATTCCATTGATAGATAATTTAATTTACTTCAATTTCTTTCTTGATTTGGGTTCATTCGGTCTAGTTTTAAGAAAACAATTGACATTTTCTTTAAAAAAAAGATATTAAAATGACTAAAATTTAGAAAAAAAAGGTGTAATAAGCTAAATTATCTTCCAGTGGAAGATAATTCTACTCAATTTTACCAAAACCAGATACTTTTACCCGTTAATATTTCAGTTTTTGCAGTGTATGATCATTAAGGAAACTTGTGCATTCACTATATTAAGTTTCATTAACACATTTAAATATGCAGATGAGGTAAAAACTCATTAATTTGCATATCAGATGATTTTGTTTTTACAAAATCTATGATATTAACAGCTTTTATGTTTTGTGTTAATAACAAGCTCATTCATCAGACTTTTATGAAGGAATTTGTCGAAACGTTTTATTGAATCATGTCAAAAACTCCATATATTTCTAGATTAAGTAGATTAAATGTAAGACTTCAGTTTGTGCAGTGTCATTACTATGATTAAATGAGACGTACCAGCGGTGACTTATAGTATCTGTGTAGTATGATGATGAAATCTGTGATTGTCAGCATTCCTGAAAGAAACGAAAATAAAACATGAAAACACACACGGAGCTTCCCCTGCAGGGTTTGTACAACTGGTTAAAAGAGACAGAGCTAACAAGGGCGTGGTTCGAACAACACACACACACACACACACACTCTCTCTCACACACACACACACACGCTGACTTGGCATTCATTATTCATCACAGCCTGACTTGCAATAAACTCTGTGCAGGAAAAAACAGAAGCAAACAAAAGGCGATTCAGCAGCGGTTGGAGTTTTGCAGCAGAACGTGTGCAGTGGGGTTTTGTTTGCCTCTTTTTTTGTTGTTTTTTGGGGGTAAAAGGTTTGATTTGTCAAACATTATGTGCAGCCTGGTCAGTACAGAGCAGCCATTGTTGAGCCTGATGTTTTATGACAGCTCTAATGACTCCTGCCCAGTTTAGAGTCAGGCTGCAGCAGCCGTGACCAGCGGCGTCAACAACACTTTCCTCTGTGTTCCTCTGCAAAGGCAAAGCAAGGACACGTCCATTCCATACAGGAATTTACTAAATAATAACACACACACACACACACACACTGCAGAATGCATCTGTGCAGCAACTAGAAAAACAAAAAGCCTCTGTGCAGATCTCATATTATTTTAAATATCTGTCTTTTCCTCTGAGGTATTTGACTAAAAACTTTGGTTTCTACACACAAAGAAATCACATTTCAGATTTATTTGCCAGTTTATTTCATTATTTGGGCCAAATACTTAAAATAATCGATTCTATTATAACTGAACAATCGTTTTAACGTAGAACTTAGACTAAAGCGACTAAAACAAAAGAAACTAAATGGAAAACAGGGAAACAGTCTCATATACTAAATATTCAAGCTTATTTTAAATAGATAACAATAAATAATAATTAGTAGAAAGAGTTGTAATGATTAAACAATTAGTTGCCAACTTTTACAATTAAGATTTCAATAGCAGATTTGATTTTATCTGATATAGAATCAGGGATCTGCAAAAATGTTGATATTATGATATAGCGTAATAATTCTCTTAGTGATATTTTATTAATATAATATAATTAAACAAATATAATAAACATTTACTGGTATATTTATTTATTTTAGAGCTGCAACAAATAATTATCAATTAGTTGCCAACTATTAGATTAATCACCAATTATTTTAATAATCGATTTGAGTCATTTTTTAAGAAGAAAACATCCAAATTCTCTGGTTCCAGCTTCTCTTCTCTGATTATTTCCTGGTTTCTTTATTCTTCTATAATAGTAAACTGATGATTTTTGGGTTGTGGACAAAAAAAGACATTTTAGGTTGAATCTTCAGCTTCTACAACTCAAAGATCATTTTATTATTATAGAGAATAAAGAAACCAGGAAATAATCAGAGAAGAGAAACTGGAACCAGAGAATTTGGACATTTTCTTCTTAAAAATGATCAAAATCTATAAAAATAGTTATTTGCAGCTTCTCTTTTGAACTTTAAAGTTATTGAACTACAGAAATTGTGATGGGCAGGTATAAAAGGTAATAAAATTACAGCTGTTGACTCCATGTAATCAAACAAACAAAAAGAACAAAAAGACCATAAAGCTGATTTCTTGGCAGGTTCCTGAGGTTCTTACCCACAAAGCTCTGCTTCTCTGTGTCCCATAGAGGAGCCGCCCTCACTCCGTTAGCCACCAAGGCGAAAAACGCTTTCTTTACCTGGAAAAGAAAATAGATGAGCTCAGAGGATTTTATAAATCTTAACAATATTTAAACAACCCTTTCCTCCCGCTACCCATTTCTCAGATGACCTGTGGAAAATTACCTGCTCAAACTTAGAGACAATCTACAAACTACAGGGTGTTTCTGGATGATTTGGGGTTATATTGTTGTAGAAGTGTCCGAATCTATTTAGAATGTTCTGAGTCACAGTAAATTCAGTTAAAATAGAACAAAAAAAAGGAAAATAGTTAATTTTTTGTTTGCTGATGGCATTTCTTAAATATTTTTCACTGCACTGTAACTTTGTTCTTGTTTTTTTATCTTAAATTATTGATTTTCCCCTTTTAATCACCTGTTTTTAAATTGTATACCTTTGTTCTTTTCATTTTTTTAAATTTTATTATTTTGTTCTTGTTTATTATTTTAAATTATTTCTACTTTTAAATTGTTCTCGTTCTAATTTAATTTTGCTAATTTAAATCCTCTTTATTTTAATTATTTTTTTTATTTAATTGTTTCCCCTTTCATTCAACTGTTTTTCCATTGTATAACTTTTTTTATTTTTTTTGTTTTTCATTTTTTTAATTGTTAATATTACTGAATTTTAACTAATTTCTCTTGTTAATTGTTTAATTATTGATGCTTTTAATGTTTTATATAAAGCACTTTGAATGACCTTGTTGTTGAAATGTTTTATATAAATAAAGTTGCCTTGAATACATACTCCTATTATTGTTTTGGGTTGAAAATACATTTCATTTACCTAATAAAGTTTCCTGTAGGTGAGTGTCTTGTACATATTAAAGGTTAATTAGCGTCCTGTATGCAGTGACCTTCAGGTTTAACAAAAAGCAGGAAAACTCTTTCCTAACAGGTCGTTAGTTTATTCTTTTCTTTGTTTAGTGGTTGAACATCTACTCATCAAAGGCTCAGACGTCCTCAGGCTTTACTGTTTAACACATTCATGTTTCCTGCTCAATTGAATATTAACTCGGCCTCAAAGTCACTTCTCTAAACAAGTGGCTTCCTTAAAAAATAAAGATTATTCTGCCAGTGTGTTCCTCTGCTTCTGCAGCGCCTCTGAAATGAATGTGTGATGTCACACCTTCCTGCTCGGGGACACGTTAAGTGTCGCAGTAGCTGCGAAATTTCAGCCTCGTAAAAGAAACTGGTGGCGGCTTCAGGACACAAGTTTGTGGAGCAATAAAAATAAAAATGTTTGCTGTCGCAGCAAAAACGTTTCACATGTCGTCACATCAACTTATAGACGAAGCGTAAACTGATTTTAGTGTTTTCTCAAAAACAAAAAAGTGGATCACGCTCAGAGTAATGAGCTGATTCTGGCTCAATAAAGAGATTCTAGGGTGTGTGAATTTGGTGTAGAACACACACACAAACACACACACGAACACACACACGAACACAAACACACACACGAACACACACACGAACACACACACGAACACAAACACACACAAACACAAACGAACACACACACACGAACATACACACACACACACGAACACACGCGAACACACACACACACGAACACACACAAACACACACGAACACACGCGAAAACACAAACACACAAAAACACACCAACACACACACACCAATAAAGTGAGTTTAATCTACTCTGAAAAGTCCACTTTTTTATTGCTTCTATTCCAATTTGCTGGATTCTGTTTCATTTTATCATTATTTCTTATTACAGCAGGTTCCTGCAATAAAATACTTTTTTTGTCATTTTAGTGGATTTCATACATTTTGGGGACAACAAATTATAAACTAATAATCCTTATTAGCAATATAAAAGGGAACTTTTGCTTATTTCATTAAAATTCAGACCAAATAGGAAAAAGCAGTCATTTAAATAACAATATCTCTAGCTTATTGTCAGTCAGTCAGTCATCTTCTATACCTGCTTATTCCTCATTAGGGTCACATGGTCTGCTGGAGCCAATCCCAGCGCGTTACAGCGAGAGGCAGGGATACACCCCAGATGGTCGCCAGCCAATCGTGGGGCACACACACCATTCACTCACACACTCACACCTACAGGCAATTTAGAGTCTCCAATTAACCTCAGCATGTTTTTGGACTGTGGGAGGAAGCCGGAGTACCTGGTGAAAACCCACGCAGACACAGGGAGAACATGCAAACTCCACACAGAAAGGTCCCAGACCCAGGACCAAGGAGGTCTTGAACCTGTGACCTTCTTGCTGTGAGGCAACAGCGCTAACCCCTGCTCCACCGTGTCGCCCCCTAGCTTATTGTGAGTAGTGTATATATAGAGAATTTGGACATTTATCAAAATAGTTGGCGACTAATCAATTAATCATTTATTTTTTAGGTTGAATTTCCTACTTTGGGAAACACTGATCCACATTTTACACCATTTTATGAACCAAACAACTAATCAATTAATCATTTCAGAATCAATTGATTAATCAACTATAAAAACAGTTGTTGCAGCTCTAGTTTTATTATTTTTTAACAAGATAAATTTGTGGTTATCTAGGTATAGTTTTATCTTCTCTGGTTGTTTTCTCTCTCCCTCTCATCAATATTAATGAGCCTCTCCTCTGATTTGACTGTATAGTTGTGACATCACAACTACACAGAAGTCCACAGTTTGTACACTTCTCTGTAGATTGAGCATTATAAAACACAGAATATTTATACAACACTATTTTAACATAACGAGTCACAAACAGCATCCAAAAATATCCACTGGATGGATTCTATGCTGTTAACAAACAGGAACGTGTTATTTTCAGCTGTTTGCCGTCGTCCTGCATGTCGTGCGTTTGTTTTAATCCACTTCTGCAAATCAAATTTCCCCCGGAGGGACAATGAAAGTCTGACCTGCTCTGACCTTCATGCCAAACCTCAGCCTCCACGGGTGGAAACTGGAGTAACAAGCACCTGACTGATGGAGCTAAAACAACAACAAAAAACAAAGATGTTTAAGACTTTTCACTCACTTGAAGCGCCGTGTCGAACACGACCAGTTTGGAACTGGTCGGGACGATGTCGTAGCACTTGTGTGATTTCATAAAGCGCATGTAAATATCACTCTCTGGTTCAGCAGCTGGAAGAGAAAAAAAACACTTTTAGAGGAGGAAGAAGCCTCTTAGAATATTTGATGAGATCTTGGCAACAAACAGAGGCTCAAATCCTAAACAGCCATTATGGGTTTGGGCCATAATGACTCTTTACTTTTCCATCATTACACTCTGAAAAAATTATGGAAACATGATGGGAAGCAAATGTGCTGCAGGAGGTTTAATCCCCTGCAGATGATGATGATTACACTCATTTTTTTCCCTGTGTGGTCTGGAAACATCTGATTGAACCACAAATTAAATGAATACATGTGAACATTTCCTCAGATTTAAACATGTGTTGATTCCCTCCTGGTTTATATCAGAGTAAAGTGAATCCCTCTGCACTCTGGATGCTTGTGATGCCAATTTGTCATGATTAAAGCCCAGATTAAATGCTTTAATCGATTAAATCATAAATAATTTAGATTATTACGGATCATCTTAGGGTTACGTTTTTTCTTTTACTCTCAATCTGCAAGAAAATGTGTTGAAAATCTTTAATTAGCGTGAATCAAAACCTGATGTTGCACAAATCATCATTCATAAAACACCACTGCGTAAAATTCTCATCAAATAATAAGTAGACGACGTCTATAAGAACGGATCGATGAGAAAACAGAGAGCAGGCGTTGGAAACTTCTTATTCCTGACTGGATCAGCCAGCGGATTTACACGGAGTCGCATATTTCTGTGACATTGGGAAACCGCCGTCACAATTACGCACGGATTAATCCCTTACCGTCATCATCTAGTTCAAGTTTCTCCAGCATCCCTTCGAATAAACCGTAGACCTGAGGAGGAAAGAAAGGCAGAAGTTGAAGAGAAAAATCCTCACATCAACATCAACACAGCAGCAGCGGCGGTGATAGAAAACTTTGCTGGAAACACTGAGCAGCAGCAGCAGCAGCAGCGTTGTGACGCGGCGGTGGAACCGGAGTTTGCGCCTTTTTACGCACGAAACCAAAACAAACAAACCCGAACGTTGCGCGCCGCCGCGCGTCTCCCCGACTACATGAACCTCCCCCGGCTCCTCTAAATATACTCAGGTGACAAAAAGCGCGGCCACAACTTCTCTGGCGTTTTATTATTAGCCCGCACACACCCCTCCAAATCTCAGGAGTGGCACGGTCCCGCTCCGTTTGCTGCAGTAAACGTCGCTCACGCGCGCTACTACGCGGCGTGACCATTAAATCCACCAACAATAAATCAGCCTCGACGCTTTTGTTGGAGCCGAATTCTGCCAAACAAACACTCACCAGCAGCGGAGAGGAGTAGGGAAACAAAAAGTCTTTCACGGTGAAGCGTGGAGGTGAAAAGCAGGAAGCGCCACACGCTCCGTGGACACGCCCCTTCCATGCAGAGCAACCTGGGTGCTTCACCATATTAGGAAATCCCCTCGCGTTGCTAAGCAGCAAGAAGCTGGGGATGCCTGGAGTTTTATCTCCTCATCTGACATAAAAAAACAGACAGCAACCAGAGATCTACAAAATAAAAGCTCTGCAGGAACCAGACATGCAAATTCTGCTTTTTTTTTGCATTTTACAGCCAGTTCTCAGCATGAAATGTGCTGCGTCATGCTGGGAGAGTATTTGTTTTATTCTTGCATATTCAAAGCATGCTTGTTGAGGCATGATTTCCCTCGGCTCCTGTAATTTGCACAACAAACCGGCCTCTGCAGCAGGATGAGGAGGAGCGGCTGGTCCTGCTCCAGGAAGCTGGACCCGTCCCCACAAACCATGGTGACACAGCAGTTTTTTTTTTCCTCGCTAAGAACCGGGGACGAGATGCTGCACCTCCATAAATCTGCAGCTGCCGCATCCCGGCGGGCACCGAGCCCGACTCGGTGTTCCAGCAGAGTCCCAGGCAGCAGACACATAGAAAAGCCATTAAATTAATTGCTTTTAAAATGGGGTTTGGTGGAGAGTAAAGGACGACATCAGGAGATTATTCTGTCAGCTTCTTTTCCAGATGACAGGAGGGATGAGGGCGACGCTGAAAACACACAAGCTCTCTGCTGCTTAAACACAAGCAGCAGACCCAGGCTGTTAATATCAACAGCAGGTGATATATAATGAAATATTGATTTAAACTC
The DNA here is from genome assembly GCA_030544235.1 of Lepturacanthus savala. Lineage (NCBI taxonomy): Eukaryota > Metazoa > Chordata > Actinopteri > Scombriformes > Trichiuridae > Lepturacanthus > Lepturacanthus savala. Next base: position 26,060,435 of record CM060461.1, read on the forward strand.
TGTGGCTTTAAAACCACGATTTATCACAGCAGACGGGAGGAGACAGAATTTAACGTGATTATTCATTCAATTCTGGAAAATCTGGGATCATTTCCTGACTGTCAGTGAAGATAAGTGAGATAAGATATGAATAAATTAATAAAAACTCTTTACTGAACTCTGAAGATGCTGAGATTTTCCTTCACATTTAGTTTGTGCTCCACAGTCGTGTTGCAGCATCAGAGCTGGAATTAAACAGATCTGCATCATCTGTGCTTTTCTATTCATCATCGACCCTTATGACTCGGGGTAAAGTGACTCAGGCTGTTATGTAAACCGCAAACAGAAAATAGTTATTAGCTTCAGCGTCAGCATCACATGAACCACAGTGTTTGCTGTGTTCTCTCTTAAATATCAGTTGAAATGTTTCAGCATCTTTCCTTCAAAGATTATAAGTTATTATGAACTGATATTGATTTTTTATCAATCGTTTTTAATGACGTATTTATAATAAAGTGCGGACTATGGACTCAGGCGCTTGTACTCAGTGAGTATGAACACCACTGATTCAAAACGAATAAAATAAATAACAATAATGATAATAAAAATGATAATAATAATAATAGGTGAATAGGTAAATTCTTTTTAACTGATTCTATAAAAGGAATCAAAATTCTGAATTTTTTCTCAGAATTTCTTTTAAATTTGATTTAAAAATATATAATAATAATAATAATAATCAGCGAGGTAAATTCTTTTTAATTCATTCTAGAAAAAAAATAAATTCTGAATTTTCCCTCAAATTTTTTTATTTGTTCCAGAAAAAAGGATTTTCAGATTTCAGATTTTTTTTTCTGGAACATATTAAAAAATCCCTTATCCATTATTATTATTATTATTATTATTATTTTATTTTTTTAATCAATATTCTGGGGAAACAAGTCAGAATAAAAAAAAAAGAAAATTCATAATTCTGTAATTATTTATTATTATTATTATTATTATTATTATGTAAACATAAATATATTTTATTAATTATATATAAATATATTTATGTATATATAATATATTTACTATTTTTTTTATCAGTATTCTGAGAAAAAGTCTAAATTGAAAACAATTCTCAGAATTCTTTTATTAACAAATACAAAACCAAAGTATGAAATATTTGTCAATAATAGACATTTACTTTACTATTATTTTATTTTATTGCTTTTTTCTTAATTCTTCTGACATGAAAATTTAATAAAATAAAGCTGAAACTTAAATTATAAGATGTTAAAAGGAAGAACCTGAACCTTTTCTGTCTTTCTTGTTTTACTTGTTTTTTTTTACTACACTGTCTGCACTTTGTTTAACGACTAAAATAAATAAATAATAGCTGCATATCAAAGTGTCAAATAAAGACCAACCTGTGTCTCCAGTGGTGTGAATACTGCTGCCTCCACTTAAAGAATTCACACCTGTGTGTTATTCATGAGTTCAGCTTCCAGAGACGTGACTTCTCAACTAGTTTAGTTCCTGTGATGTGAAAAGTCTCAGTTCTTTAAACCAAAGTTTATGTTCTAACTGTTTGGTGCAGCAATTCACATCAGAACCTCTTCCAGCCTGTGATTTACAGCTCTGAGGTAACCAGATCTGGTGGATTCTACGTTCCTGCCTGGTGGATCAGGGTTCTGGGGTCTGGACTCACTTGTTGTGAGGTAGAGTAGACCGGCACGGGGCTGGAGGAGAAGGCGGCGGGGGGTTTAGCCGAGGGGAAGCTGTGGCGTTGGCCTGTGTCCGGAGGAGGCGACAGGCAGTAGGACCGGGACCGGGACTGGGACCCAGACTGGGACTGGGATCCGGATTCGGGGCTGCTCGGGCTCCTGTGGACCTCCTGGCTGAAGACGGGCTGACTGGCGGCCTGCGTCGGGGTGGTGGGCGGCGTCGAGAGTCCAGAGGCTGTGGAGGAAAAAATAAAAAGTCCTGTTATTAAACAGAGAGTTTTAGAATCCACATGGATTCAGGTGATAAAAACACGACTGGAACAAACCTGATCTGATATTGATTCATTTCAGTTGATACTGATTATTTATTGATCATTTTTAATCACATATTTGTAGTAATAAAGTATAGTATAATCAATTCTAGAAGAAAAAATCTGAATTCTGACTTTAATCTGAGAATTCTGAGAAAAAAATTCAGAATTTTTGTCAGAATTCTGACTTTTAAATTCAAAGTTATCACTTTTTTCCTCAGAATTCTGAGATTAAATTAGGAATTCTGACTTTTTATCCTGGAACAAATCAAATTTTCTATACTTCTTTCTTCTTCAATTTTTTTAAGTGAAAATAGAAAAGTTATAATTATAATTAAATTAAAAATGTAAAATCTGAATTCTTTATTTTTTGAATTCCAAAATTTTTTATACATTTCAGAAAAAAAGACAAAATGCAGATTTTTTTTTCTCAGAATTCAGAGATTATTCTTGAACAAATAAAAAAAAATCCGGAATAAATAAAAAATAAATAAATAAAAAAAGGATTTCATAGAAAAAAGTCAGAATTCTGATCTTAATCTCGATTTTCCCCTCAAAATTTGATTTTATTTCTCTTTTAAAAAATTATTTTTTTTCTGGAATAAAAACTTTTTTGTTTTTTATACCAATTATTTTTTTCTCCAGTGGTTCTAATACTCCTAAGGTTGAATTTAAACTCTTTATTTATCCATCTGTTCTCATTTAATTCAGTCAGTCCACGTGTTTCTGTTGCGTCACATGTCGATGGAGCAACAACAACTGAGCTGTGAAATGATTAGAGCTCATTATCGCAGGATATGACAGGATGTTTATGAGCAGCTGATTATATCATAACTTCAACCATTTGTTATGTGCTTTCAGAAAAAGTCAAACTATTGAACATTCACGCTAGTGATTAAGTGTCTTTTTCCACTTATAATACAGTAAAATAATAATAAAACCTATTGTGATGACGGCAATGCTCCAACTTGTTGACAGTTAATTTGTTAGCAGCAACAATCGTGGCTGGAAGAGAAAGTGACATTAATGGAGTCAGAGTTAAATTACAAAGAGCAGCAGCAGAGTCTCTGTGGAGTGGAAGTGACTGTTTACAGAAGATCAGATGTACAACAAACAGCATCAATATTTAAAATGTCTGAGAAGAATGTGACCTCCACAGCAGCAACACAGCAAAGTGATTACACAACTTAAAGCTGCAGCGGCTGCAGAGACGGGAAAACAAAAAAGTCATTTTTAATAAGAAAATGTCCAAATTCTCTGGTTCCAGCTTCTCTTCTCTGATCATTTCCTGCTTTTTTTATTCTTCTATAATAATAAACTGATGATCTTTGGGTTGTGGACCAAATACGACATTTTAGATTGAATCTTCAGTTATGGGAAACAATGATGCACATTTTACATTTTTTTTACATTATTTTATAATGAATTGATTAATCGTTTCAATAATCAATAGCTGCAAAAACTGAAATCTATCTTGTTTTTGGTAAAATTAATTAAACATTAAGTAGAATTATCTTATTCCACTGGCAGATAATTAACCTTATTTTAAGTTTTTCTCTTGATTTTCATCAATTTAATCATTTTTTTAAAGAAAATTACAGCTAACTTTAAGGCACAGTCTGTGCACTTCTCTGTATTTTATGTACCAAACAACTAATCGATTAATCATTGCAATATTCAATAGATTAATCAACTATTAAAATCCTATTAATAGTTGTAGCCCTAGTTTTAGTATAGTTTTATCTCTCTCTCTAGAAATATATATATATATATATATATATATATATATATATGTGTGTGTGATAAAAGTAAAAAAATAACAACTGCAATTATGTCTTTTGTCAATAAATAAATTTTTAAAAACTAGAAAAGATAAATAATTAGTCATCATTAGTTGAGTGATCGACATTTTACACAATTTTATGAAGCAAACAACTAATAATCTCTAGATTAATCAGTTAAACTTTAGTTATTGTTCATATATATATCAATTATCAAACATATCAATTCTGTTTAGTTTTTACTGATTATTATATTTAGCGTCATTGTATTTTTTTTTAAATATGTAAATGTAATTACCCCTTTTAATAATAGATTATAAACTTGTTTTAATTAACTAATTGGGTCTAATTAGCCACTAAAGAACTCCAGGCTATAATTAAACTGGTTTAACATGAACATCTGCTTCACTGTGACTGAATCAATGAGAAACTCTGATCTGAGCTCAGTGAACAGTCATAAATAATGAATTATCACAGGTCCTGGCTTCACTCCACCAGCAGCTGCAGGAAGCTGCAGTCATCCATTCATCCATTCATCCATTCACCCATTCATCCAGTCAGCTGGCAGTGACGCAGCGGTCTCTGCTGACCACAGCGTGACCGACGTCTACGGCCGCGAAGCCACGAGTGTGTTCACGTCACGTGAAAACTCAGCCGCTGCCGTCGGACACGGAAACCAGCAGCTAAAAGTAAATCAACCTGACCGGGTCACATGCAATAAACCAGGATCATTCACTGAGGTGATGATGTGTTCAGGGTCATACGGTTAAAGTCAGCGTCTCTGATAATAACAACAACACAGAACCTTCAAGAAGTAAAATATAAGACGTGTGCTGTAAATTACTATATAACAGTGAACCTTAAAAACTAGACCAGAATATGGAGGATTTAAACTGCCATCATCAAAAATAAATAAATAAGGGCTGCAACTAATAGTGGATTAATCTATTGATTATTGAAATGATTAATCGATTAGTTGTTTGGTTCATAAAATGGTGACAAATATCAAAATATCAATCACTCATTCTCAATATTGAGCAGAATTATCTGATACACAGAAAGATTTTGGCACAATTAGTCCAGTAATAAGTAGAATAATCTAACTCCACTGGCAGATAATTTATCTTATTTTAAGTCTTTTTTTTCCTGATTTGGGTTCATTTGGTCTTTTTTTAAGAGAAAAGGCCTCACATTTTCTAAAAATAAATAAATAGACTAAAATCAAGAAATAACTCGAAAAAAGTTGCCAATGTAGTAACATAATTCTACTCTATACCGAAATAACTGCATCAAAACAAGACATTTTGAGAATATTCTGATAGTTGAATAATCTATTGATTATGAAATGATTAATCGATTAATTGTTTGGTTCATAAATTGGAGTAAAATGTGGATCAGTGTTTCCCAAACATCAGAATTTGGACATTTTCTTCTTAAAATATGACTCTATGGCAGAAATAAGCCAAAATATAGTGTTTATTTCTATTAATATCAATAAATATTGATGATTTTCTTTTTAAATAATACATTTTATGTGTAAAGGTGGTGATATAGCTGGTATATAGGTGATATATACAATATATTAATATAAAATGTTCCATCTAACTGGATAACGATGATTATTGATCATTTTTATTGTAAAAAAATAATAAAGTATCACAAGAGGAACATCACAATTCTATATCAGATAATATGGCCATAAAACATTCTCCTACAATGACAGAAATATTTCAAAATAGAGCTGGGTAATATTAAAAAAGAGCAAATTGATAAAAATCTGTATATATCGATCAATATCAATAATTATTGATGATTTTCTCTTAGATATTTGGGAGCATTTTATGCTTAATGACCTACTTTTAATAGATAAAGGTTGTGATATAGCTACAAGATATTTTACCTCAGTGGATAATAATGATTATTAATCATCAGTGGATAATAATGATTATTAATCATCAGTGGATAATAATGATTATTAATCATCAGTGGATAATAATGATTATTAAGTGTGTTAAATAATATAATAATTGATCCATTATCAATAGAAATAGGTTTATGGTCCAAAGAGGAGCAGCATTGGTTTGTTACTATATAGAACTATTTTTTATTGTATTGATGACATGTATATTGAGGATATATATGTATATTGATCCTGTTTTATTGGCCAGGCCTACATGTAATAAATAAAGCCTTCTCCTGGGTCTGTGTTACTGCTCTCCACACTATCTCCTGACATTTAGTTGGCATGCACCGGCCTCTGGCGAGCTCTGCTTCCGCCGTGCAGCGTCTTATTTTAGCCGCGCTGCTGTGGCACATTCCACAGGAGGAGATAACAGGCTGCAGGCCGCTTAATACCAGGCTGCAACCAGCAGGAGACGGGAAACACAGAAAGGAGCTGATATGGTTAAAATAAAAGAGCAAAAATACACGGACAACAACCATTAAGACTATGATTATTGATGGTTTCATGTAGTATTTACACAATGATAAATATTGATCAGTAATGTGAATATTAGGGCTATAATGATGAATATAGTAATAATAAAGGTGATTAATCTATCAATTACATGTTCGGTTCTTAAAATGGTGTAAAATCTAAAAGATCAATGTTTCCCGAAGCTGAAGATTTGACCTAAAATGTCTTTTTTTTGTCCAGAACCCAAAGATCATCAGTTTATTATTATAGAGAATAAAGAAACCAGGAAATAATCAGAGAAGAGAAGCTGGAACCAGAGAATTTGGACATTTTCTACATAAAAGATTAATCGATTAATCGTAATAGTTGCCAACTAATCGATTAATCGACTAATTGTTACAGCTCTAACATTAAAATATTTATTTTCTAATGCCACAGATGACCAACATTTACATTTCAGTAGCTAGAATATGTAATTTTAGGGCATTTTCTTAATTAAAAAATGACTCAGATCAATTAATCGATCATCAAAATAGTTGTTGATTAATCTAATAGTTGACAACTAATGACTTAATCAATTATTGTGGCTATAAACAAGAGAATAGAAAGAAGAAACTGAGCTAAATTAGATTTTATAAACTTAGAGCTACAACTAACGACTATTTTGATAGTTGGTAGATTATTGATTATTAAATCGATTAGTTATTTGGTTTATTAAATGGAGTAAAATGTGGATCAGTGTTTCCAAATTTGAAGATTCAACCTAAAATGTTGATTATCAAAATAGTTGATTAATTGACTAATCATTTCAGCTCTAATCATAAGTGTATTAGATACTGTATTTTTTAAAATGATATAGCAGCTAATCAATATTTTATTGAAATAATAGATGAAATAATGGTATAATAGAGAAGTTGGTGCTCATTTCATTCTTAAAAATGACTCTTGATTATCAAAATAGTTGGTGACTAATCGATTAATCAATTAATCGTTGTAGCTCTAGATCTCACATATGGATATTTAAAGATTCTTTGTTTAATATTAATAAAATACTAATACAATATCAGATTTGAGAAAGCAGAAACCAGAGAGTTTGGAGATTTTCTCCTATAGAATGACTCAAATCCATTAATAGATTATTAATAGTTGGTGATTAATGTAAACTAATTGATTAATCGATTATTCGTTGCAGCTCTAAGATCAATACTAACAAGTTGAAGAATGAATATCACCAGCTGTTGTAGCAGAGGAGACATGACTTCATCAATAAATGAATTTCTCTCCTGTACATGTAGTTAAAGGACTAATCGAGTTATAACTAAAGATCAATTAATCAATAAATGACGTCACTTTACTGTATCGCAGACATTTAAACCAGGAAAAGACGAACGCATATGTCGTATCAGCATAATAAATGACTTGTTTTATCTGTTTCTTTATCTTGTCTGCCATTTTACAGCCCAAATAACCAATGATTCTGACAGGATAAATTACAGAATAGATCAGATTCCTGAGTGGTTTCAGTCTAATTGTTAGTTCGAGTCTTCCTGGGACCAGGCTGGTATCTGCTGCTGGTTTTACTATGACGCTGAGCTCAGTAAACAGCCATGAAAGTGGATCCTCAGGGTGCCCCCTGAAGAGTTGACGGCGTGTTTTGAGTCATGTGGCGGCTGCAGCGACGCTGGAGGCAGCGAACGCCTCATTGGCTGAAACCTCAGCAGTAGTGAGGCCACTTCAGGGCCAGTAAACACAACACGAATGAATCACCGCCGGCAACGGCTGTTTGAGACGTGTTCTGGTTAGAAATGCTGCAGATAATTACTATTCTGATATATGATTAATCTATCGATTATTGAAATGATTCATCAATTAGTTGTTTGGTTCATAAAATGGTGTAAAATACAGATCAGAGGAGCTGGAACCAGAGAATTTGGACATTTTCTACTTAAAAATGACTCAAATCAATCGACTAATCATTGCATTTCTACTTCTTACAGTGTCAGGAACTTATTATGTAATTATGTAAAATAATTCCTTATGTGCAATAATAGATATTTTATGCTAATATAGTCAATAATAATTCACTTATGCTTGTATATAAATATGGGTCATATATTTATCCTGGACTCTGGTGCAATAATTTTTCTTTTTTATCTTTGTGCAATAAATAGGTAAATGCAAATTTACATATTTGCATAAGATATATCTTATCTTTATATATACACCATACCTAGCTTTGTTAATGTACATTTCTATATATTTTTATTCTTTCTTTACATTGATGTTCTTTGTTTTTAACACCTATAGATTGTAGCTTGAGCTGAGTTTTAACTAAAAGTAATTTATCATTGGGATTAATAAAGATAAATTCTGATTCTGATATTTATATATAGGGCTACTAACGAGTGTTTTGACAGTTGATTAATCTATCGACTATTGAATTGAGTAGTAGATTCAACCTAAAATGTCTTTTTTTGATTTGAACATTTTCTTCTTAAAAAATTACAAATTCATGAGTCAATTATGAAAATAGTCGGTGATTCATGTGATAGTTGACAACTAATTGATTAATCGACTATTCGTTTCAGTTCTATACTAAACAGTCACTGATTCAACCACAGCAGCAACATCTCACTAATTCAATTAAATCCTGAAAAACCTTTCAACCATCGGTGATAATTCCACTGACAAACACAGTCGTCCTCTAATTAGTCACCAGGACATTTCTCATGGAGACGTCGCCTTCTGAAACGAGCCAAGAATAATCTGTGCTGCGTTTGTGGATCAGGTGACTGATGCTTTAGGCCGACGTGTCACCACGTCGTATACCGACTTTACAACCAACACGTCCACATATGGACGTCCATCACCGTGACAGCTCTCTGCTGCCGGCCTCCACTCAGCCCAGGTCAGTCTGGATCTAAATCAGGAGCTGTGAAGTCGGTGATAAAGAACCACTTCAACGCCTCACTGAGCTCCTCTCATCCAGTATTAGATGTTACAGAAACTGAATTTAAGCTGCAGGGCTGGATGGGTCCGCATCGATCTGCTCTGCTGCTGCTGCCTGTCAGGACCTGAAGAGACGTTCAGGACCTGAAGAATCAATCAGGATCTGAGGCGACATTCAGGACCTGAAGAAACATTTAGGACCTGAAGAGACGTTCAGGGAAGGGACGTTCAGGACCTGAAGAATCAATCAGGATCTGAGGAGACGTTCAAGATCTGATGAGACGTTCGGGATCTGAGGAGACGTTCAGGACCTGAAGAATCAATCAGGATCTGAGGCGACATTCAGGATCTGAGGCGACGTTCAGGACCTGAAGAATCAATCAGGAGCTGAAGAGACATTGAGGACCTGAAGAAACATTCAGGACCTGAAGAGACGTTCAGGACCTGAAGAAACTTTCAGGACCTGAAGAGACGTTCAGGACCTGAAGAAACTTTCAGGACCTGAAGAGACGTTCAGGACCTGAAGAGACGTTCAGGACCTGAAGAGACGTTCAGGATCTGAGGAGATGTTCAGGACCTGAATAAATATTCAGGACCCAAAGAGACGTTTAAGACCTGATGAGATGTTCAGGGAGGAGACGAAGCCTCCAAATACAAGGACGAGTCCCATAAATTCAACTGGCTGAGCTGAGCTTAAATATTTCCTCTCAATTTGATTAAAATGTTCTGAAATGATATCGTCTGATGTGTGACATGAACATAGAATCTCATCTTTCTACTTGTTTTATCTTATTTTTTATTATTGTGTATATTGGGCACATAATGTGTATATTTATATAGGTGTTTATCTCTTAGAAATAATGATATTATACTGATAATTCAAATATAACTTGCCGTTTCCTGCTTCCCCCTTTTCTATTGTTTTAATTTAATATATTTTTTGTTTTTATTAATATTTTACAGACTCCTGATTCTATTTCAGGTAATGTGGCTATAAAATAAAAAATAAAATTCTCCTACAATGCAGAAATATTCCAAAATAGAGCTGAGTGATGTCTAAAAGAAAACCTTATTAGTATTGATAATAATAATAATTTAATTATTTATTTTTTTAATAAGGACCAGGAGAAAAAAGGCTGAATGTGACCACTTTATATTAAAGTTGATTCGAGGTTTGTCTGTTAAATGATTCAATAATTGATCCATTATCAATAGAAATGTTTATGAGACAAGGAGGAGCAGCATTGTTTTTGTTACACAAACCTTCAGTGAAACTACTGATATTATATTGAACTATTTAATTATTGTACTGATGATATGGATATTGATCATATATATGAATATTATTTTATCGCTCAGGCCTCATTTAAAGCAAAAAGTAAATGTCATTATCATCTCCCTGAGACATGAAGTTCAGCTGAGGTCTCGACCTTTCACCCCGACCCTGCACACATGGCTTTTCCTCATCTTGTTTCCTGTCACTTTGTATAGATGCACTGCAGAAATATCTGAAATATCTGAAACCTGACACCAACATGTAGCAGAACACAAACCATATGGAACATCTGACACGTCCCGACTGGAACCACATGTAGAATAAGAAGATCTGAGACATTTTTAAGAGGAATTATACAGAATCCTGAAATCTAAATTAAAGATATTGCCCTTTAAAGGGTGTATTATACATATAGGATTGAAGATTTGACTCCAAATCTACTTCAAAGTACATTTCCGGGTCAGAAGTTACCGGACAGACATGAAGCCTCGGACTGGTGGCGTCCTCCTAACCCATCCTGCTCCTTGCGTTTCTTGCTCCTCCTCAGGCTGCCGAACCTCTTCATGGAACCAGCTGAACTGTGGGTTCGAAGCTGAACGTGAGCATGACCATCGGCATCGCTACAGGGAGGAATAAAGATGTCTCAGAGCTGAGAGTCACTCCATCTGCGGCGCGAAGAAAGTTCTACAGAATATCAGAAAAAAATGAGCAGGTTCAACCGATGAGACTCCAGGGATTTTGAAAAGCGGCGAGTTTTCCCTTTTAGGAGAGAGATGGTCCTTTTTTCAGAAAGATGCCGATTGATTCTGGCTGTTCTGCAAAGTTTAAGCGATCCACTTCTTCTCAGAGGTGTCACTTCTATTTAAGAGCAGAAAACAAGCAGCAGCTTTGCATATCCAGACAGGAACAGATATCCTCCAGGAAACAAGACGTTTGTGAGGTCACAAAGAGACGTAGAAGCCGTATATCTCCTGGCGGCAGCGGCAGCAGGGAAGTGATGCAGCGACGGAGCAGAGCGACTCTTCAGCTGCTGCAGATCCAGTCAGGTGCAGCTGTGGGTGGCGTCTCTTTAATATAGCAGCATGGCAGCAGCCTGCAGAAGGAGGCCGGTCTCCTGGGGAAGCTGCTGCTGATTGGCCGAGGCTGCCCTTGGCTCCGCCCCCTTCCCGCCACCCTCCCCCTGCTCCCTCAGAGTAAATTCAGCACAGGCACATCTGTCTCACTCCGTCTTCACACCGTGTGACACACATTCACGCTCACGTGGCTTTTTTTTTTTTAATTCTGAGGAAAAACGGTTGATTTCACAGTCAGGTTTTTATAAATAAATACGTGAGGGTTGTGATGTCACAGCTGCGTGGTTTCTCTGGAAGTTCGTGGGTCGTGACCTTTGCGGCGGCTAGATTTAAACCCCCCCCCCGTCAGATGACAGCAGGGGGACATCCCGTGTTCTGTCAGCTGATCAGAAAGCTTCCATTCAACAGCTCAGCCGCTCTGGCCTCAACAGATGGGACATTATCCACGGCTGTTCACCACTCAGATCCATTAACAGGTTACGCAACTGGTCCTCTCAGTTCACTGGGTCAACGTATGAGTTACAGAGCATTTATATCACTGAGTCATATCACACCTACATCCGACATCCTACATCTGACATTAATCCAACAATCATCATGTAGCATTTAACATCTGACATCCAACATCTAAAATACAACAAACATCTAAAATACAACATCCAACATCTAAAATACAACAACTAACATCTAAAATACAACAACTAACATCTAAAATACAACAAACATCTAAAATACAACATCTAACATCTAAAATACAACATCCAACATCTAAAATACAACAACTAACATCTAAAATACAACAAACATCTAAAATACAACATCTAACATCTAAAATACAACAACTAACATCTAAAATACAACAAACATCTAAAATACAACATCTAACATCTAAAATACAACATCCAACATCTAAAATACAACAACTAACATCTAAAATACAACAAACATCTAAAATACAACATCTAACATCTAAAATACAACATCCAACATCTAAAATACAACAACTAACATCTAAAATACAACAAATCTAAAATACAACTAACATCTATAATACAACATCTAACATCTAAAATACAACATCCAACATCTAAAATACAACAACTAACATCTAAAATACAACAAACATCTAAAATACAACATCTAACATCTAAAATACAACATCCAACATCTAAAATACAACAACTAACATCTAAAATACAACAAATCTAAAATACAACTAACATCTATAATACAACAACTAACATCTAAAATACAACATCTAACATCTAAAATACAACATCCAACATCTAAAATACAACAACTAACATCTAAAATACAACAAACATCTAAAATACAACATCTAACATCTATAATACAACAACTAACATCTAAAATACAACAAACATCTAAAATACAACAACTAACATCTAAATTCCCATAATCCAATATCAAATATCTAACATCCAACATCCTGTCACAGCAATCCTAGTGAATTTAGTTTAATTTATCAATTTGTATTGAAGTTATTTTGTTTTTTATTCAAACAATAAACTTATGACAATGAGACAGAGACACAAAACAAACATAAAAAAATAGAAAAAGCTAGAGGAGGATATTTCTGTGACAAATTATCTAAAAACACAGAATAATATTAAGAATCAGCATAAATAAAGCATCTAAAGTTCCCCAAATCTATGTTTTCCTACTTCTTCTCTCTTTTCTATTTTTTCTAATAAAGAAGATGCATTTAAATTAAAATCATCTCTTATTTGGGCTTTAAACAAAACCATTTTACTTAAAATAATCATATTCAGAATCTGGGAACAGTTTGATTCTAAAACCATGAAAATAATTTACTTTATTTGTAGTGAAGGTTGTTAAATCACCATCAGTGAAGATATAAAATGCTTATAAAAAAATAAATACAGCTTCATGTCTATGGTGGATTTTGTTAAGCTCTTTACTAGAAAAAAGAAGTACCTGCCCTTGTAAGGACTCAATTTTTAGGAATTCAGATGCCTGGTTGCTTTATTTACTGACAACATACAGGACAGTAGCAACAGAGAGAGTGTGTGTGTGTGTGTGTGTGTGTGTGTGTGTGTGTGTGTGTGTGTGTGTGTGTGTGTGTAGGGGGGGTATGTGAGGAGCTGCTGAGACTCAGTCACTTCCAGATAAGGCCATGAAAGCACCACAGTTGCCTTCAGCAGTGAGAGATTGATAAAGTCCAGGTGATGAGAAAACACAGATTTAGCAGAGCTGGGACTAAAGAGCCATTCCACTCATATCTCTATCATGTATGGATTTTATATTTATATAACCAGGTGAATAATAATAATATATAACAACACTCACTGAACAGTGGATAATATATAAATACTTCTGCTTGTGCTAAAACAGTAAAAATAGTACAATAACTACAGAGGCTGTAAAACAATGTCAGTAAATCATTATTATATTAAGTCTTTGGCTTCAGCACCACCTGCTGGTGGAAGCTGGTTCCTACAAAAACATACAACTACTAAACTATTACCCCTGATTATTTAATACTTACTACTACTGGGTTTTATTTGGAAGTTTTGATATCACTGATATTATTAAATCACTGATTATTTGTGGTTTTTAGTCAAGAGCTGCAGCGATTAGTCGATTAATGGATTAGTCGCCATCTATTACATTAATCTGAACTGGTTTGAGTCATTTTTAAGAAGAAAATGTCCAAATTCTCTGGTTCCAGCTTCTCTTCTCTGATTATTTCCTGGTTTCTTTAGTCTCTATAATAATAAACTGATGATCTTTGGGTTGTGGACAGAAAAAATACATTTTAGGTTGAATCTTCAGCTTTGGGAAAGTGATTTTATGATAATTTAGCTTTTTTTCCATTTTTTTTCTTGATTTTACTCAATTTAATCTTTTTTTTAAGTAAATGTTAGTCTTTTATTTTCTTAAATCAAGATTAAATTGACCCGAATAAGTAAAAATAAAATGAAAAAAGCCAAAATATCTGCCAGTGGAATAAAATAATTCTACTCAGTGTTGGACTAATTGCATCAAAAGCAAGACATTTTCACCTGTTCCATTATTTCATTATTTCAGTGTAGAGCTGAAAGACAAGATAGTTTCACCTGTTAGATTTCAGTTTTTGCAGTGTAGAGCTGAATCTAACAGGATATTCTGATATTTGATTAATCTATTGATTATAAAATAATTAATCAATTAGTTTTTTGGTTCATAAAATTGTGTAAAATGCAGATCAGTGTTTCCCAAAGCTGAAGATTCAACCTAAAATGTCTTTTTTTGTCCACAACCCAAAGATTATCAGTTTATTATTATAGAAGAATAAAGAAACCAGGAAATAATCAGAGAAGAGAAGCTGGAACCAGAGAATTTGGACATTTTCTTCTTAAAAATGACTCAAATCCATTAATCAAGTATCAAAATAGCTGGCGAATAATCGATTAATTGACTAATTGTTGCAGCTCTAAATCTCACATAAGGATATTCAATGACTCTTTGATCAATAGAATTAAATTATATACAGTATATTTCAAAATAATTGAAATAAACTGTTCATAAAATGGTGTAAAATGTAAAACAAGTGTTTTCCAAAGCTGAAGATTCAACCTAAAATGTCTTTTTTTGTCCACAACCCAAAGATCATCAGTTTATTATTATAGAAGAATAAAGAAACCAGAATCTGCAGGTGGAATAAGAGAATTATACTCAGTATCTGACTAATTTGACCAAAAACAAGATCAATCAAAAGAAACATTTGTGGTTTTAAGAACCAAAACCCTGAGTGTGTCTGTCTCATTAATATTAATGAGCCTCTCCTCTGATTGGCTGATATGGCTTGGGCGGAGTCTGTATAGTTGTGACATCACAACTTCCCGTTGCCTTCTTTTTAAAGACACGGTGTCTTTATTTCTCTGTGAATTGAACCTTTTGAAACACACGGGACAGTATTTATGGAACAACCGCACCTTCCTAGAACCACTAAAGTATTAAAATCTCACTTTCTACGTTCGGCTCGTTAAAACCCAGCGTCAGTGAAGCGGAGGAGGAACAGAGAGACGTTGTGTTTCACACCACATCAGACGCTGATCCTGAGCTGTGGTGTTTTTGGTGAGTTTCAGTCGGATCTCCAGAGGAAACGGATGATTCGGACTCTTGAGGTCTGGCTCTAACGCAGCTTATTCCAGCGGCCGCTGCCAGCCGAGGAAACAGAGAAGAATGGGTCCGTGTTCCAGCCAAAAAACACATGACTCATCTCTGTGCTGTTTGATGCTGCTTCCAGCGCGGCTGTTTCCGTGTAGAACAGGCTGCTTTTTGTTATGTAATAAAATGAAATGATCAAACCTCCCCCCACACACACACACACACCCCGAAAACACACGGAGAGCTGGAGGATTGTTGGTTCTGTTCTTCATGAAGCGAGGCCTTGTCCCTGTTCCTACTTCTCCGGTGTTACCATTAAGTCATTAGAGAGTAAACGGTGATATGGAGAAGAAACGACAGCCGGAACCTCATGGAACACAAATCTGGAACTGAATCCGTCCAACTGGCTCTGAACACTGAAAAAACTGAAATCTAAACGGTGGAAATGTCTTGTTTTTTGGTAGAATTAGTCCAGTATTGAGTCGAATTATCTGATACACAGAACAACGTGTACTTTAGAGTTAGAGACGAGATGTAAACTACACTTAAAACCACAAATATTTCTGGTTGGTGATATAAAAACTAACAAAACAGGTGAAAATATCTTGTTTTTGGTACAATTAGACCAGTAATGAGTAGAATCATCTTACTCCACAGGCAGATAATTTTGCTAATTTTAAGTTTTTTTTTCTTGATTTGGGTTCATTTGGTCTTATTTTAAGAAAACAAGACTAACATGTTCTTAAAAGACAGACTAAAATCAAGAAATAACTAAAAAGTTACATTTTTAAATAATTCTACTCAATATGGGACTAATTGTACCAAAAACAAGATAGTTTCATATGTTAAGATTCCAGTTTTTGCAGTGTAGAGCTGCACCTAACAGGATATTCTGATTCAATAATCTATTGATTATAAAATAATTAATCAATTAGTCGTTTGGTTCATAAAATGGTGTAAAATGTTGATCCAAAGCTGAAGATTCAACCTAAAATGTCTTTTTTTGTCCACAACCCAAAGATCATCAGTTTATTATTATAGAAGAATAAAGAAACCAGGAAATAATCAGAGAAGAGAAGCTGGAACCAGAGAATTTGGACATTTTCTTCTTAAAAAATGACTCAAATCAATTAATCGGTTATCAAAATAGTTGGCGATTAATCATTTGATAGTTTAATTGATGATTAAAATAGTTGTTAGTTGATTAGTGTTAGTTGATAGATACTTAAACACTTTGAATCCAGTAACAATCTAATTAGAGCTGTAATAATTAGTCAACTAATTGATTAATCTATTAATCGCCACATATTCCCATTAGTAGTTTGGTTCATAAAATGTGGAAAAATGTCTTTTTTTGTCCACGACCCAAAGATCATCAGTTTATTATTATAGAAGAATAAAGAAACCAGGAAATAATCAGAGAAGAGAAGCTGGAACCAGAGAATTTGGACATTTTCCTATTAAAAATGACTCAAATCCATTAATCAAGTATCAAAATAGCTGGCGAATAATCGATTAATTGACTAATTGTTGCAGCTCTATATCTCACATAAGGATATTCAAAGACTCTTTGAGAAGAGATTATTATTTTCTCAAAAACTTGAAATAAGCAGTAAGTATCTGCCGGTGGAATAATAATTCTACTCAACGTTGGACTAATTGTACCAAAAACATATCAGTTTTCATAGAGCAGCTCACAGCACAATGAAAAACCAGCCGTTTCCTGTTCCTACAGAAGATTGTTGAGAGACATATGAGGATGAGTGATAACGAAAGGAGATTTTTGCTGTTTTGCTGTGGAGCGTCACAAAACAACAGCATTTAACCCTGAGAAAACACAGGTGTTTACTCTCTGACAGCAGGATAGAGCTGAGAAATGCTGCGCAACGTGTTTTTATGTCAGTTCCATCAGCAAACTGCAGATTACCTGAACTCATGAACTCATCAGATAGACTCGGGTTCCTGTCTGTGGCTTTTTATGGTCGTTACAGCACCATATTACTGCCTCATGTAATGTCTCCCACTTCCTTTATGATCCTTTCATCTAAATCTGTTGCTGCAACAACAATAACGTCTGCATTTATATCAGAGCAGCGGAGTCATTTCACTTTAAGGCAGGAACTCACCCTGAAAACTAGAAAAACTAGAAAACTGATCATTTAACCACTTAAGCCTCAGGTTTATTTGTCAGTTTTCCTGCTATAAATGATAATAAATCTGGAATATCTCTACAAAAGATGTTTTACTACAGATACAAACACTTTATCAGAAGAAAAATGGAAATTAGCCAAATTATCTGCAATGCAAAGTTCAATGATTAATAAGATAAGAGTTCAAAGGTCAATTATTAGTCCATAAAATGATAGAAATCCCACTGAGGATCATTCAAGAACATGAAGAATATATTCTGTAAGATGTTTAAAAAGGAGCCAATTAAATAATCACACAAACAGCAAATAATCACTATTAATGTATAATATCAGTTATAGACTATCAATAATAACTATTAATGTATAATATCAGTTATAGACTATCAATAATCACTATTAATGTATAATATTAGTTATAGACTATCAATAATCACTATTAATGTATAATATCAGTTATAGACTATCAATAATCACTATTAATGTATAATATCAGTTATAGACTATCAATAATAACTATTAATGTATAATATTAGTTATAGACTATCAATAATCACTATTAATGTATAATATCAGTTATAGACTATCAATAATCACTATTAATGTATAATATTAGTTATAGACTATCAATAATCACTATTAATGTATAATATCAGTTATAGATTATCAATAATCACTATTAATGTATAATATCAGTTATAGACTATCAATAATCACTATTAATGTATAATATTAGTTATAGACTATCAATAATCACTATTAATGTATAATATCAGTTATAGATTATCAATAATCACTATTAATGTATAATATCAGTTATAGACTATCAATAATCACTATTAATGTATAATATCAGTTATAGACTATCAATAATCACTATTAATGTATAATATCAGTTATAGACTATCAATAATCACTATTAATGTATAATATCAGTTATAGACTATCAATAATCACTATTAATGTATAATATCAGTTATAGACTATCAATAATCACTATTAATGTATAATATCAGTTATAGACTATCAATAATCACTATTAATGTATAATATCAGTTATAGACTATCAATAATCACTATTAATGTATAATATCAGTTATAGATTATCAATAATCACTATTAATGTATAATATCAGTTATAGACTATCAATAATCACTATTAATGTATAATATTAGTTTTCAGATTGAGCTACTCACTAATTATTCTCATTTTTATCTGTTCTAAATGGACCATAAAGTGATAGTTTTCTAGTTTTAACTCTCAGTTAAGTGCATGTTTATGATTCCTGGATTAGAAAAAGTCTCAATAACTAAAATAAAACTCAGTTCTGATTTTAAAATCCTCCAAACCAGCTTCATTAGTCATATTAATGTGTTAAATTTAACATTTCCTGAGTTATACGAGTCCTACTCAACAACAGAGTCACACTGTAAATGTAGTGATTCACAACCATCTGGACACATCTGGATGTTTCCCACTAATGTTTTAACGTTCATTTAACTTTAAAAGCCCTGATCATAATTAAAACTAATATATAAACCTTAAAATACACAAACTCTGTTTAAATGTTTTCATGCTGCTTCTATGAATACAGCTGGAATAAATCAACAGATAAACTAAGGTTCTGTCTGGGTTTTCATATTAAATGGAGGTCTCTGTTATATAAAACTGTCCCATGGTTCAGATGTTTAATCTATAAACACACACAGCCAGTACTGAGACTGTGGATCTATAATAATATCAGGATACAGACGCTGGTTCCTGTGAGAGTTGATGATGATGATGATGATGAAGGTGAAACGGACGTTTCCCCAACTCAAACAAACCAGAGACTTTAACTTCTGGTTCAGCTCTGGATGAGTCAAACACAGGAAAAAATCATTCTTCTACATTTCTAAATGTTATTAAAGCAAACGGATTAAAGGCTGAAACGAGTCATTTATCAGACAAAAAGTCAACTGTTTTACTGCGACTTTAAACTACAACTGAATCTGGTCAGAGGTTCAACATGAAAACCCAGGAAACGGAACAATATGGGACGATTAATTCAAAAATATTCAATCAATTAAGTGATTAGTTATAAATATACTTTATCTATCTGTAAAAGTGGATGTTTAACTATATTACTTTACTGGTAACCTTGACTAGAGCTGCAATTAACCCATTAGTTGCCAACTGTTACATTAATCTCCAACTATAATATATATAATATATTGATAATCAATTAATAATCAAAAAGATCATTAGTTTATTATTATAGAGACTAAAGAAACCAGGAAATAATCAGAGAAGAGAAGCTGGAACCAGAGAGTTTGGACATAAAAATGACTCTAATCCATGAATCAATTATCAAAATAATTTGTGATTAATGTGAACTAATCAATTAATTGCAGCTCTAGTATAATAATATAAACATCAACACTAGATTAATTGATTAATCATTGCAGATCTATTTTCTGACTACGACATTAATCGCCAACTTAACTTGACTGAAAAGTTAAGGAATATTATAATTACACCTACAGGTAGCTCCAATAATTAGTCAATTAATTAATTAGTTAACTATTACATTAATCACCAAATATTTTGATAATTGATTCATCAATTACTGGACTGTCTGGACAATAAAAAAAGACATTTAGGTTAAATCTTCAGCTTTAGGAAACACTGACCCACGTTTTACACCAAACAATTAACTGATTAATCATCAGTAATATTATAAACAGAATTTCTTTCAGAAGTTCCTTCAAATATGATGTGTGATAATTAAGAAAACTCATTTATTTGATCCAAGATGGCCGACTTTCATTTGTCAATCTGGGGCCATTTTTTTTCCAGGAAGCTACAGAGACATTTAACCACCAATGCAAAACCATTAAATAGCCACTAAAAAGCTGAAACTAATTATATCTAATTGATTAATCTGTCTATAACAGATTAATTGACTAGAATCGTGTTTTTTGTGTGTGTTTTATGGATTCACCTCTCCTGGTTCTGGAGAAGATCTTCATACTCGGCGTCGTGGCGTTTGTCGACGAGCGGAAGATCCCGGTGAAGCTGAGGCGTCGCGGGGACTTTGGCGGCGAGGAGCCCTGGTGGGACGGGTACGGGAAGATGGTCCTGGGGGATCCAGACCCGGTCCTGGACTGGGCCGGGGCAGAGCGGGGACACGGGGGCAGGGGGGCGCTGCCCGGACTCCTCACCAGGACGCCTTTAATGGGGCTGGCCGAACGGATCCGACGCTCGCCCTGAAACACCAGGACCACAACGATTATTCTGCTGCACAGAAAACACTGCTGCTGCTAACACTGCTGATGCTAACACTGCTGCTGCTAACACTGCTGCTGCTGCTAACACTGCTGCTGAGGCTAAAAAAAACAAGAGCTAACACAGAAAAGAGATTTATTGTGAAATAACAGATGCTGATTGCACTTTTCACCCGAGCTGTGAGTCACTTCTGCTTTTACTCAGATAGATAGGAAACACTGGTGTGTGTATGTAGTTAAACTCACTGTTACACATCATGCTATCATAAAAAAGGCCAAAGTACAAGAACTAAAAGTGACTTTAATGATGTGGTTGTTGTTGTTATTCGACCCATGAGCTCACAGACACGTGTTTTCACTTCCAGCATTTCACGCAAAATTGTTTTCAAATCAACAAAATCGTTTGCAGAATGAATCTTTGCAGGAAAGAAACTTGATGCATGGACATTTCTGCATTTATAACATTTAGCATCTGAGTTTTATGCTAAACATGTTAAAACTGCAACGATTAGTTGCTGATTTTTATGTTGTTAAAACTACAAATATAGTTTATGAGGGGTATAACACTTCATCCAATTGATCCACCCAGTCATCGATTTGAGAAGAAAATGTCCAAATTCTCCGGTTTCAGCTTCACAAATCTGATTATTCTGTTTATTTTTAGTCTTCTATAATCGTAAACTGATTTATTCAGAGTATTTTTATGCATCACCATCCTGACCTTTTTAAGGTTAAATGTATTAAAGGCTCTATATTGTGATCTTTCACTAAGACAAATATGTGGTTTTACATCAGAGCTGCAACGATTAGTCAGCAGTTTTCCAACTATTTTGATAATTGATTTGATTCATTTATAAGTAGAAAATGTCCAAATTCTCTGGTTCCAGCTTCTCTTCTCTGATTATTTCCTGGTTTCTTTATTCTTCTATAATAGTTAACTGATGATCTTTGAGTTGTGGACAAAAAAAAAAGACATTTTAGGTTGAATCTGCACATTTTACACCATCTTATGAACCAAACAACTAATCAAATAGTCTTTCCAGTAACTGCTTGATTCATTGATAGTTAGCTGTAGTTCTATAGTCTAATTTACTAGTTTTCTACATGCAATAATGCAGAAGAACCTCTTTAAATATAATCAAGTAACAATTAGTCGATTAAATCGATGAGTTGCAAACTATTAATGGATTTGAGTCACTTTTAAGAAGAAAATGTCCAAATTCTCTGATTCCAGCTTCTCAAATCTGAATATTTTCTGATTTCTTTAGTCTTCTATAATTAGATTAATAGAGTATTAAGTCACTAGTTGCAGCTCTACTCCATATAAACTCTTTTTCCATTGGTTCTTCATACTAAATAATGGCGTTGCACTGTTTTAAAGCTTCTTCCCATCAGTGGAAGCAGCAGCAGCAGCAGCAGATTCTCTATCAGATAATCTGCATTTCTCCTTTAACCAGCAGCGATGGTATCTCTCGCTCTCTTCATGACTTTCTGTCTCCTTTTGCAAGGTCGATATCATATAAACACACAGGCGGCGGGCGTTATTCTCTGTTCGGTGGACAGGCACCAAAACCCTGTGACCAATGAGCAGCCTCCTCCCACAGCTGACCTGTTAACTGTTTGTGGGCTCAGCCTCAGGCAGGAATCTGCAGCTCGGAGACGTTTTATTTACACAAAACAGGAAAAATGCAACTGGAGTGTTTTGGTAACATGGATCGGAACCCGTGTGAGGTTTAAAAAAAACACACTTTCAGAGTGGAAAGCGTGTAAAGTGAGAAGAGAATCACTGCGGCAGCTGTTTCTGCAGCTGCATGAGGAAACAGGCGAGACTCAATCATTGAATTTGAAAACAAATCTAATCTAAATGAAAGGAGAAGGATTGTTTGGTCTGGTTAATAAGAGGCTGTGCTGCTTATTACTGAAGGCTGATCTGCTCCTTATGCACATTTCTGTTCAGACCAATGGGAGCGAGTGTGAGCACACACCCATCTCCTCTGTTTGCCAACAGCAGCGCCGTCGTTGTGCAACAGCTTGTTAAGGCAAAGTGAAGCAGATATCAGACGTTTCTGTCTGGATACAAAACACGAGGTGACGCAGTTTTTTTTTGTTAAATCAGCATTCCACAGATGTTTCTAGTTGATAACTGGTAAAAATGCATCCTGGCTGATGTGGTCTTCCAGTTAGAATCAATTAGAGGACGAGGCTGCTGCTGCTTTTTTAGAGAAAAAAAAAAAAAAATCAATTTCCCAGTATGTGATCCTGCCTGGATCCAGTGGGTGTAATGTTACTGTAAACCACAGCAGTGATATTTCCATATCCAGACGCAGCCAAAGACAAACAAATGTGAATTATGTGTAATGAAAAACAAACGAGTGGCGGGATAAAGCTGGAAAACAAGCGAACCGGGATGTTTTTACCGTCTGAGAAACACTTTTGGTCGAGCCGCTGGTCTCCACTTGTGGGGAAGTGAAGGCACCAAAGTCCTGCAAAAAAAAAAAATAATAAAATAAAAATAAAATAATCACATGTGAGTGTCAGGGATGAAGCAGACGGTGGCGGAAGTTCAGAAAAAAAGGCAGAAGAACAACAAGGTAATGGCGTGTTATAACAGGTAACATGAATGCCTGCACGGCTACAGGAACATGAAGCAACACACCAGGCTTCACACGCGTTTCACACTGAATAAACCACGTTTTTTTTCTTCTTTATCACTTTTGATTGACAGCCTGGATTGTTGACACACTTTTTTTTTTTCTGGAAGAAGATCAACATGTTTGGCCAGCCGAGCTCTGACATGACATGCAACACGACGAGCAGTTTCCACACAGCCAGACGCGGCATTTAAACAAATGATGCTTTGCATGCTGCAGCAGAAGAAAAATGAAAAAGCTTTAATGAGAATTAGGTGACCACAAAAAAACCTGTTGTAACGCATTTAAAGCTGCAGGATGAGATTTATCCAATAAATAGAGCTGCTGCAGTGTAAGAAACTCATATGATGCGTTAGAGAATATTAAAATAAAAGTCTTATAAATGGATGGATTAGGGATATTAATGATACCTGCAACGATTAGTTGATTAATCAACTATTTGATTTTTCGATTTGATTCATTTTAGAGTAGAAAAACACAGAAAAAACAATCAATATGGGATGTTTAAGTTAAAAATATTCCTCCCAAAAATGTAGTCTTCAACAATTAGGATATTAGTTAGAAATATAATATATTTATATGTTGAAAATCAATGTTTAACTATATTATTTGACCAGTTAACCTTGAATAGAGCTGCAATTAATTAACGATTACATTAACTACCAAATATTCTGATAATGACTATTTGATTAATGGATTTGAGTCATTTTTAAGTAGAAAATGTCCAAATTCTCTGGTTCCAGCTTCTCTTCTCTCATTATTTTCTGGTTTCTTTAGTCTCTATAATAGTAAACTGATGATCTTTGGGTTGTGGACAAATAAAAAGACATTTTAGGTTGAATCTTCAGCTTTGCAAAGACATTTTACACTCATTGATTAACCATTTCAATAATAAATTAATAAAATAATCATCAGTTGCAGCTTTAATGAATGATGTCATTCCTGTGGCTGATTTCCAGCTACAAGACTCAACATAATGTGCTGCTCAGGGTTCAGATGTTTTAACCTTGGAAACAGGAATCTATGGAGATTTAAAGTCACTTCACAGGTGTCTGTGTTAAAGAAAAACTCCACGATGGCGAATAGATTGACATTAAGTTAAATAAACAGATAAATCCTAATGAATCACGGCTGTTTCAGCAGGTTGGTTCCTGTTTACATGAGGATTCCTGTTATTGGACTAATGGAGACGCTGTTTTAACGGTTAAAAAAATACATTTCCAACAATGCAACTGGGTTTTTTGGGGTTAAAAAACAAACAGCATGTATCTATTGAGTCGGAGACAGCTGTCAATCACAAAACAAGCGTGAGCGCGCTTCTACGCCAGCGAGCGCGCGAGCGAAGATGCAGCAACGGCAAAAACGGCTAAATAACGGCTGAAAGTTTTAAATGTAACGGCTGTTTAACGGTTAAAGTGCAGTTTAAAAGTGTCGTTGACACTTCACTCACCGGCATGTTAATCCGCAGACTTCTCCTCTTCTTTGGCATTTTCTTTGCTCCCTCCTTGCTGGACTCCATCACCGTGCTTCCCATTTTTTTAATGTTTAAAATTGTTTTTGTTTGTCCTGCTTTCTTCTTCGTGTAAAAAAAAAACTAAAAATAAAATAAAATTAAAAAAAATAATAAAAAAAACCCTCCAACGGCAGGGAACGGGGGCTGCGGACTATATAAACGCCTCCGCCTTCACTTCAGCTGCCTCCGCGGCTCAATACGACAACAGCCGCTCCACCAGGAAGTAGAAAAGAGGCAGGACTCCCGCATCTATAAATGACTCCCGGCCGTTTACAGGTGTTGCGGCGCGGTCGGTGCCCCCGAGGAAATGCGTGTCCTCCTGCCGGGTTTCCGCCCCCCTAAAAACGCCGCGGAGGAACGACAACTGGGTCACGCCGAGATGCTCCGAGTCTCGATGTCACCCGTTTAAAATAACACACGGCGTCTCTTTCATTTCGCTGCTAACTTCGCCTAAATGTTCCAATGATAAGAAAAATAAAACTCCAAAATTAAAGCAAGTTGTTTACCGTCGTGACGGGGCGTTTGCGTTCTTTAATATTAAGTCGTTTTCAATAAAAGAGGTGTTTTGTCCCGCCTGTTATCAAACCTGATGTAATACCGCGTTTCGCCTGCTGTGTAGTGAACCAGAGGCGGGGGGCGCTGTGGAGCAGCTGGAACCCGGATTTAAACCGTAGAAGCAGGTTTTTGCGAGAAATTAGTGGCATATGCGAGATAAAAACACCATTTAATTGGAAAAAATGCCGAATTTTGAAAAAACAAACACCCGTCATGACTGATAGAAACAGTCTGTTTAAGGTAACTATCGTTTCTTTATTATTGGTACATGTAGAAAAATGCAGCAGCGAAATGAATGGATTCTCTATCATATTTTATGAGCTAAGACTAAGACTCTCCAGAGTGCGTATCCTTGAGAGTCTGGTGTGAGACGAGCCGTCGGGTTGTTCCGGTGTATTCACTGAATTATTTCATTATTATTTCATCATTTCAAAGTCTAAACCCACCGTTTGAGATGAGGAAACGCGGCTGCGTGTTTCTGACGCAGATTTGATTCCCCTCTCGCATTTTATTTAGTTGCGCGGCAGCAAAACAAGAAAAGGCAGAAGTGCGAGCACGAAGCCAGAAAAACACGTGTTTACGAGGGATGCTAATTTAGACACAACACCAGGCGAAAAGGCTTCACCAACAGATGTCACTACGAGTCAGATTTCAACTAATTTGATATTTTATCAAGAACGAAATGCAACGTGCAAGTGAAAACCTTTGGATGAGACTCAGCTGTCACAGGAGATATTTATCTAAAGATATATTTACTGTGTAAGTTCATCAGGGACAAAACTCAACATAAAGAGTAGAGCTGCAAATAACAGCTAGTCTGATCATTAGCTAATGATTAATCGATTAGTTGATTTGTTCATTAAATGTATTTTTTTGTCCACAACCCAAAGATCATCAGTTTATTATTATAGAAGAATAAAGAAACCAGAATCTGTCGGTGGAATAAGATAATTCTACTCAATATTGGACTAATTGTACTATGTTTGTTAGTTTATTATATTTAAAGAGGCTTTTCTGCATTATTGAATGTAAAACACTCAGATTTCAGTCATAAATTAGACTATAGAACTGCAACTAATGATCAATTAATAAAGCAATTATTGGGATGATTAATTGATTAGTTGTTTGATTTATAAAATGGTGTAAAATCCAGATTATTGTAGCTGGAAATCAGCCATTAAAGCTGCAACTATTCTCATTATTTATTATTGAAGTGATTAATCAATTAATCAATTAGTAGTTTAGTTCAAAGCTGAAGATTCAACCTAAAATGTCTTATTTTTGTCCACAACCCAAAGATCATCAGTTTATTATTATAGAAGAATAAAGAAACCAGGAAATAATCCATTAATAAATTATCAAAATAGTTGTTGAATAAAGTAATAGTTGGCAACTAATCGATTAATTGACTAATTGTTACAGCTCTAGGTTTCACATATGGATATTCAAAGACTCTTAGATCAATATAATTCAATTATATACAATATATTTCAAAATAATAACCATAAAATGGTGTAAAATGTTGATTTAAAGTGAAGATTGAACCTAAAATGTCTTTTTTTTGTCCACAACCCAAAGATCATCAGTTTATTATTATAGAAGAATAAAGAAACCAGGAAATAATCAGAGAAGAGAAGCTGGAACCAGAGAATTTGGACATTTTCTTCTTAAAAATGACTCAAATCCATTAATAAATTATTAAAATAGTAATATTTCTAATGAGTTCTAGTAATAGTAATAGTAGTAATAGTGTTTCCCTGTAAAATGAATGTCATAGCTAACAACTAATTGATTAATCATTGCACTCACTCTAGATTATTAAGTACTTTATTATCTATTATTTATTATCACTATCTTAACATCCAGTGGAATCCAAAGGTCAAATGTGCTAAAATAGGAATAATATGATTAATAATCTTCACTCTTATTAGTCTAGTTTTTGTCTTGGATCAAAATAAATCACCTTTACTCCATATATCAGAGGATATCACAGATAATTTACCATCTGAAGATGATAATTAAGAACTTAAATGATATAAAATATCCAGTATACGTCACTCATGACCTCAATATTTGGACAAAGGTCATGATTCTGATGCTGAGATGTTGTGTCTGCTGGATTTAAAGGAGTCATTTCACATTTATCTTCACTCGGGTGGATTAAATTGGTTTAATGACGTCACTTAGAGAATTCCTAAAGGGATAGTTCAGTGTTTTTAGGACATTTAATCCCACATTCCTGCCATATGAGACACCGTTTCACCAATTCCTCCTCTAGTGTAGATTTTCAGTATATATATATTATATATTATTATTTTCCAGTATATTATAGTATATTTTCTTGCCGTTTATAGACGACTAATCAACTGAATATTAAAACTGGAACTGAATTTGTTCCGGAACTACTTCTCAGACCGCAGCACGGCTCTAATAACCCTCCGCCACGGTCACAAACAGGATCAAAACGCTCATTTACAAACATTTAAAAGCAAGAGAAGATGAATAAAATGGGAAATATTACACACCCAGCTTCAAACCAGGGTTTATTAAGTTCGTCAAACATTATATTAAAAGCTCAACACCTGAGGAATCAGTGAAATGATTTTTCTGTGTAGGAACTTTTGGCTAAAATAGAATAAAAAAACTAAAATATACCTTTAAGGACAAGAAAGTGAGTGAATCAGCCACAAGCTGCTGAGGGTTTGAAGCTGCAATAAGGACAGATGGACAGTGACTAATCAGCTGCATGAAAAACAGCCTCAGATTCTGATGCTTCAGACACAAATTAGATTCAGCTCTTCTCTTACTGGAAATTTAACACCACTAATATACTGAAATATGTTATAACCAGGAGTTTATGCATCTCACATGTGACAAATTAGTTAAACTGGTCACATAAGGCCTCAGATAAATAATTGGTGGCTTCAGATATCGCTTTTTTAACGGATTTAGAGCTGAAACAATTAGTTTAGATAATAAAATTAACTATTTATTTATTAAAACCTGCAGATTTTCTCTCATCTGAGCAGTGATTGAATCCCAAAGATTATTCAGCCTCCTCCTTTCCTGTGCTGTGTTATCAAATAAAGGCAAAAAATATACTTAAAGAAATAAAAATCATATATATTAGACTCTGTTTTCAAAAAAAGGGATGTAAAAGGGATGCAAGTTTATTTTAAATTTTTAAGATAACTTAAATGTAGGTAAATCACATGGACATAAAAAAATAGTTGAGAAAATACATTTAGCAATTTATTTATCGATTTAAAGCGAAGATTCAAACTAAAATGTCTTTTTTTTTGTCCACAACCCAAAGATCATCAGTTTATTATTATAGAAGAATAAAGAAACCCGAGAATTTGGACGTTTTCTTCTTAAAAAATGCCTCAAATCCATTAAACGATTATTAAATAGTAATATTTCTAATGAGTTCTAGTAATAGTAGTAATAGTAATAGTGTTTCCCTGTAAATTCTAACATTTATAAGACTTTTTTAGTCTCATTTGAAAATGAATGTCATAGTGAACAACTAAATTATTCAGCCTCCTCCTTTCCTGTGCTGTTATCAAATAAAGGCAAAAAATATACTTAAAGAAATAAAAATCATACATATTAGACTCTGTTTTCAAAAAAAAGGGATGTATGCAAGTTTATTTTAACATTTTAAGATAGAAGCAATTTAGCAATTTATTTATTTTACCAGAACTGAATAAATCCAGCTCTTTAGTCAATTTTTTAAATAAACTTAAATACTTGCATACATTTGAAGACTAGTTTAAAATATGTGTTTTTAAACTATATATTTTTGGGCTTTTTGCCTTTATTTAATGGCACAGTAGAGATAACAGGGAAAAAAGAGGCTGAAATTTAACTTTTATAATCAATAAAGTCCAATTTCTTAGTTCTGCTTGGCTTTAAAAAGGCTGCACGCACGTGTGTTAACATGTAAAATAGTTTATTTTTGTAAATGTTTCTAAATTCAATTCCACAAACTCCAAACCTCATACTCTGTACACTCCAAAAAGGCATTTTCAAAAAAAAAAAAAAAAACAAACAAAAAAACAAAAATAAAAAGAGAAAAAAAAAAGAATCCGACTACTTTACACGACCAAGAAAAATGTAGCACAAACACACTGGCAGGATGAAGTAATATCATACAAGAGAAGAAAAATATCCAAGAAACAATTTTGTTACAACCATTCATTGAGAAAAATATATACAATTGAGTCTTCGGAAAGTTAAAAAAATACATGCCATATACATTACAAGTTCTAAGACTGTCTCCAAAATTTTACAGTCGACTTGAAATTGTGCACGCAAAAACGCTTCCGTTTCTAAGCATGTGACTTGTGAAGTGTCAGTATAAGAAATATTTCTGATTAAGGAGAATGCCGTTTTCTGTCCAAAAGGAAAAAAAAAAAAAGATAGAACCACTTCTGTGTTTTTTTCCCCTCCCATCGCCCGTCATACGATTCTTTCTGTCACACACTGGTTTTCGTCTAACCCACGAGATCATTAGACGTTTTGCACCTTGTTTTTTTAAAAGAAATGTAAAAACAAAAAAAACAGGTAAATACATGATGGTGTTTCCTATTCCGTGTTAAAAAGTTAAAAAGTCGCTTTTGGGTTTCAAAACCTAATTCACAGTTCTTTAAAATCAAACCTGATTAACAGCAAACAGATCAGAGCGATCTCTCGCTATTCAAAGATTTATCTTTTTGATTCTGTAACTGATAACTCGTTACGTTAGTCAACAAAAATATTTCTGTTTTTTTTTTTTTCGAGTGGTCAAAGTATGTGTAAGTCACAAAACACTACGCTACAATACCTTACTTTTAATACAACAAAAATACTTTGTGAATTATTGTGGTTATATTACAAATTCTGTACAGAATAATCATAATATATACTCTCAAACTGAAATAACGTCCATCTTAAATAAATTTCAATGACAAACAGAACAAAAAAAAAAAAAGAAAAACAATTTAAAAACACCCAAACATCAAGAAGGTTAAGGTAGTATTTGGTCGGTTATTTCCTATAGTTTTCTTTATGTACATTTATACAAAAAAAGTAACAGCATGTCTTCTTCAATCTTCAAAAACAATAGCAATCTAGCCTTCTTTAAACTCAATCTCATCATTTTGAGAATAAAATTCATTCACTCAGTAATAAATACAAAACCTCTCGAATTCCACACAAATCACATGACAGAGACCTATGATAAAACTGACTCATGGAATCAAGTATTTTTAAAAGTTTTCGTGTGTGTGTGTGTGTTTTTTTGTGTATTTTTCTTTTTTTTTCTTTTTTAGTGCAAGTTAATATTCCCTTCGCGGTATTCGTTGCTGTACATTCCTCATTCAGTGATGTCTACATTTATTCATACGCTTTACATTGACAGTATGAAACAAAAAGGGCCTGCCCTTAGTTAGCAATAAGGCCGCACCCTGCACAGTGCTTTCTCATTCGCTGGTGGATTCCTCACCCGACGAAACACCCGACAAACACACACAGATACAGACAGACAGACACGAGGCGTCGCACACGTCTCAGCCTCTCACATATGGCACAAGTCACATCCTGCTACCGCCTCACCTTTCCCGTCCCAGACTCGCTTCTTCTCCACCTCCGTTGCCGCCATCTCCATTAACCAAACGACTTCTCCGAGGGTTCAGGGGCCTTCTGCTCGTTCATAAAGTGTGAAGCCTTATTTTTTGTGTTTATTATGTTGTTGTTATAACTCTCTGTGCAGAGATCACAGCATCCAGAAACTATAAAGCAAGGAATGCATTTTTTTTTTTTAGGTTTTGTCGTCGTCGTTTTCTTTTTTTTTTGCTCAGTTGATCCACTTCCGGCACTCGGCGGCTCCACAGAGGCAGGCGATCTTAGGCTGATCCTCCACGCCGTCAAACTGGTGGTCGAAACACAGCTGGAGAATGAAGGAAAAAGGAAAAAAACACTCAGTTTCTAAGTATTCTCAGGTTTCCTCAAGTCTTTCTATATAAAACTCAACCCTCTGTTGCACATACGACAACACCATGCACGTTTTATTGTATACTTCTATTTCTAATTCTGTCCCAGAATGCATTGCATGCCATTTAAAGTTAAACTCAGGATATTTACAACTAAACCGTAAAACATTTTAGTCCTAATGAACCAAGGTAATTGATTACATCTAATATATGTTTCACAGTGTGAAAATGTCTGAATTTATATCTGTATTAATTACGTATTACGTCCATATCAAATATATTTTCCATTAAAACCTCGTCTGTAGTCGTCGTGTCAATGTGAATATGATGAATTACAAATCAGAATGATAAAAACTCTATTTTTTGTGAATATTTATAGGTATTAAATGCACTGTGTCCATTTCAAATATATAGATTTTGTATTAAAACCTCACAGTGAAGTTATATACTGCACTAATTTTAAGACCCAGATATGAATTCCTGTTTTTAAGACATTTTTAACCTGGACCAAACAGTTCCAACACTTTAATTTAAGATAAATTATTTAATCAGAATAATAGCAGTTGACAAATTAAACTTTTGAGGAGAAGTTACCCTTTATTCTTTTCTTATTATTTCCAAATTCATTAAATGCTTTTAAGACTTTTGAAGAACCTGTATTAAATATCTGAATTAAAACAGTAGTCCTGCCAATTAATTAATTAATTAATTAATTAATAATTAGCCACCCACCTCCTCTCCTTTGTCAACTCTGCGGTTGCAGCTGATGATGATTTTATATCCTCGTTCAAACGTCACCACCTCAGCGACACAGTTCGGGGCACAAGAATGATTGATGTATCTGCAGGAGAAATAAGAAGAAGAAGAAAATGTTAAGATTTAAAACTACTACAAATATATAGTAGAGGACCAGATGAAGAAATTCATCCAAAGAGACTCAGATAAACACATTTCTTTCAAAATGGCCGCCAACAATACCCTAAATACACTAAATAAAACCCTGTTGATCAGAAACATTTGTTGTTTTAAATAAAAATGTGCATAATTTGCAGCTAATATATTGTTATGAATAAAGACATTCGATTTTTAGACTCAATACCTGTTTATTTGGATTCTTTGACCTTAATAATGTACATTTCTATTTAAATGAGTGTAAATGTTACCTTGCTAACCCTCCAGTTCTAGTTGCATCAACAACGTGTTCACTGTCGATGCGGAACATGAACACGGCTCGGTTCTGTAATAGAGAAGAAGAGGATTTTATTAGTTAGTTCTGACTTTAAAACAAAACTAATTCTCCCTGAAAAGGTGTATAAAACACACCTGAGACCTGTAGACCTTCTCCTTCCTGATGGCGACCTCGTTTCTGAGGATGGTTCCGTTGTATTCTATCACCATAGTTTGTTTTTCAATGTCTCTGGCAGCAAATAACCCCAGACCCTGGAATTTAATGACACAGTAAGATCATTTATTATGGTTTAACGACACAATAAGATCATTTATTAAGATTTAATGACACAGTAAGATCATTTATTAGGATTTAATGACAGAATAAGATCATTTATTAAGATTTAATGACACAGTAAGATCATTTATTAGGATTTAATGACAGAATAAGATCATTTATTAAGATTTAATGACACAGTAAGATCATTTATTGTTATTTAATGACAGAATAAGATCATTTATTAGGATTTAACGACACAGTAAGATCATTTATTGTTATTTAATGACAGAATAAGATGATTTATTAAGATTTAACAATATAATCAGATCATTTATTGTGATTTAACGACACAATAAGATCATTTATTAGGATTTAATGACAGAATAAGATCATTTATTAAGATTTAACAACAGAATAAGATCATTTATTAAGATTTAATGACACAGTAAGATCATTTATTAAGATTTAACGACAGAATAAGATCATTTATTAAGATTTAATGACACAGTAAGATCATTTATTAGGATTTAACGACAGAATAAGATGATTTATTAAGATTTAACGACAGAATAAGATCATTTATTGTGATTAAACCACAGAATAAGATCATTTATTAAGATTTAACGATATAATCAGATCATTTATTGTGATTTAATGACAGAATAATATAATTTATTGTGATTAAATATATAATCAGATCATTTATTAAGATTTAACGACAGAATAAGATCATTTATTGTGATTTAACATCAGAATAAGATCATTTAATAAGATTTAACGTTAGAATAAGATCATTTATTAATATTTAACAACAGAATAAGATCATATATTGTGATTTCACAACAGAATAAGATCATTAATCAAGATTTAATGACAGAATAAGATCATTTATTGTGATTTAACAATATAATCAGATCATTTATTGCAATTAAAGGACAGAATACGGTCATTTTTTGTGATTAAACCACAGAATAAGATCATTTATTGTGATTTACGATATAATCCTATCATTTATTGTCTGTAGGAACCAGAATCCATGAGAATCCTCTGAGAATAGTCAGACTCACCTGGATGCGGGAGCGGGCCAGGTAGACGTTGGCCCTCCACTCGCTCTTCATCCAGCGGTACTGGGAGGACCTGGGGTGCACTACCGGGGGTTTGCTGTGGGGGGCGCCACCTTCTCCCTGAGCCACGTTCTGATTGGACCTGGCGCTGCTGCTGGAGACGGCCTGGGGCTGAGGCCTGATTCATTCCACAGATAAAAACCCGTTAAAAACAGCAGAATCAACAACAACAACAGTGGAGTAAGTCAGAAAGGGGGCGGGGCCAGGTGCGTTTACCTGATGACAAGCGCAGTGTGGGCGGAGCTTGTTCTGGGCTGAGCGCGGGCGCTGCCGGCCGGGTTGAAGACGAGCGGCAGCTCCACCAGAGGATTACGACCATAACGGAACGAGTATCTGTCACAGGCCTCGACTCCAGGCAGCTGGAATAGATTCACAATAATTAGTCAAATCTACTGGTTATTATCAGGCAGCGGTAATTCAGATTAAAATTACTGAACTGAAAACTACCGACTAAAACTAGAATACATCGACTAAATAAAATAGTAGGTTTCATCTTTTTATATTCCAGATCTTCCACATAAAACATGTTTGCTACATGAGTCCATTTGCATTTTTAGTTATTTTTTCATTAATTATAGCAAATTTCACTCTTCCATGAGTCAGATAAAAGACATTATATGTTAGACATTATATGTTTAGTGCAACAAAAGAGTAATTAAATTTTTGACTTGTTAATTTTTTACTTTTTATTCAAATTTAACAATAAATCAATCAGGACCTAATGAGTATTCTCTATTCATCAAACATACAGAGGGACACAAACATGTTTTAATACCTGATTATGTGGTAAAATGACTAAAGACTAAAACTAGACTAAATTCCAGGACTAAAATGTGATTAAACAACAAAGACAAGTTGATTAAATCGGACTAAATCAACATTCCAACCCAGACGTTTGTGTGAATTGTACGAACCGACTCCGTGATCTTGACGACTGCAGGAACCGTGAGTCCAAACAGGTCTTCTCCTTTCAGATAAACAGGGAACAGCTTCAGGGTGCTGGACTCAGTCCTTCTGTCAGCGACTGGACCCAGAACCTTGTCCCAGACCCCTGATGACAGAGAGACCACAACACAGGATGGTTAGAGACTGGACAACTGAAACGACTAGTGATTAATTCATCAGTTATTGAAACGATTAATCAGATAAAATCAGACGATTCAACCCAAAGATCATCAGTTTATTATTATAGAGACTAAAGAAACCAGGAAATAATCAGAGAAAAGAAGCTGGAACCAGAGAATTTAGATATTTTCTAATTAAAAATTACTCAAATCTATCAATCGAATATTTGTCGTGTTTTTTATAAATTTTTTTTGTATTTTTAGTGTTTATTGTTTTTTAAAATTATTTTCTTGTATTTTATTTATTATTTTTAGTATCTTGATTATTTTTTTTTGCAGGTTTAGTATTTTCTTTTGTATTTTTTTGTAATTTTTGTATTTTTCTTTTAATATTTAGAATATTAGTTACACAACAAGTAAACTTTATTACTCATCTATCAATTATTGAATATTAGTGAATTTTTTTAAAGCAAAACATTTAGCAACTAATAGATTAATCAACTAATTTTTGCCTCTTTATCGATTTGAAAACAATTTTCAAATTGATTAATTATCAAAACAGTTGGTGATCAGTGTAATATTTGGAAACTCATCAATTAATCAAACACCGAGTTGAAGTTCTAGACTCATTTATGTAAAGATATATTTTAATGCTAATATAGTCAATAACTCTTTATCTGTCCAATCAATAACTATATAGATATTATACATATTCAATATGAAACTAATGGATTAACTGTTTCAGTTCTATCTGCAGTGATTAATCAAAGATCAGATTCCTTCTAATAAATATTTTATGTTAATATAATCTAGAGGACAGAACCTGAATTTTTTACATCTGAAATGCCTGATTAATTGATTAGTTTCTATGACATTACTCAATTAATTACTGCAGCTACAACTGCAACAGTTAATTGATTAGTTTCATATTGAATATGTGTCATTATTTATTGATAAAATAGATATTCTGTGTAATAATAGATATTTTATGCTAATATAGTCAATCACCCATGGTTCATATATTTAGGGTGACGTCACATGCCATATAGATAATTAGCCAACGAACCTTTAGCCGAGGTGTCGGTGAGGACCAGGTCTTGGTAGCCCTGCTCGACGACCCTGATGGTGAACTCCGGCTGCTCGTCCCGGTCCTCCACCGAGCAGACGTAGCGGCAGCGCCGGTTCCCGTGCCGCATGCTCCAGTAGATGCGACAGGCCTCGTATCCGACGGGGAAGATGGCGGTGGGCGAGTGGAAGGCGGCCATCTGCGGCGGCGTCAGCTGACCCATGGCGTGCAGCACCAGGCTGCCGACCCGGAAGGTGTAGCCCAGCTCGGGCTGCCGCACGGCGGTGGCGATCTGCCGCACCTCGTCGCGCTGCACGTAGACGCGGCGGAACACGGCGAAGCAGCGCAGCTCGTGCTCCAGCGCCTGGCCGGCGGTGCCGCGGGGCCGGTGGGCGTGGCACAGCATGGTCTTGTCCTTGAAGAAGGTGCACTGGGACTGCAGGGCGCAGGTGAAGTGGTAGACGTTGGTGCAGCGGAGGCGGTGGCAGCCGCTGGTGGCGCCGGTCTGCTGGCAGTACACGCAGCGGACCGTCTGGCCGCGCCGCAGCGCCAGCTCCACGTTGATCAGGGCGCCGGCCTGCGTCTCGTACACCTCCGTGGACCACAGGGCGCAGTTCAGGTGCACCCACACGTCCAGGTCCAGGTTCAGCAGTCGGGCCGGGCCGTCCGTCACGCCGTCGCCGAACTGGTGGCAGAAGCAGCAGCGGCGCCTGTCACGCAGAGACGGCGGCGGGCGCAGCGAGGCGCCCAGCTTCCTCAGCAGCTCGTCGATCTTGTCCTCGTCCGGCAGCTGCGAGTTCCCCCGCGGCACCACCACCTGGACCGTCCACTTCCTCCACCGCAGACCCTTCTGACGCTTCCCCTGGTGCCAGCCGCCGTCGTGGGAGCGCGGCCGGGCCTTCAGCTTCACCGTCACCTTGATGGCGTCCGACTTAGCCTCCGACTTGGGCGTGATGCCGGCCACAGGGAAGGGGATGGGCGGCGTGGAGGGAGGGGACTGTTTGGGCTGCAGCTGAGCCAGGCAGTGGACGTCCAGGGAGGACATGTTGTTGCTGTACTGGTGCTGAGCTTTGGACAGAGACTCCGTCTGCTCCGAGGACGGAAGGAGGCTCACCGAGTCCTGGAGGAGAGAAAAAATGTGTCTGATGAACATTCATGTTGGTTTCATGTCATTTAAAAGTCTATTTGCACCATATATATATATTAGATGTTTATATAATTCATAGTAATGTACACAGAATAGGTACCCATGTGTAATTTATTCCTATTTTTCCAATAATTCCATGTGTAATAATCTACATACTCACCTACCTCAGATCATGTGACCTTTATGTAACCAGCCATGTAGTAATAACAAGGTGTGTATAGGCATTTACTTTGATCTATGTATTTTCCCTGTTGGTGTTGGTATTTAGGGTGTTTATTTATTTATATGTGTGTCTATAGTTTTATAACAGTCTGTATGTGATGTTATTTCCTTGAGGAACCTCCCAAAGGATCAATAAAGTCCTATCTGATCTCTAATCTAAATGGAGCAACTGAAAAAGAATGATGAATTTCCTTTTTTTTGAAGTTTCTTTTCATTTCTTAATTGTTCTTTACTGCACTCCATGTTCTTCTTTTTCCCCTTTTAATCAACTGTTTTTAAATTGTATCTTGCTGTAACTGTGTTCTGATTTTTAATCTTATTTAATTTTAAATAGTTTCTTTATTTTATTTATTTCTCTTTCAATCAACTGTTAATATTTTATGTAAAGCACTGAATTACCTTGTTGAAATGTTCTATACAAAGATTTTTTTTCAAACTTTTATATTTTATATACTTTTATATCACAAGACTAATTATTACATGATCTCATATATATATATATATATATATATATATATATATATATATATATGCATGCGCAGAAATAGCAGGTAAACTTACTGTTAATTCAACCTCAAAGGATGTTACTTGCACTCTCTTCAAATAAAATTTGAATGCATTTTCTATTAATTGTTGTTTACTTGTTTGTTTTATATCCATAATTTATTTCTACCCAACAGAAATCTGGGAAACATATATATATATATAAAATAAGGCCGTGTATTTGCGACTCTGTGGCGTTTCTCCTCACCTTGGTGTCTGTGGTGGATCTGGATTGTAACGGTGGTGATGAGCAGTAGAGCAGGAAGCAGCTGTGGCTGCAGAACACCAGATCCTCTTTCACACGACCTTCTGATTCCTAAATGGAGACACGGATCCAAGAATTAAGAAGCTGAATAAGAAACGAGCTTTCAAATTAAATCAAAGCTTGACCAACGTGAACTATTTAAGCTTAAGTGACGTTCGAGGAAGCTATGAAATAAACATCAAAAACAGACAAGATTTAAATAAGCAAATTATCCTCTAGTCTCAGGTTAGACTGTTTAACCTCCTAATGGACCTGGAATGGATTTAACAGCAGGAGGCAGGATTTACATAATCAGAGGATGTGTGCTGTGTTACACTGCTGTGTGTGTGTGTGTGTGGCCCTTTATTCTAATATACTAGTATTTAAATAGCACACTGGTATATACACATTCATTTACTGTAAAACACCATGTGAATTATGTGGTGACGTCCATCTGACCTGCTTCAATTTCAGATTAATAATAGTCAATATATGGAT
This sequence comes from Lepturacanthus savala, assembly GCA_030544235.1. NCBI lineage: Eukaryota > Metazoa > Chordata > Actinopteri > Scombriformes > Trichiuridae > Lepturacanthus > Lepturacanthus savala. The sequence goes on from CM060461.1 coordinate 26,099,526, forward strand.
TATTAGTGTTTTTCTAGCCTATATTTAAATAAACAACATAACATTAAATTAACAAATAGAAAATAACTGCAGAATAATGCATTACACTATGAGTGTGACTATGAATATTACACTATGATGAACTATTGAAATTATTGATCAATTAGTTTTTAGGTTCATTAAATGGTGTAAAATGTAGATCAGTGTTTCTTTGAAGATGAAGATTCAACTTAAAATGTCTTTTTTTGTCCAGACCAACCTTCAGCTTTGGAAACACTGATCCACATTTTACACCATTTTATGAACCAAAAAACGTATCGATTAGTTATTTTATAATCAATAGATTAATCAAATATCAGAATATCCTGTTAGGTGCAGCTCTACACTGCAAAAACTGAAATCTAACAGGTGAAACTATCTTGTTTTTGGTACAATTAGTCCAATATTGAGTAGAATTATTTTACTGCACTTGATTTTAATTGTTTGATTGTTTAATTGTAATAATCAATAGATTAATCGACTATTAAAATAGTTTGTAGGTGCAGCTCTACACTGAAAAAACTGAAATCTTAACGGGTACAAATGTCTTTTCCAGTTTTTTTTACTTATTCGAGTCAATTTAATCTTGTTTTACGAAAATAAAAGACTAACATTTTCTTTAAAAAAGATTAATTTGACTAAAAAGAAAGAAAAAAATGAAAAAAAGCCAAATTATCATAAAATCAGTGTTTCCTAAAGCTGAAGATTCAACCTAAAATGTCTTTTTTTTGTCCACAACCCAAAGTTTATTATTATAGAAGAATAAAGAAACCAGGAAATAATCAGAGAAGAGAAGCTGGAACCAGAGAATTTCCTTCTCGACTAAAATCAAATATCAAAACAGTTCTTACAGTCCAAAAATCCTTGGAAGCATTATTCTAATATGAAAAATAAAAGCCTCCTCTCAGTATTAAAGTGCTGCAGTTGAAGTTGTAAACTCCTAGAATGTGATTGTTCTGATACCTTCATGTGTGCGGGCAGATCTTTGATGGATTTCTGGACTCCATTACCCAGAACCACCACCTTACAGTGGCAGCACCACTGAGGTTTACATCCAGGGCTGCCGGGCGTCTTCTGGTCAGGTCCTCGAGCTACAGCCGAGCCTGAAGCCACAGAAAATAGGATTTCAAAATAATATTAATACCACAGCACGCAGAAATATAATGACTCCAAGTATAATTACTCCTTTACGGAGGTTAAAATAATAACTGAAGTCCTTGGCTCATGTATTTTTGGTTTTATCAGGTTGCAGCAGTTTGTATATTAAAACAAAAGAGGTTTCCTCTAGTTCATTAGCGAAGATAATCACTGATTATAAAACATGATATGCAAGACAAAATGCTTGTTAAACACTGATAATTGCTGCTGTGGATGTTGAGGGAAACAATTAAGATCGGATGCAGAATTTGCATTTGTGCCTTTTTCCCATAAAGATTCATTAGGATTCACTTGGTATTTCAATTAACCCTCAATTATATAGTGTTTCCATGACAACAACTACTTTATCTTAAGAACATATAATTTATGAGTTGCTCATGGACATTTGACATGTGAGCATCATTTTCTCATAAACGAACAAACAGAATAATACTGAAGGGGTGAAGTTACTTATTTTAATAAAAATTAAGCTCCATTATTAATGCGTTTATCCTTTTAGGCAAATTTCACTATCATAAATGTAAATTACAAAACTCATCACCATCATATAAATTATTTCTGATTAAATATTAAAAATATAATACTTGTAATATTAATATTTTTAATATATATATATATATATATATATATAAATTATTAAAATATTAATAAATATTAAATAAAAAATGCACTTAAATTAGATATCTACTCTGAAATTTTTAATCAACATAAAAATGATTAATTATTCAAGAAGATTAAACTATAAAGTCTATAATTATTTTATATTCAGACATAAATTATATATTTATTATACATTTTTATATGTTCCTATGATTGCCTGAATTGTTTGTACAATTTCAATTGTTAATAAAGCTTTGAAAAAAAAATTCTCACAACTGAAGGTTGTCTTATTTAATATTTAGGAAAATTTTCACCAAATTATAACATGTAACTCACTATCTAGGGTAAATAAACTTTATTTCTGTTTTTGCATTTAATTAAATTTGTTGTTTTTTTCTAATATGATAATAAATATTGTCATATGGCAACAATATGCAAATTTGGGCATCAGGAAAGTCTTTTTAAGACCTTTTTAATACCATTTATATAAAAATTAAAACCTATTAATTAAAAACATATTCATTCATATTTGTATTAATTGTAAGCTATGTCCATATAAAATGTGAATATGATGAACTACAGCAAACAGAATGATGATAACTATTAACCCTCTATTACATAGTGTTGCATATGTCAATAATTACTTTATCTTCCTTTTTCTAAAAAGCTGTGACAAAAAAAATCTATTTCTACAGCTGGGTGTAATAAGATAAGGGGGCTTTTATTTTGAAGGACGCATGACCAAATATTTCCTGTTTTCTTATGGATATTTAACATGTGAGCATCACAACCGAAGATTTTATTCAGAATTTTGGAAAAATTTCACCAAATAAAAAAATTGTACCCACTATCTCAGGGTTTTCTTTACATTTATAATATGTTCTACTTTTTTTAAAACCTATATTTTAATAAAATGTGAGAGAATTATTCCCCATATAACAGATTATATTTGGATACCCGTGTATAAAACCTAATGCTAATCCCATTGACTAACTATGTTTACAACCTTTTCTTATGTATTTTTTAATAGATCTAATATTTAGTCCATTTTAAAGTAATGAACACTTTCTAAATGTGTTTTTACCACGTCTAAGTAATACTCATATACACTCATATACGCTATAGAGGGTTAAAAGCTCTGTTTTATTCCCTCACCCGGGCTGTTGGGATGGAATCTGAAGTGATGTCCGTGCTGCTGCTGCTGCATCATGGTCTGAGCCGCTCCGGGTCGGATCATGTGACCCGGTCGCCCGTGGAGGCCGGCGCCGCCGTCCCCGTGGAACATCATGGGGGGGCGGGGCTCCATGGCGTGGGGGCCGACCCGGGGACCGCCCAGCATGGACAGGGGTCCCCGGTCCGGGGTGCTGCTGACCTCGTAGCTGCTGGGGATCTTCACACACAGCAGGTCTGAGATGGCCGCTACCACACCCGTGATGTTCTGAGAAAATAAGCAAAAACTAATAAACAAAAACAGGAAACACTCGGGTCGATTAAGGTTTTAAATAAACGAGCTTCACGTGGGATTGTGAAATTATTTTGTAGAAAACTAAGACGTCCCAGAGCAGATCAGCGGTGGTGATGTTACTGAATGTGGGAACAGTTTTTTTTTATTGTTGTTGAGGTTGAGGGAAAGTACCAGCAAGGGCTGCACATTTTTATCTGTCAGAGGTCATTTCCCAAGAAAAAAGCAGCGATTTCAGGTTCTGTTTAAAATCCATTTCTCTGTGATTTGTTTGGCGCGTTGACTTGACTTTTATGTGACTTTTATTTGACCAAAATGACTCGTTGAACTGAAATCTGACAAAACAAAACCTGAAACTGATGTTTTTTTGTTGCTGTAACTTGATAATCCTGAAGTCTCCACTCTCACAGCTTTAATGTTATCATATATTAGGGAAATTGTAGGTTTAAAAGGCCTGTATTGATTAGAGCTGCAACAATTAATAAATAAACTAATAGTTGACGACTATCACATTAATCAACTATTTTGATAATAGATTAATCGATTCGAGTCATTTTATATGTAGAAAATGTCCAAATTCTCTGGTTCCAGCTTCTCTTCTGATTATTTTCTGTTTTTTTTAGTCTTCTATAATCTATAAACCATAAAACTGATGATCTTTGTCTGTTTTATGAACCAAAAACTAATCAATTTATCATTTCAATGATCAATAAAAGAATCCACAATCAAAATAGTTATTAGTTGCACTTCAAGTCATTTTTAAGAAGAAAATGTCAATTTTCTGGTTTGATTATTTTGTGTTTTTAGGTCAAAATAAGACTTTCTCGTCTTTTTAAAGATACAATGTGATTTTTTTCCTGTTTCCTCAATTATTTTAACTCAGGAAAGAATCACACAACTGGATTAAAAAGACTGAATCTTAAAATTTGGGGGAAACACCTTTCAATTAATCGTTTAAATAATCGATAGATTCATCAACTATCAAAATAATAAAGTTGCAGCCCTAATTATTATAATTATTATTATTATCTAAGCACATGCAGCCATATTAATCACTTAATGTATCTAATATAGAGCAAATAAATGTCTCTGATTTGATTTATTTAAATATAGGCTACAAAAACATGAATCAAATCCAATAACTCCTTAATAATCAATTCACCTATTAATATAGTTATATAGTTGCTATATCACAGGTCTTTACAGATGATTTATCATTGATTAAATATGAAATGGCAGCAGTCGTCACCTCTGCAGCAGCTGGTCTTAACGTGATGGCGACAGAAACCAAACCCTGTTTGGTGTCGTTAGACATGAGGCCGAAGGGGGAACCGAAGAACATGGAGGACGGCTCCGTCTTGATGTCCTGTAGTTTGACCTGTGACCCTAGAAAATAAAAAAAATATTAAATTGCCGCTACTGAAAAACCTTTCCATTTTCTCAGATTTTTTATTGTTCCGTTGTGATTTTACCTTTTCCCTCCGGGGCAGGAAGCATCGGGAGGACGGGAGACAGACAGGGAGACGCCGGCTCCTCCTTCACCAGAGACAGGTCCGGGTAGCGGCTGATTTCCATCCCTACAACGCTCTCAGGAGACGAGGACGGAACAAAACTGTCCGGAGTGTCTCTTTCCTTGCAAGGCTCCTGTCCTCGGTTACTGTTGGATGATATGGAGGAAAAAACATGTTAAAAACGTGACAAACAGATTTTTAAACTCATCTCGCTGAACTCAATCAAAATCAAAGGAGCAGAAAGAAGTTCATCCTCATCCTTATAACATGATATTAATACTAAAAACTATATAAAATAAATGGCAAAGCACTAAATGGGAAAAGCAACAACAATAAAACAGTGACATATATAAATACACACACACACACAAACACACACACGACTCACAATAAGTCAGGGATATTATTTACATGAGTGCTATTCTGATTTAGTCTGAATTTTAATGAAATAA